>CM046859.1:44408976-45008976 GCA_025617745.1 Heliocidaris erythrogramma | reverse complement strand
GATCAAGAACCTCTGACACCAAATCATCTCTTGATCATGAAAAAGAGTCCAAATTTGCCCCACAGGCTTATTTGGGAAGGAAGAATCTTATGGCCAGAGACGATGGCGCGAAGCGCTGGAAGCGCTGGACAAAGGAATATCTTCCCCTTCTTCAAGAGCGACAAAAGTGGACAAAACCCCAACGAAATCTAGCCAAACACGATCTCGTGCTGGTCGTTGACGACACCTTACCGCGTGGGCAATGGTCACTGGGAAGGTTTCTAGATGTACTTCCGGGGAGGGATGGCAGTGTTAGACAAGTAGAGGTCGGAGTAGGTCATAAGTACTTTAAGAGACCAGTTGTAAAACTATGTTTATTAGAAGCTTATACAAATGTTTGAATCACTTTGTTCCCAACATAAGGTGGACACAATGAAAAATCTGTAAGGATTTGTTTGGTATTGCATAACTATGCATAAATGATTAACCTGGGGGTGTTTCATAAAGCTGTTCGTAAAGTTACGAATGACTTTACGAACGACTGGAACATGTTCTTGGGTGCTATACTAATCAGATTCTCAATCATTTAGCACAAGAACTGATCACCAGTCGTGCGTAAAGTCGTGCGTAACTTACGAACAGCTTTATGAAACACCCCCCCCCCCCCGTTCTATTCTAAATCAATTTAACCTACATGTATTGGGTTAATTAGCTGATGAAACATATATCTCGATATTTGTATGCTGGCATATGTCATATGCTGATATATGTATTGTCTCTGTCTGAATTTGGAGACGCCTTACATTATTTGCGAATGTGAATGGATATATTCCGGATACCTTATTATGTAAAATAACTGTAAATTACCTTTTAGTTTGTAGTTTGAAAAGGTAAATATTAATGTTTAGTAATGTTCAATTTCCATGTATGATGCCACTAGTTTATGTTTGTAGTTTGAAAAGGTAAATATTAATGTTTAGTAATTTTCAATTTCCGTGTGATGCCACTAGTTTATGTAAGAAAATAATGATCTATTATGTCAGTTAGCTCATTTGGGCCGATATGTAGCGGCATAACGGTCTGAGGTCAAGACTATCAAGCCCAATCTGAATTATACATGAGTTTAGTTCTGCAAAAAAACAGAAATAATGTTTATTGGTCATAAGATACATACATAACATACCCTAGCAACACAATTTGTCTATTATTAGTCAGACTATGATTGGTCAGTCCAAGGAGTTATCACAGACAACTCCTTAATTGGTCAGTCACACACTAACCAGCCCAGAGGTACATCGTGACAAAGACCCATTGGTTGAGGCTTGGGGCTATATGCAAATTACTTTCGAAGTAAGATAATTCTAAGAAGTATAGTTAGGTGCCAAGCACCACTCCTTGTTGCATCAGAAGAAAGAAAGTTTCACTGTCAAGAAGGTGTTCATACCATTTGGATCGAAAAGTTACTGAAAATTGTGGAAATCTGGATGTCAAACAATCGGTGAGTTAAAAATATGTCTTTACATATGCATTGTTAATTCTATTATAAAGTTTGTAATATTCAAGTGACTTCTGGGTCAGAATAAGCCTATAAAGGCAAAGGTTCATGATTAAGATGGAAAGGTTGCATCTTTGTGTAATCAGTAGTCAGTACTCTGTGTGTACACAGAAGTTTAATGCCAATTTATATTGTTAGAAAGTTGCAAATATTGTAGTGAAATTGCTATATTATCAAAGTTATCGCCTAGTTATTGTTGAGAATCATGAAGTAGTTTTTCCTGAATATGTATGACATTGTATATTGTTCATAACTTTGGTTTATAGTATTTAAAGTGTACAGCACTAAGAAGTAAGAATTTGTAACTTTTAGCAAGAGTGTGCTAATTAGTGTATAGCCAATAAGTACACACAAAAGGGATACACACACATTTATAGGGTCGTTGTTTAGGATTTGGGAGCACTGGACTGAGTCATCTCAGAAGCATGGTCAGGGCCATCTCAGAATGGAGGCCGTTGATATGAGCACGAACTTCTTGGAATAGAGGCGTGTTCACATTGTAGTTTAGAGTAGTTAGTACCGATTTAACTGTAGCTCAAGTTAAGATTAAATATTTTTAGTTATTGTATCATTATATATCCACATATATCATGTTAAGCATTTACATGTATTCTACCTAGATTAGTTAATTACCGGAAAAGACAACAAGGTTAATATCGATGCTTAATTAGTTAATTAGTTATACTACTTACATTGTTCAAGGTGTTGCACATTACAAAATGTTGACAATATATTCATTATATTATATTCTATTTCTCTGCAAGTTCATTCACTCAACTTTACGCTAGTTCATTCACTCTTATAGCTTAACCGTGCAAGAAGCTACAGACAGCATCGTGTTTAAGTTTATTAATACGAACTATAAACTCCAATGTAAACGTGCAATAGTTCTGTAAACCGAAACCAGAAAACTTGTATGATTTTATTCTTCCTCGTGATAAAAAACACTTGATGCTTTCATATCAGCCATACTCGGCTCTGAAACATGTGATGATAAGTACCTAATTTTTCCAGTGATAGAAATTGTGGAGAAGTTATAGTTAATTGCACTGTGATATAAATTGTGTAGAAGTTATTATTACCCACGCCGATAAAATCGGCAGGGTTATGTAAAGGGCTCTCTTTTTTTTTTGTTTTTTTTGTTGTTTTTTTGTTTGTTTGTTTATTTGTTTGTTTGTTTGTTTGTGTACAAGATAACTAGAGAACGGGTGAACGAATTTGCACCAAATTTTCAGGGAATGTTCGGATAGTGACAGGAAAGAATCGATTAGATATTGGTGATGATCGGTTGAACCCTGCAAATTCTGTGTGACCTTGAAGTTTTGACCCAAACTTCAGTTCGGATAGTGACAGGAAAGAATCCATTAGGAAAAGAATCGATTAGATTTTGGTGATGATCGGTTATAGGAACTTCATTTCGGATAATTTTTTTTTGTTTTTAAGAATATTTTATCACTTCCTTTTTAAAAATAACATTTTTCACAATAATCAAGGTAAAATACACAAACAAATATATTCACATGCAGTATCATTGTGCCAAATTACATAATAATAACAATAAGTAACCATAATATTTTACATGCATGTATTAAATAGTAGATTATGCCAAATCTGGAAGTCTTTATTGCGATAAAAAAAGAGAAAAATATAAAATATAAAATATAGTGACAGGAAAGAATCGATTAGGGAAAGAATGTAACTACTCGATCTGTAGCGCCGCTAAGGCGTGGGTCTGCCGCCTTTGACGGCCTTTCTAGTTCTAAATGGTTGGGTATATTGCGGTGTTCGGAATCATTACAATTTTTTTTCAAATAGACTTAATCTTGCTGAAATCTAAAAAAATACAATAAAAACAATGGGAAACTCTGAACGAAGATGAATTACACCAGCATGGATCGTGACGAGGGGCAAATAAACTACAGCTTCACGTCTCTACACCCAAATATTATTAACCTACTCTGATATGTGTACATAAGTTCTTACTATCTTTTCTTTCTCGTTTCTAATAATTATGTCAATGATGTTTAATAAAGTCAATTCAATTCAATTCACCCAAGTAAACACAAGTAAGTAAATGCCTTCTCACTTCGACCACTTTTCTTTAAACATCTGCGTACGATATGTAGGTCTCAGTGATAGGAATCAATATTTTGCGACAACACTTTCCTTGAACATAAATAGCAAAACTTATATTTTGGACTCAGTTTGTTTTTTTCGTTGTTGTTGTTTTTTCATCAAGAAAATACATATTGTCTATTGAGCAATATGGGTCTCGAAAGATAATTCTATGGGTTTTCTTGATTAATACTTAACATGAAAAATAAACAATTATGGTCATTAAAGGGCATATGGAAAGCAAGTACATGTTGATCTTTGATGATGTGTATTGTTCTGTACATCAACAAATTTACAACCATTTGATCTGAATATGTGTCATATATTTTTAAATATTTTTTGTAATCATTGTATTTTACCTGCTAAGCCCCGCCCTAAAAAATCCTTTGGAGTCGAGTGTGTTCATATCATGACATCATCAGTCAATCATCAGTCACCTAAAACAAGCCAAACAATAGACACTGGTATGTACAGTATCTCTCTGTTTTGTACTTGCTAACAGTAGCATCGTGTGTTTTCATACAACAGATTTTCAATACCTTTCTTTTCCTGTGATGCTGGAGCATTTCTGACATAGCATCTGCTATTGTGATTGAGAGTTTATGAGTTTGTATTGTATGAAAACATGCGATGCTATTGTGAGCAGGTGCTAAACTGGGGGATAGGTACATACCAGTGTCTATTGTTTGGCTTGTTTTAGGTGACTGATGATTGACTGATGATGTCATGATATGAACACACTCGACTCCAAAGGATTTTTTAGGGCGGGGCTTAGCAGGTAAAATAAAATGATTACAAAAAATATTTAAAAATATATGACACATATTCAGATCAAATGGTTGTAAAATGTTTGATGTACAGAACAATACACATCATCAAAGATCAACATGTACTTGCTTTCCATATGCCCTTTAAATCTTCTACAACCTTTCGATACCATTCTCCCACATGCCTATTTTCCTGCTGTTTCTATGGCGTTAGATGTTTATCATTATTATCAATGTCATCATCCTATGAGAGTCATCTTTCACATCATCATTTTGTAATTCGTCTTCGTCAACTTCATCTTAATCATGTTGGACAAATAATAGACAGACCACCTAATTCGTCTCCATTGACGAATCAAATTTCTAGTGACTAGTCTACTTAATGTTTTTAAATATCTTTTCTCAATATTATATAGGTCTATGCTGTTCCTCTTCATGTAAATTTACACTGCATGATGATAACTTAACCTTTTTAGCCTCTAATCAAACTTCTGATTTTTTTTAATTGACTTAGAACTGTTGAAAGGGCCATTCGACCCATATTTGAAAATAGATAAATGAAAATGAAACGAAATAATCCGAATATTGGCTAACTTTGTATATTTTGACGACTAAATTTGTGCCAGGAAGTAGGATCTTATATAAAATAACATCTCTATTTCTCTGAATGACAAACTAAAGTGATAATCTATTTAGATTTTTAATCACCTTGAAAACATTTTGATTATTATGTTAATCATATTACGAAAAAAGGTTTCTCCGAGTCTAGATATGTCAATCACCTAAATTTGTTCTTTCATCATCTGTATTTTGTTTATGTTGTGTATTGTGCTCTCATACGAGAGCTACGGACAGAGTGGGTTCATGTCGGTCAATGACGGTTGAGTGACCGTCTTCACCGTTCTGGACCGTAATACTGCCGTAATAAGGCTGTAGTAGACCGTACAAAACCGTTTTAAGAACCGTAGTACAGACCGTAATAACTGACAGTTGGAGAGAAAGTTTTAAACATGTTCAGAACTTTCCTTCTGACCGACTGATCTAAAATAACCGTAGTAAGCCGTATAATGACCTTATAACAGCCGTTATAAGACCGTCATGGACCGTTATGGCGACCGTATTACTTGATGTTAGTACGGTCAAATTAAGCCAAATACGGTCCATGACGGTCTAGTATGGTCATGTGAAGGTCATTACTACTGTCCATTACGGTTAGTTTTTGGACGAGTCCAACCGTCGGGGTTATTTATATGTTTGAGACGGTCCATGACGGACGTGATACGGTTTGTTACTGTCCATGACGGTCAAGCTTCGGACTTGCTACGGTCTACAACGGTCTAGTACGGTAGTACTTTGGTTCACAGAGTTCTACACAACAATGAAAATGCCAAGACCAAGGAGAAAGCTAACCCGCAGGGAAGAGAAGGAGAAACCCGTAAGCCATCTCCTCCTGCTAACCCTGGGTCTGCTGAGCCTTGGCTAACACAGGCTGATCCTTGCCTATAGGAGGAGAACTAGGAAGAGGAGGAGGATTGGGACCCTGCTGTTGCTGCGTCTGGTTCTGCTTCCAGTAAGGGGAAGGAAAAGGTCTAATCTTTTACACAGAAGCAGGAGATGATTAATTGGCTAAATGGTTGGAGGAAACCCCCTGCCTCTACAACAGGAGACTCCACGATTACAAGAATAACAGCAAGAAAACAAAACTGTGGGCTGAGAAGGCTGCAGCGTTATAGCCCTTATGGAACAATCATAGTGTTACCACACGTTTACCACACTATGTTCACATAGTCAATTCTGTGTAATGTATGTGGAAATGGTGTTTTCCCAGTGTTATCACAGTTTTAAGTTTCATACCACACAATCACATAGTCCAACACAGTGTTCACAACTTAACACATATTTACCACAGTGTGTCATCTAGTCCACTATGTGTATATCATGTGATCATAGTGTTGCCACAGTGTGATTCAATGAATTTCTGTGTAACACAGTGTGCTCACAGTGTTGGGTATCATACACCATGGATTACCACACAATACTCACGTAGCCATACAGTTTACACAGCATAACATTATGATTACCACAGTGTGTTATCCAGTCCACTATGTGTATACCATGTGGTCATAGTGTTACCACATTGTGATACAATGAATGACTGTGTTATCAACAGTGTGTTATCTAGTCCATCATGTGTTAATCCTATGTTCATAGTGTTGATATAGTGTTGACTTTGTGTTGCCACACATAGTGCATACAATGTGTGGGTTACAGTAAAGTAGTTTACCTTATAAATAGTCACTTAGTCAACAACCAATACAACACTATGTTACATAGGTTTCTATTCAACTTTGTTTTAGAAATGTGTCAATATGGGGTCCACATGGATTATCACGTCACAATACTCACAGAGTGATACAGATTACACAGCATATAATTACCACAGTGTGTTATCCAGCCCATTATGTGTATAGCATGTGGTGATAGTGTTAACACATTGTGATACGATTAATTACTGTGTTATCAACACAGTGTTTTATCTAGTTTTATCATGTGTTAATCATATGTTCATAGTGTTTATATAGTGTTGACTTTGTGTTGCCACACATAGTGCATACAAAGGGCTTGTCTCGAATGGGTGGGTTGCGGGAGCGGGATGGGAGAGGGAAGCTAAATTTTTTTTCCCACGAACTTTTTGTCCCTGTCCTGCCTGGCGCATGCGCACCTGATCCTTTCCGATCTAAATCAATTTCGCAATCATAGGGTTTATTCCGTAAGCGATATAATGACGGTTGCTTCCAGCGTCTTGCTGTGGCGAGATGCGTTAGCCCTCGGACATTTAACCTGAGGTATTTGGGTTCGACTCTCAGTTTGGACATTATAAAAATAACGTCTTGTATTTTTTATTTACTTATAAAAGTAGGATGAAACTTTGAAACCCCATCCAACTCCAAGCATTGTAGGGCTATTTCAAAGTTGCGCATGCGTCAAGGACGATAGTGACAAAAAGTTCGTGGGAAAAAAAAGTTCGCGAGCGGGAACGGGCACAGCCTTTCGAGACAAGCCCCCCCCCCGGTTATCTCGAATGGACGCGTTCACAGTGAGAAGTTCAATGAACGCGCCACTTCGAGACAACCAGGGGGGGGGGGGGCTTTCCTCGAATCGGTGTGTTGAGTAGACTTTTGTAACAGACGTTTTAGAAATTTTTGAAAAATGTACTCTTGCTGGTTTAAAAAAAAAAAAAAAGCTTTTGACAAGGAAATCATTATTTGTGCAAAATAAATAGGAGAATTGAATAATTATACATTAAAACACACGGGAACGAAAGGGCAAGTGGCGTAGCTAGGATTTTTGTATTTATTTATTTATTATTATTTTTGTTTGGCGTGACCTGGGCCCCGTAACATAAAGAGCGTCTAATCAAGCGCTAATGGCCCGTTCCCGCTCCCATCCAGCTCCCATCCCGCTCGCGCCTTTCTTTTTTACAACCAAGCCTAGGCAGAACCCCTTTTTGAAGACTTTGAAACAGACTACAAGTATCGGACTTGTATTTTCTTGTATCGGACTTGTATTTTCTTACTCAGTCACCTTATTTTTAAATAAGCAAACCCTAACCCTAAACCTAACCCTAACCCTAATAAGCAAAAGAAAATTTCGTAATATAAACCTCTGCCGAGGTTCGAACTCGTGGTTCTTTCACCAAGAGAGGACTGGATTATCCGATTGCGCCACACACAACAGCTGCTCGATGCCCTTGCTCGTTTTATTATATCGCTATAATTCGTTTTCATGAATATTCATGCAGATTAGTCTTGACGGAATAAACCGTATTAGTATGAAAAATGCGAAATCTGCCTAGGCTTGGTTGTAAAACGTAAACACGCATCCCGCTCCCGCAACCCACCCATTCGAGACAAGCCCATACAAATTGTGGGTTACAGTAAAGTAGTTTACTTTATAAATAATCACACCAATACAACACTATGATAAATAGATTTCTGGTCAACTTTGTTTTAAAAATGTGTCAATATGGGGGCACAGGTTTCTAAATTAACAGTTGCCATATATACCACAGCATCAGTAATGTAAGTAAATATCATTAGACTGTAGCCCACTAAGTGTAAATTATGTCTTCATAGTGATGTCAAAGTGTGACTCCAGGGGAGCGTTTCATGAAAGGACTTGTCGGATATTTTATCTGACAAATTTGCTCTCAGCCAATTAGATGCAAGGATTTCAGTAGCTTATAATAGTTGTCGGATAAAGAATCCGACAAGTCCTTTCATGAAACTCATCCCCGTTTTTTTTTTAATGTTCATAGTTCCCAATGTCAAGTCAATATTTGATTCACGCATAATATTTCCTCAGCTCTGTGCAAAAATGTTAGATGTTGTCTCTCGCATATGAGCTGCCCAATTTATGATAATGTTGCAGATCAACAATATTCACACTCCTCATACTAGTCTCACAAATTCCAACAAATCATTCTACATTCTGTACAAACTCATTTATCAACCAACTGATTGTGCAGAATTAAGTACTGTTAGTTTCCTTTTTATTCTTTTTTTTGTTGTTGTTATTTCAAACAAAAGAATACATTTCAAAATTACCACACCCTAACTCTATCCAAATTAATATCAAATGGTTGAATTGCAACTAATCTATTTTTCCTTTTTAAAAATAATATTTGCAACAAAAATTTATTGAAGACAAATTAATTAATTATATACTGTCCACCACAATTGTAAATGAAGATCTGATGCAAAGAAATTGGATTCCTAAACAT
Organism: Heliocidaris erythrogramma; assembly: GCA_025617745.1. Taxonomy (NCBI): domain Eukaryota; kingdom Metazoa; phylum Echinodermata; class Echinoidea; order Camarodonta; family Echinometridae; genus Heliocidaris; species Heliocidaris erythrogramma. The sequence goes on along the minus strand of CM046859.1, from coordinate 44,999,777 downwards.
AGAACATTAAATCTTGCAGTTCGTCAGAATGCCTGTTCAATTCAATTCAATTGCATGGCTGCGCGCGCTGGTGGCTGCCCGCCCACACTGCACTGCTCTCTGATTTATCATTGATTTTGTTGTTTTCATGTGTCATCTCCATTTCTACTTTTGATATTCCATTGTACTTATATCCTGGATATTCCTAGACAAATTTGGAAGCATTTAGGTCAGTATTTTTGATATACATAATATCATTTTGTGAAGTTTTGAGCTTGCCTGAGGTTGTACTCACACCTACAGTACATTGTAGAAGCCATGCTATACTCATTGTTTATTTTGAATAGGCCTGTACTATCACAATGAATCTCAGCAATTCGATAGCTTTTGTGTGCTGTGTTTTCATGTTGTGTTGTGCGGGCTGTAGGTGTCATGCACTACAGCAATCGTGTCATGTATCTGATCTGGTTTCTGAACCACATGTACAAAATGTTGCATATTTAAAGGCTATACAGCCGTTGAGGGCTCTACAGCCGTTGAGGGTTCTACAGCCGTTGAAATTGAAATCGAAAGGAAAGTATAGTGGTGCTCCTGTTCAGTTCTATGCTAACACTGTATCCACGATGTGAATCCGAACCCAGGCCCTGTCACACATTACTCGGCCCCTCGGATGATGATCACAGTACAGGGTATTCTATATCATACAAGTACGACAGTAAAACCTTTCACTCTTTTAAATCTCGTTCATTCTCACTACTATGGCGTGAACAGAACGAGCAATTATATAACATGGTTATGTATTTAGGTATTAATAGACATAACAGAGGGCGGAAGACACATCGAGGTAGGAAGGGTGGTCGTGATCGTTTTAATGATAACCTTAAACTTGGTATGCTTAATTGCCGTTCTGTTCGTAATAAATCTACCTCATTACAGGAATTTAGTATTGACCATACATTAGATTTTACATGTATTTGTGAAACTTGGTTAACTGTATCAGATGATGCAGTGATTGCTGATCCTTGCCATCGTGGTTATATGTTTAAGCATCACCCCAGAGCTTCCAAGCGTGGCGGCGGAGTCGGCTTTCTCTACAGGGACAGTCTCCACGTTGATATTAATCCAACAGGACAATTTGGAAGCTTCGAATCAATGTCTGGAACTGTATCCGATGGTTCTACACAGCTCGATATCATTGCTGTATACAGACCACCCGGATTTCAGTCTTTCACTCAGTTTCTTAACGACTTCTCTGCGCTTCTTGACGAGAGGTTGTACAAACCATCCCCTCTTGTGATCACCGGAGATCTAAACATTCATCTAGATAACACTTCATCCCAGCACACACTCAAGTTTTTAGACCTTATTAACAGTCATGGCCTATCCCAGTTGGTCAAATCTCCGACTCATGACAAAGGTCACATTCTGGATGTCGTTTTCGTGCGCAATTCAGACAATTTGCCAATTTCGAAGCCCATTATCGTTCAAGGTATATGAGACCATGCTGCTATCACTTGTGTACTTCGCTTCACTAGGCCTGCACGCAGCGACAGAACATTTACTTCCCGGAATATAAAAGACAACAGGATATTCTTCGCAAAGGATGTTGCTGAGAGTGACATTATGCCTTCAACCTCAGAGAATGTCAACACAGCTACAAGCCGCTACAACACCATTCTTTCCTCGCTCCTCGATATTCACGCTCCTGCCAAGATTCGCAAGGTTAGGGACCACCATGGCAATCCCTGGTACAACGGCGAGATTACTGCTGAAAAACGTAAGCGTAGGCAGCTTGAGCGGCGATGACGATCTAACGGTAAGCTTCACCTTGACAGAGAGATGTTCCGTGCACAAGGAGATTTTGTGAACTATCTCGTCGAACGAGCCAAACGTTCCTACTTTGTTGGGCTAATCGATAACTTTGGACATGACTCTAAGAAACTCTTCTCTATGGCCAATCTTCTCCTGAATCGGAAACAGAGCTCTCCACTTCCAAGACATGCTGATAGTAAAGAACTGGCTCAAAGATTTATTCAGTTCTTCCGCTTAAAGGTTCATAAGATTCAGGACAGTTTCACTCCTGACTTAACCCAACCTGATCCTGTCACATCAGCATCCCTCGAGACGATTCAACCTACCACCTCCGATGAGATACAGTCACTGCTCCGTAGATTGCCACCTAAGTCACGTCAACTAGACACTGTCCATACTGTTCTCATCAAGGACTGCTCCTCTACATTAGCCTCTGTTATCTCACAGATTGTAAACTTAAGTATCGATCAGGCATGCGTACCTTCTGTCCTTAAAACGGCACACATTCATCCTTTATTTAAAAAACCTAATTTTGATTCTGATTTACTAAGTAATTACCGTCCGGTTTCTAATCTCCCTTTTTTGTTCAAAATACTTGAGAGGGTGGTGTTCGCTAGATTATCTTGATAATGACCTCCTTGACCCGTTTCAATCTGCATATCGTCCCCACCACAGTGTAGAAACCCTCCTTGTTAATGTATCCAACTTTATTCTCCAGGAGACGGACGGTGGAAAGGTAACTGCAATGTTACTCCTTGATTTGTCTTCCGCCTTTGAAACGGTTCACCATACTGTTTTGGTGAATACCCTCATGTCTCTAGGTGTTAAAGGTCAAGCTCTGGAATGGTTTAAATCATACCTGTCATGTCATTTTCAAGCTGTCATCATAAACGGTTGCCTTTCAGATTTTTTACCTCTTACATGCGGAGTTCCGCAAGGCTCTGTGGGCGGGCCCACCTGTTTTCGTTGTATTTAACCGGTTTGAAGAACATTTTTCATCACCACTCTTTTTCGTATCATGTTTATGCTGATGATATTCAAATATATACTTCTTTCAAATCCAATCAGAGCAATGCAGCCAACGCTATCCATAATCTTGAGACATGTGTACATGTGTTCATAATTGGTTGAACTCACATTTACTAAAATTAAATCTTGCTAAATGTGAATTTGTAATGTACGGTTCTAAGACTCAGAGAAGATTTCCATCACTCCAATTACTCTTGCTGGACATGAAATTACCTTATCCAGTGTATGCCGTAACCTTGGTGTGTTTCTCGACTCAAATATGACAATGTCTACACAAATTCAATATGTCTCAAAATCAGTTCGTTATCAGTTACGCAATTTAGGTTTTACTCGGAAATACCTTAACCGTAGTGCCACTGAGAAAATTACTCATGCTTTAAAGTAGATATTCAAAGAAAATCACAAATATGGCAATTAATGTATCACTAGAAACTGGGAAGCTTACAGATGGCAATCGTATAAGTTTTATGTCAACTGCGTATCTGGTGATTATAAAAACAACACAAATAAAAGCTCTTCTCAGCATCTGGAATATCCGAGGATTCGCCAGAAATATAGCGATGTTTTGATGTCGTCACACTTGGGATCGATCCTGCTTAAGCAGACGACGTCCTATAATGAATGAACGTAATTGCAATGCAATTATTTATCAAATTATAAAGAGTTTGGTGTATTTAAACATGACCTTATTTCACACCATTATAAAGGGAAAGTGAAACTGATTCTGATAGCTAAAACCGTTTGATTGTAAATACATAGGAGAAGGGTCAATGATCAATGAAATAAACCCCACTTTCAAATTGAAAAGCCCTCCGAATAATAGCAGGATGGTATTCGTTCCCTCTTGAAACGCCGAACATGGCCCGGTGCAAGCAGCTGAAAATACAATGGCGTCTTATTTTGTTTACAAGTGACTGATTCCTTTATTTTTTTAACGCTGCATTTTTCATCAAAATAATACCATACACGAAGTTAAGAGTGAGGCAACAGACTAACATTAAGACTGACGCTAGTGAAGGAAGAGAAATAAGTGAAGAGGAGATGACAAAATAGGCTCTGAAAAATGTGTAAGATGTTATGGGACATCGTCTGCTTAGACAGGACTGGTTCAGGGTGTGTCGTCACATATCTCAGCAGCGTTCGAGGAGCTCTTCAGCTGCTATATCGGGGGCTGTATTTTACCGTTTTATAATTGATAATAATCATTACTTCAAATGTTTCCAAGCGTTGAATTTGGATAACCTTGTTTAATTTATGCCATCTATGCAATAATAAGTATTAAGCCAATATTTAAAATCATTAACGTTCTGCTTTAATCTCATCTGGCTTGGATTTTGGTAATAGCCTCTTGTTTCGTTTGCCTCACAACCTACTTGCAAAATTACAAAAATTACAGAATACCGCTGCTCGTGTCGTGACCCCCTCCAACAAGCACAGTCATATTACACCAGTTCTAAAAACAATTAGTTGCCTGTAGAAGAACGTATTGTTTTCAAGATTCTTCTGTTATTATTTCACTGTATGCATGGCTCTGCTCCGCAGTACAACATTGGTTTGATCAAGAATTTACATTCACTCTAGACTGTTACGTTCTCAAAACTCTGGCTTACTTGTTATTCCTAGGCTTAACACCTAGTCGATATGGAATACTCTTCCTCAAGGAATTAGAAATAGTTCTGTTGAAGTGTTCAAAAATAATCTTAAAAAGTATCTGTTTAATTTGGCCTATAATTGATTACCATTACCTTTCATGTCCTTACCTCTCCTATTGCACTTTTGCTTATTTGTGATGTATTTCATCTTTTACACAAGTTGCGCCTTGAGCATTTGATCATCAAGTGGATTCGGCGCCTTATAAACCTTGTATATTATTATTAATTCATTTATTTAACATCCTTTAAAATACATGAAAAGATAAAACAAAACAAAGTAAATACAAGAATGAACTTAATTACAAGATAATATAAATATTGAAGAATACAAGGAAGGTAAGATAAAGAGAAATGTAGGGGATGTGGGAAGTCGGATAAGGCCATTGACCTATCACAACCGACTGCCTTTATTACTACGTAACCGTATAATAGAAGAAAATAAAAAATACTTTAAAAAAAGATAAACACTAAAAGTATCCCCCCCCCCCCCGAAAAACAGGCAGTTTGATTTTAAGAATAGTTCGATAGTTGTTTTTGTTTCAGTGTATTTTTTAGAGACGATACAGCACTTACACAAATATGTATACATGGGACAGTGTTCATACAATGTAGTTTCATAACTCGTGTTTACAAGATCCCGTAGACACAAGTTATTATGTGTTTATATCATGATTACATGAATTTGCATTGTATTCAGGGTAAACCATTGTCAGTACACAATGATATTGCTATGCTCTTTCACCCAGAAACAACAATAATGAAAAGAAACAGGTACATTTCTCTTCCTCTACCAGAACTCAACACACTCTATAAACAAATATGAATTACTTGTACTTTGATTGATCTGATACGTTTGCATCACTTGTTCGTTGGAACTAAAATGTTTCAGATTCAAAGTTTGAAAACTGAAATATAGCATATCCCACATGTATAAACAAAGTAAAGATTTTATGTAGTACAAGAAATATTTTAATCCCACATAACCTAGGAATTTCCAGGCTTCTTCAGCATAATGTCAGTTATCATCATTATTTCCCTGTAAAATATAACATCAGAACATTTTCCTATCCTTTCATGGCATATACGAGTAATTATCATATCTTATTTCAATAACCCTAGTTCTGAATCACTATACATAAAAATATCAGTTTTCGTCTCACACAAACTAAGGTCAGTTACGGTAAAAAATGTATATTTACTCTAGTTTTCTATGTTGTCAAAGTCAAATAAGTGGAAAATCAAGGTCACTTTAAATTCAACATTTTTGTTCAAAAAGTTCAAAATGGATCACATGGGTGTGATAGCATCTGTGGGAAAAAAAGTTTAAATAACCTTCTTCTTGTTTTTTAAGAGTAAAAGTCCGCAAACTAGCGAAATATTGGGTTGTTTGACCCTTACGTTTGATGGAAACCACTTCCCGCCACAAATGTGAGAAATTAGGTATTTTCAAGGAAGCTACTGGTGTATAGTTGTGTGCTTTTTAAAAATGTTTTTTTGTATGTTGTAAAACCATTGTAAAGTATCTGTATTCAGGAAGTGATATTGGAGAAGACTTTCCAAGTTTCAAAGGTGTTTATGTGTTATTTTATTCTTCCCTTCTTAGATGGCATTATTTCTATGAACAAACCTTGTCATATTTTCAAAAAGTTTTAGCCATCGGCTAATTATCCATTGGCTATTTGGTAATTTACTCTGGTGTGGTATGCATTTTACCACGGTGTGGCACACTGGAGAATACCGCAGTGTGACACATGTGGTGTAAACCACACTGTGGTACACTATGTGGTGTGTACCATGGTTTGGTACACTGTATGGTATGTACCACGGTGTGGTACACTGTGTGGTGTGTACCACGGTGTGGCACACTGTGGTGTGTACCACGGTGTGGTACACTGTGTGGTATGTACCACGGTGTGGTTCACTATGTGGTGTGTGTGTACCACGATGCGGTACACTGTGTGGTGTTACCACAGTGTGATACCAATGTGGTGTCTACCACAGTGTGGTCATGTTGATTTTTTTTGCAACTATGTAATGTATTGGAGTATATGTGTTTGCATTACCACACTGTGAAATTTTGTGATTTTGGGACGTGTGGTAAATACGTGTTTTTACCACACTGTGTTGTCACGGTGTGTCAACGCTGTGGTACTGCCACAGTGTGGTAAAAACACATATTTACCACACGTCCCAAAATCACAAAATTTCACGGTGTGGTATGAGCACTTGGTATGAACACTATGTACCACAGTGTGTTTCATGTGGTAAGGGCTTCAAAAGGCATGATAAAACATTTGTTCTGAAGGTTTGACAAATGCGTGGAGTGCCTAGCGTCTCTTCGAAAAAGGCGTACGAGACTGTCGTGGACAGTAACGAACCGTATGACGGTTGGACTCGTAGTAGTGACCGTCACAAGTTTAACATGTTTAAAACTTTCTCTCGAACCGTCAGTTATTACGGTCTGCACTACGGTTCTTAAAACGGTTTGTACGGTCTACTCCGGCCTTATTACGGCAGTATTACGGTCCAGAACGGTTAAGACGGTTACGTAGCAAACGATGAGCGGAACTAGCGGCTGGGTCATGAATATGTATTAACTGACGTCATAAAATTGATATAGGGCGCGTGCGCGCGCGATTTATAATGCATTGGGTATTGGAATGAGGAAACAGGGAAGTATACAGACTAGGAGCGAAACTAGAGGGTGAATGAGCAGAACTAGAAGTCGGATTGAACATGAAGACATAGAATAATAAATGGAACGGAACTGGAGGGTGTAGTGAGCAGAAGTAGAAGTCGGAATGAACATGGAGTCATACGGAGAATAACAAACCCCCTCCCCGAAAAGTGGGGGTTCATATTGATTATACTCCCCTGCCCCACCCTCCGATTTACTCTTGTTGTGTCTGTGTTTTTATGTTCAATCCGACTTCCAGTTCTGCTCACTACATCCAGTTTGGTTTAATCTGTTATTGTATGCCTCTATGTTCATTCCGACTTTTACTTCTGCTCATTCACCCTCTAGTTCCGCTCCATTTGTTATTGTACGTATCTGTCTCGTTAGTTGACCATAGGAGAAATTGCAAGATATTTTGTATAGGCTGACATTTTTCCACATGGTTATCATGTTTAGTTGTTTAGTTGTATTCCCCTTTAATTTAAAGCATTCATGACCGGGACAAAACTTCAACGAGGACAAAAATTCATATATTATACTTGCAATACTTAGCACAGCAACGCCTACATAGATACATAAATACATATTGATATTTCTATAGCGCCTTACCATAAGATGCTCAAGGCGCTTTACAATAACAACAAATGAAACAACGTAATTACTTTGCTCTCCAAGTGCACACAACCAAAACCAATCATAGAGAAAACAAATAAGTGTTAAGATTGATTTTGAAAGATTCAACTGAAGGGCAGGGACGAATGTTTAAGGGTAGACTATTCCAAATAGTAGGACCAGAAAAGGTTATATTTTGTTGACCTTTCTTCGAATTAAAGTGGGGGATTTGAAGAAGAAGAGAGTCTGACCTCGAACGTAATGAATAACATGATTGTTGGATGGGGCAAAACAAACTCGAAATGTACTACGGGGCTAGATTATGAATGGACTGATAAACAAACAGTGCAACTTTATACATTATTCTCTTGGAAACAGGCAACCAATGAAGTTGTCTTAACAAGCGAGACACATGATCATATTTTCTTGCATTTGAGACAATACGGGCAGCACGATTCTGGATTCGTTGTAGTCTGTTAATATCTGTAACATTAATGTTGATCAAGAGAGAGTTAGCATTATCGAGACCACTTAAAACAAGAGAACGAATATAGCATGATGGCATGCTTTGTTAGTCAACACCGTCCAGTTAATAATGTAATGAGAAGTTCCTTCAATACAATGAGAAGAAGAAGAGGGTGCTCATCAAAACAGCATGTTAGAGAGCAAAGTATGACTGATTTAAAGTATCAACTTCCTCCAAAGTGTTATTGAAGGTGAAGGACATGTTGTTGTTGTTGTTTTACGAGGAAGTAGAATTCAAATCACAAAGCTATGCTTCTCGTGTCAGTTTACAATGCTAATACACCTTCACATTGGAGTTTATTGCTTCGTATTGTACTAAAATTAAGCTCGGTCTGAAGTTTAACAAAGATAGTTGGCCCGATGTCTTCGTTTTTCGTTTGTCTAACATGACATTAGTCCTCCCGTCAAGTTTAAGTACATTAGTTAGAACACGAGCAGATGTGTTGTCTATAATACGGCCTTATTCCTAACACACTCATATATAAGTCAACATTGATAGCTCACAAACGATAAATTTTTTCTCATCATTTGCTTCTATTAGTGGTGAATGATCAGCATCATAATGAGTAGTCAAGAGAACCAGTCATTGTTTGCCAGCTCTAATGGAAATGATCCTCATGAAGACAAAACTTCGACTTCAGTCCCGGCCGTTCTTCGTATGACTGCGTTCTTGGCAGTCGTATGGCGTCCTCTTGATCAGGGATGCCCAGTTCATCATCGCATACATCTTCAGGAAAATCTTGACCTGCTCAATGATGCCGATGAGGACAAGGACGAACAAGTATTAAGAGAGGATGGCGAAGGAATAGCAGAACTTCCTCTGAGTAACCTCAATCCTACAAGTAGATACAGCCTGTGCACAAACAGGATTTCTGAAATGAAATGTAAGTCAGTACGAGACTAAGTTTGCTGAAGAGTAAGATGTATTGCAATAGAGTGAGAAGGACGAAGATACGAATAAACTATATATTGTATTGAAATGGTACTTATGAAATTTCATTGACAGTGCACATTAATATTTTGTTTTACACAAGGCCGTACGCAGAAATTTTTTCCTGGGGGGGCAAGATGATCGCTTTCAAAGGAACCCATAACTTGAAGTCTAAAACCCGATTAAAAAAAAGTATGATTTTGAAATTTCTGGGGGGGGGGGGGGCAACTGCCCCCCCCCCCCTGCCCCCCCCCCCCCCCCCGCTGCGTACGGCCTTGGTTTTACAGTAAATATAAGTGTAAATGGCGTTAACAATCATATAAAAAATATATACAAACACTGTGAATAGGTCCCATACATACATATATGAAAGATCATCATTAGGCATTTGATTACAAAATTCAAAATTTCACAGAGCAATTGGTTTAAAAACAAACTGAACGAAAGTGTCATTCAGATTTTGATTTCGATATCCTATTACAGGTATATGTATTTGCATGATACTTTTTCGAGCAAGCAAACATTTGGCCGTATTTCCTTTTCGATGGTTTATGAAAACTACAATTAGTGTGTTCGAGATTTCTTTTGAGGATATTTTAGATCGAATTTAATTCATAACATAAGTTATGTTCTCTACTAGGCTTTACCTATACGATACATGAACCTAGTCTGGGAGCTTGTCCTGATAATCTCATGTATGTAAAATGGGGTGACTATATTATAGTCACCCCATTTTACATACATGAGATTTGACCCCTTAAAGTTACTTAAAGTCGGGTCGATTGCAGCCCATGAATCTAATATATGCGCCAAACTTTGTCAGAAGGAAGGTGTATTACCTTAAACATTACCATATCACAAACAAAATGACAAAATTTTCCGTCGGGATGGGTTGTCAGACTGCCCCTAAAAATTGAGGCAAAGTTCTTCCCTTAAAGCCCATGGACTAAATCTTGTCAGAAGGGGGATACCTACCAAGTCTCACGTATTAGGGCTCTTACGCCCAAAAATCCTTTTCACACGCCTGGCCTCACAGCCTATCTCCTATATATATATATATATATACATACAATACCGAACGGCAAGTGCACGGTTCCTCCCCTACCTGGCGCTGATGCGCGGAAAATCTCACACAAGCTGGTCTTTGATGACCTTGGCGACACCCAGGGTGTACATTACAAAATAAAAAAAATAATTTTTCACTTTTTTGGCATGAATTCTTTTGAATTCGATTTGAGTTGTTCATCTGGCCCTTTGTTTTGAACGATGTTATATGGCGTTTCGATCTAAAACATGCTACGTACGTAAAATTGAGTTCTGAGAAAAACAGTCCCCCCCCCCCCCTGTTTTACAAGTTTGATTTGTAGTTCTCTGTACACATGCTACATGGAATAATAAAACTACTCTTTGAAAAAGGGTGACTTCACTTACCTTTAAGTCAATAAAACCATTTTGTGAATTTTGCACGTTTTGGAACAGATCCCAATGTGTACAGGGTACAAAGTGGAACAAACCACTTTTGTGTAGGAAACTGAAAGTCAGTCATGTGTCAGAATACAAAATTAATACAGATCACTGAGGGCCTTGGTATTGATTAAGAGTCAACATAAGGTAACTCTGGAATAGTCTGATCACTGGCGTAGACAGGGGCACCGGGGGCCATGCCCCCCCCCCCCTATTCAGCCACTAAAAAAAAAAAAAAAAACGCGATGGGGAGAAATAACTCTCCTCTCCCTGCACCCACCCGTTACCATGGGTGTCGATTAACTTAAAACTAATAATCCTCCAAACTCATGATGTTTGATCTTAAAATACCATCACATTCTATATATGATTAGAAGTAAGGAAATAAGAAATGCCATTATTTCAATGCGCAAATATCGAAGAAAATTCGTTTGCTCGCATTGTTATTCTCAATTAAGGGGTTCCGTCCATTGACATAGATCCGTACATTCCTTCTTCTCATTAGAAACCATTTTGGGATACTCTAAAATGCATGTTTTATAGACAGATTGGAGGAGGATACCCCTCCCACCCCCGCTCGGTCTCTTCGCTCAGTGGTGTATCTAGCGGGGCAGAGGGGCACGTGCCCCGGGCAGCACTTGCAGGGGGCGCAAAAAAGCGCAAAGGTGAGAAAGAAAAATAGGGGGAAATGAAGGAAAAATCATAATATTTACGGATCACGCGCCCCCAAATCCGCAAAGTAATGCACTAGAAATCTAATTTTTTTAAAGTTCGAGATGCGTAAAATTTTCTAAAGCTCGGTCGCTTTGCTCCCTTGCATAATTATTTTCTTTCAGGATCTTGTAAGTTCGCTCCCCCAGTATATAGTTCTTAAATAGCTTAAAGGGTTCGACAAGTTTGAAAAAAATGATGTAAAGATAATAAAGATGTAATTGTTTTGCTCGCTATATCATCTAAGTTTCATATGACTCCTGCTAAATATTGCCCTCCCAATATAGGATAAAGTGTATAAAGCAGCATTTGCAAAGGTTCAACATTTGAAAGAAATGTCAACTTCAGGTCGCCTTGGTGAATTTCTCGACTCTTTCTCAAGCCTATAGGGTTTTCGTTCTGCTCCCGATTGTAGAAGTGAGTGAATAGAAAACCGTTTATCAATGTATAAAAATCGATCTTCTCTAGCGCTCAAATGCAAAATTCCCTGGGTAAAATGCACAAGAAATGCGTTTTTTAGGGTTAAAAAATTGAAAAATTTGCCGCTCGGTCGCTATGCTCCCTCGCTTCTCCAACGTAGATAAGTTTGGGGACTTGGGGGGGGGGGGGGCGCCTAACTTCATTGTTTGCCCCGGACGCCATAATCCCTACATACGCCACTAGCTTCGCTCCCTCGCATGTGAAATGTTGAAAATAATTGAAAAGCAGTCCTGTCGTCGAACTATAGGGCTAAACTTTCGCCTAAAAAAATTGTTTGCTACAAGCCGTTATCTTTCTCTCAAATTTGCTAAAACGTCAGAGCTTTCGCGCTTCGCGCGGGAAGGGGGAACCTCCCCCTCCCTGCACCTACCCCTGTTACATACAGTGCATATTGCGTCCTAAATAACTGAAAAGCAGCCAGGGCGGTGAACTAACATTCCGCCTAAAAAAAAAATGCTAAAACGTCAAAACTCCCCCCCCCCCCCCGTCTCCCTGTACCCACCCCTGTTACATAAGTGCAGTATTGCGTCCAAATAACATTAGGCGGTCGTAGGTCCAACCATACACCACGATAAAAACCTTTCTGTTGCCAGATCGTACCAACGCACTCCAAACCATGTATTAATAATAGTATAATAAAATGTTAAATAAGTCCTTGCTAAAAATTTGAAATGTACTGAAGCAACGCCAAATTTGAGTGCGCGCGCCGTAGGAAGCGCTTCATCAAGTGTTTTGTCAGTAGGTTTTAGAATTTGGTACAGATGACCTTTATCTGCTCATGCTCAGATTGCATCTCCGAAGTGGCTTATTGCCTGAAAGCAAATTAGTCGGTAAAAATCACTAATATTCGATATGTGCTCATGAATGTCATGTAATCATTATTCAATTATGCACTAATGGTGCATTCCATGATATCCAGGTGGAAGTATTCTTTTTAAAGGGGGAAACAAAAGCTATTCATGAGGCACCTCTATCACTCCCAGAGTTATTTTTCTGAAGTGCACATAAGGGACCCTCCATGTCTAAAATATCTGTGGATATTTGGGGTCATTTGTACCATGCGCTAATCCCGAACTGGCTTATTAGATGCAAGGATTTTAGTAGCTTATAACAGTTGTCGGTAAAAATCACAGACGAAACACTTGATGAAACGCTCCCCTGAAATTGCTATGAAGCTAAAATGCTCGGTGATGTACCCTTTCTTATGCGCCCGGTATTGTACTCTTCTAATGAACAGTCATCAAAATAAATAAGTCAATAATTAATTTGATTAGGATTTACTCACCATTAAATAATACGCGGTCATTCATACATGTTTTGTGATTCGTCAGTTCCCTAAGAAGGCCATTGTATTAAGGATTTAGCATGTTCTGGAACGAAACTGAAAGCGATATAGCATGTTTTCGAATTAAATGTTGACTAAATTAGAGAGAAAATGGGTGCTCTTTCCATGTATTTTTGCCTTCTAATCACGAATCTGGCAATCGATTGTCCAAATTATGTCTCGTTTTGGCGAATAAGGGGGGAAAGTAGTGGTTTTGGGGCCGTTCCTTAAAACTCGTGAGCTGATTGGCTAACCCCCATGTGACGTATGAAGAGTAAGAAGCACAAGATCTGCAGGCTGCAGCATATAATATTGTACACACAATGCGGTATTTGACCCCTCTGTTCAACGGACAATTTATGAAAAAAGGAAATTAATCAATATAATCTGAGGAGTGAATATTCATTATCAATATAATCTACAAGATCAACAAACACTTTTGCCCAAATATACAGCTCTTGTTTTGTTTTTTAGCTTTTCTTTTGAACAATGTTCTCATCCATCTGAGCTTGCGGAACGAAAGTTTTGCATTGGTCTTAAACGCATGCACAGTCGTTTTATGCGTCTGTATGTACAATGTCCTACACATCTTTAGTACGGCAGTTACTATGTTCCCCATGTACATAGCGACTGGTGAACGCTTTTGTTTTGTTTATTTCACTTACGGCTTTTTAAAAATTCGACTGAATTCGACTAACTTATTATAGAGAGACGAAAAGGCAAAGAAGCACGAGTGGCAAGGGGAATTCGACCATATTATATGTTTGAACCCCTTGCAGAATACGCGCCGGGGCCTGGTGAAGGGGCCGTGGGAGAAGTAACTTCAGGGAGCTCCAACGCGTTGGAGCTACGTGGAATTACGGGTGAAGTAGACCGAAAATTCTGTCTCTCGTTCGTTAGCTCTTCATTTAGCCAACGAACGAGAGACAGAATTTTCGGTCTACGAGTGAAGCTGCTGCAGCTGCTGTCGTTGAAAAGCATATTGGAAGACTTGACTCCAAGTCTGATCGTTGGAATAGCTGAATCTTTTAGCTATCCTTTTCCTTATCCTTTTCTTCATGCCAAATTCGGAATACAGGCCAGGATCCTCAAAATCATCTTCGGCAAAGTGATCACTGGAGATTGTACTCCATTCACTTGGCCGGCCCTTGCCACTCGGCCCGCGTGATCTTTACCTTTGCGACCCACAATTTCCGTAGATTTTCCCCGGTGGAGCCACTCCCCCGCAGAGGGGGACGCGTATGACCGTTACCAAAAATGCAAATAACCCCCTTTTGCAGTCAATTTAAAAGACATTTTGTGAAATTTAACCCCCTTTTTTACGTCAAAACAAGGACAAGATGGTACTTTGAAATACACCTATTTTTAAGATTGTAAGGACACATTCGGAAACTTTCCCCTATTTTACCATATTTCAAGGACAAGACATTTATACCCTTTTTTCATTAACATATAGGTGTCCAAGACCCGATTCCTCGAATTAAAAGTTCACACAATTAATATAAGGAAAAATTCAATTTTTTAATGTGTTATTCATTTTAAAAAATTTTCGGCAATAGTTCATATAAACTCCTGGGGAAAAACCACTGAACTCTATGGTTATTTGAAATAACCACTGTCTGACCACTCACAAATAGGCGAGGTTAAATAACCTCATACCGACTTATACATGTACAAGCTTATCTGAAGATAACCTTGCACTCCAGACTAGCTTTTATGGGTGAATAGGCTTCAACAGCTTTTGTGTGTATCAACGTGCCTATTTCCAGTCTAGATCATTCATACACGAGATGGCCTATGGGTGGGCCTTTGCGGCCTTGCCTATGTGGGACTGTATCCAACATTCACTGCTCAGTCACAAACAGACAACAACATTGCTCTAAGCAAGATTTGATTTTCTTTAATTTGCTAGATTATCTGATTTATAGACTCTTCAACTAGTCTTTCTGTGCCACAAATTTGGGGATTCAGCATTGAAAATAAAATTTTAAATTTTCCTCATGACTCATTGTCTAGTACACACAAAAGCTATTAAAGCCTATTCACCTATAAAAGCTAGTCTGGAGTATAAGGTTATCTCAGATAAGCTTGTGCATACTATAAGCAGCAATGGCCTATGAGTGCCTCGTACCCATACACCCATAAACTAACATGAAAGCGTATGAATGGGACTGTTACTGTTAGTGTTACTTGAACTATTCATACCTGTGAAACATAACCATAAGTCCTTTCACACGACTTTCACGAACATCACGATTCGTGCAGTTGATTGTAGCGCAAGACGGCATCTTCCCACTTCATCTTTGAAGAGCATAATGATGATTATATGAGTGAAAATAGTCCTTCAAACTTCGTCAAATTGTTATATACAGCGCGCGGCGACGTTCCGGAATTGTTTTGAGGGAAACAAGATGGCGCTGGCGAGCTGCCAGTGGCGTCGTGAATCAGCGTGCAGCGAGCGATCGAGCCCAACAGTGGGAAAAAAATTACCTTCACGTCCGCCATCTTGCTGAGTGACGACTCGGCTCCGGGATTTTTCTTCATGGGTTTTTTCCCTTTTCCTGACCCCTATTTTATCAATTTCGAGGACACCTGCGCACCCCTATTTTCTATATTTCGAGGAATATTCTGTCCGCGGACGTTCCTTGAAATTCACCCCGATATCCGCGATTTTGGTAACGGTCATGCGGTCCCCAAATCACATTGAGTGGCTCCACCGGGAGATTTTCATCTTAGTTGGAAAAAGATGTAGGCTTACATCCCCTTACATTTTTAGGGGTCTTGCTACAGCCCGCAACTATACACCGATTCGGCATTATTGATGAAACTGTGTCCTCAAATCAACGTAATTGTGAGGAATTAAACACGAAAATATGTAATGCAAATGGTCGATGCGGTGAATATCATGCCGTCGCACTCGGTACCGTATCGGGCTGGGCCTGCCAGGCCTGCGGGCATACACGGTATACAGGTGGGTGGAATATTTTCCTTTACTTCTCGTACGTCACAGATCACGTGATCACGATGTCGCTTCGATGGTTGTTTTTAGGGGCGGGGCTTATGACTCAGTAAATCAGCAAAAATGTACTTTTCAAATTATTATGAAATACGACTGAATGCATCAAAAATTGTGTGATAGATATTTTTTGGCTCCTGATAATAATAATAATATTCCGCTTTTATATAGCGCCTAATACATCGACGATATCTCTAAGCGCTTAACAATAACAGGTAGTCATTATTATTACCCCCGATGATCGGATACTGGAATGCCCGCACACAATGTATGCACATTATCCGCTCCCTGGGAGTATTCCAGCAATGGGCTGTACAGTAACGCTCAAATCGCTAAGCAAATGACATTACCTTTCGCCATCCTACCGGTTACCCATTTAACACCTGGGTGACGTGGAGAGTGGCAAATGTAGATTAACGTCTTGCCAAAGGACGCTAGTGCTGCGGTGGGATTCGAACCCCGGACCTCATGATTCACAGTCCGGGGACTTATCCACTGATCCACAACACCTCTACTCCTTCCTATGAAAAATGGGCAATAAGCCACTTCGGAGATGCAATCTGAGCATGACCAGGTAAAGGTCATCTGTACCAAATTCTAAAACCCACTGACACTAATATTCGATATGTGCTCATGAATGTCATGTAATCATTATTCAATTATGCACTAATGGTGCATTCCATGATATCCAGGTGGAAGTATTCTTTTTAAAGGGGGAAACAAAAGCTATTCATGAGGCACCTCTATCACTCCCAGAGTTATTTTTCTGAAGTGCACATAAAGGGACCCTCCATGTCTAAAATATCTGTGGATATTTGGGGTCATTTGTAACATGCGCTAACCCCGAACTGGCTTATTAATTTTTTATTTTAGTAACCCTTTAAAGTCATTTCTAAGTTTACCATTAGAAATTAAAGGTGTCACTGTCATTGCATGTATTTAGCGAAAATTAGTACATTCATGAGAAAAAAAAAGGTTTTATTTATAAAAAAAACAAACAAAAAACACACCGATGTAGCATGTTGTGGATCCCTACTTTTCATTTGTTATTCTTTTTTTTTCTTTGCAATTTTTCATGCAGGTTCGTGTCGCAATGGGACTATTGACATTCTTGCTGTCTTGATCAGTGCTTTGATCTTCATTGGACAGCTCTCCAGTATGGCTCTCAGGGTATATTCCTACTGGGGTCAAGGCAAATACTGGATGGCTATGGTGTCATATTACTGCTTCTTTATTCACCTTTCCATGGTATCGTTCTACTGCTTCATCACAAACATCCGAGCACTCTGTAACCGAAGCCAGCCTTCCCCGATATATCAAATCTTCACGACAACGTCCATCTACGCTCGTTTTCTCATTTTGTCCAGCTCTATAAATAAGATAAACGTTTTTAAAGTTCAGACGTGGCTTTCTTTTTACGCCTTACCAATGGTATGCGCTATTCTGCAGATCATTTGTTGTCTTTTCGTATTTCCCCCCAAGTGTCTTCACTGGCTTTTCCATACAGTGGACTCGCTGACTTCCTTGGGATTCCTGACCTACGCTTCTTTCTGGTATATCGTATACATCTTCCGAGTTTCATTCCAAACTCAAGCATCAAGGATCTTACGAGTTCTTCAAGGCCTTTCGGTAAGCGGTGATAGCGATCGAGGTAGACGGTTTATTCGAGATTTCTACGCTACATACTACATCTTGCGAGAAATACTGGGTTACTGGCTAGCAGTCACCATGGTAACGGTCACGTGGGGCATTATGACTCGACTGTCATGTGATTATCTCTATATGAATCATGATCTGAATGAACTATTTTTTGACGTCATGATTTGGTTTCAGTTCATTACATATTTTGTGACGCCCTTAATCGCTATCGGTGGCTGGAACCTAGATTACATCTGGAAAGAACTTTACAATGATGTCGTGGGGTCTAAAGTGAAAAAATACGACATCTTCTGGCGGGAGATAAAACGGTGTGTGCGTGACATTGACTGTCTCGGACGACCAGAAGTAAGGTGGACTCTTTTATTTCCTTTAATTGGAATATATCTGCGCTTAATATCAAAGGACGATGTTGCTTTGGACTTTTGGGATACAAGTTTTATTTGCAACAATACGAAATCTGGTTAGGAGATTATGTTTTAATCTCTTTTTGATGTAGTAATGCAAACCTCTCATGAAATATAATAACAGGGCACATTCCCCATAGGAAACGCATCGATAAGAATAGGAAATTCTACAGGATTACATTTATTTTTCTTTCTATAAAAATCAAATATTTTTTTTTTTGTCCACGTAGAGTTCAGTAATGTAATTTTCAGTGCACCACTCTCCAAAATAGACTATACTTTCCCAGTATCCAATTTCACTTTCCTTCATCCGCCTACAATGACGGTATCGTAAGCATATTTCAAAATATGGACTGACGGAACATTTGAAGTAGAATTGTCGGTATACAGTATAAAGAGATTCAGTGAAAGAACACAACCTTGAGGAATGCAGGAGCTTGTACTAAGTTTCTTTGAATTTACATCGCTAATTTTTTTACTTTCTGGGTCCTACCAAATAGTCATAGATCCACAAAACAAAGGATGGTAAAAGATATCTAAGCGTAATTACCTTCCAATGTCAATATGCTAGTAAAGAGAACAGGTTAACGTGAGCACCGTATGATTGTCAGATCATTTTGATTGTTTTTATAAATGTTTTCTCTGGTAGGTTTAATAAGTGTTTCCGGTACAATTATTATTGTACACTTCATAAAACTGGAAGTAAGTGGGTTTAAATTCATTATTTGACACCGGACGTAGATCTTCAGGCACGAGATACGATAACGGATGGTTTCCAAGACTATACCTTAACCTTAAAGTATGCGGATGAAGCCAAGATTGTATCATCATGGCAAAGAACATATCCACTCAGCTATTGTTTTCAAAGTGAAATTAATGCATAATTGGTTTTAAACCACGTTCGTATCTTCAGCCAAAACTCAGTATAAGAGGATTTTGACATTACTTTTTTGAAAAGCTGCTCAGCCATCCGTGACATCATGGTTATGAATAATGTAGACATAATATAAGTTGCTCTTTAATATGAAATAGATTTCAAGCTCATAGAGGTTTTTACCTGTTAATTAGAAGCTACCAAAGATGGGTATGATTTTTGGATACTCACTGTATATTGAACAATTTTAGCCTTAAACTGTATATTTGATGATAATAAACAAATGCAATTATTCCCTAATACGCAACTCAAACGTGAATAAATTATTTTCAATTCCGCCTCCCTACCCTGTAGAATAACTTGCAAAAGAACATTAAAATATAAACACATCACAAAAAGTAAGTTCCCCCTAAAACAAATATCTATAATATTTTAATCAAGAACCTTTGAGGAAATCTGAATACATCGACATGTAGCTGTACTACTCAGAAACATTTCATGTAAAATTTAGGGAAATTCATTTGGTTACGCTTCAGTGAGCACGGCCTAAAGGCAAAATGACCACTTTTTTAAAGTTCACCAGCCCAATATCATAATTTTGATTCAGTGATAGTGCAACAAATTTCAAATTTCAAATCCGTTGTATGTCCTTCCTACCATACCAAATGATTTGTGGTAAATTTTATCTTATGCGATTGAATTCATTTTTTGGAAAGGTCTTTTCGACTTTTGCAAACAATATCCATTAATTGAAGGTTGAATGAGCACATAATAAAAAACGAAAATCTGTAACACATTAAAATTATACATTAAAGGGATACGCCACCGGGCGGCCGTGGGGAAAGTCAGGATTGCGGAAGACCCATGCACTCGGACACAAAGTTTATGCGTCGAACGCGTCCGTTGGACTAAGTGGGATTACATTTCGACTGCACGAAGCCGGTCGAATCTCGCACGAGAGCTCGAGCTCAGGCGGAGCGTGGATGTTTGTGCGGCGACCAGTCTATCCGAGGTTTGCGCCCCGCGGGGCAACGGCGTGATTAGGTAAGGATCACGGTGCCCTCTCGCGGCATTAAAACGTCCATAATCTCTCATTTGAGTATCCCTTTAAGAAATGCTTTGATTTTGTACACTAAAAATCATTTGAATAACATTTATTCATTATGTTTATTACCGATGTACATGTATCAATGATACCATGACCTGTCATTCAAAATTTTACGCTTCAATGAGCACGTGGAGCTGGAAAAGCCCTTTTTACGTTAATGGACTAAATTCAATTGCTTCCTTTGGTTAAGTATCACAAGTCTTCTTGGGAGTTCGTCTGATTTTATTGTGATAAAAATCCCGATGTGTTACGTTTCAGTGAGCACAAGACATAAGCAAATTATGCAAATGAGAAGAAAATATAGGGCTTTAATCCTTTTTGATCTTGCTATTGGATATTAATGTGGCGTTAAGTTCCTGCTTATTGGTGACCTCCTGAAGATATGTCGACCATTTCATGCAACAATGCATAATCATGTATGATTATGTATAATCACATGATACGACGAGCTACGATCGATGAGCAGGCATTGTCCTATATCATCGTGGGATTAAAGTAAAGTAACAACTCACGGTAGAATGAACTCAAATCATCACTGGAAAAAAAATGCAAATTTTCACAATGAAATTCAATCTAAACTGCTTGCAATAATCCAAGAACACGACCCTTTTTCTTTCTGTTGAATTTTATAAGTGAATGAAAATTTATGTTTTATAAGGTATACAAGAAAATATGAGCTGACTCAATGTTTAACACAAAGTGAAATTTGACAATTTTCATTTTTGATTTGTGTTCATTCTTTGGTGAGAAAAGATTTTTTCAACTCTTCGTAGCGAAAATGTACAGAAGTTGTGTACATAAGTTTTACATAGTTATACGGGAATAACCTCGCTGACCAAATATGTGGATATTCTGGCACTTGGTTGCCCAAATATGAAGTGGTGGTTTCCCTAATCGGAACTTTGATTTGCCCAGTGCCGAAGTGGGACGCCCTTTGCACCCTAACCCCCCCCCCCCCCCCACACACACACATACAAAAAAGAAAGAAAATCGAAGATGTAGAGTTCTTGATCATACGGGCCCATTTTCGAAAGGAGGGCTGACACCTCTTGCCTGAATATCAACTTTTCGATTTCATTTTTTTGTTTTTGCTTTTCGTAGTAAAAAATTTACAGAAGTTAACATTAAGAGGTTACATAATTATCCGGGCACCTCGCTCGTTTGCCCAAATATTTGAATATTTTGTCACCTCGCTGAACCGCATATCGGAACTTTTCTTTGCCCATTGCCGAAGGGAGACGCCTTTTGTCCGAATGTTAACTATTCAGTGTTTTGCGAGCGAGAGTAGCGAGCGAGGGGAAAATTGGCCCGTTTCTCCTTCTTTTCTTTCGGTTTTTTGTTTTCCTTTCCTTTCCCTTTCCTTTTCTTTTTTCCTTCTCCTTTTCCGTTTCTCTTCCCTCTTTCCTCTCCCTTTATTCCCTTCCCCTTTTTTCCGACAGCAGATTTGAGGGGGAAGGGTGTGACACCCCGCCCCTAGCGACGCCGCTGCGTGCGAGTGTTGGAGGCAAACGCAACTGAAAATGTGAATACAATTGTTAGCTGCCAGTGCTTAAAGGCATTTAGAAATTGCCCATACCCTCGCCCAATTCCCATACTGTCACAAAACTGCGAGGTAGTGAAGCGACCAAGCAGTATTTTTTTGTTGTTGCATTTCTAAACCTACAAAAAGGATTTTTTTGTTTTACTTACAAATTCGAAAGCGATCACTGCATCGACTGGTCCAGTTTCGAGTTTTAGAAACTGACAAAATTGATAAAATGTCTTCAATTCTCTTATTCCTCGATGCGGCGCAATTAACGAAAATTCAGGAGATATAAAGTCGATGAATTTAGCTGTGCAACATAAAGTTCTTAAGCATAAAACTCTTCCCTTTTTCTCTTTTGCGTTTATTACGCCCCCGCCTGGGGCAAGTGCCCCATAGATATGGTCTTGTTGTACTGCAACGTTGCTTGGGGGACACACATTTAGGACCTATATACATGTACAAAAGTTGCATGTTCTTCAAAAGAAAAGGTACATGACAAATTCAAACTAAAGGTCCCCTAGTACTCCTTTGTTTTTGCAGCTACATATTCTGCCTTTGATGAATTGGTTTGTCTTCAGTGTTTAATACTTATGTTTAAATGTCGGTCTCTCCGAAATACTTTTTTGTCTGATCTATTTGTGGAAAATTCTTCCATCTATCATTAAACTTATCCATCAGCCATATGTAAGAACACATACTACTTTAAATTCATTTAGTATAGTCTGTGTCAAAGAGTGGAATAAGTAATCCCCTTGTATACTCAATAGCACTACACTGTCTCGGTTTAAATTTTTGTGTAAAAAACACCTTTTTGACAGAGTGCAATCAGATACATGAATTTACAATATGAAAAGAGGTAGCCATATGTGACTGTGAAGTGTGTGTGTGTGTGGGGGGGGGGGGGGGGTGGGGTGCTTTGTGTTTGGGGTGGGAAAGGTTATGTTTGTTTGCATTTATTATGTTTTTTATATCATATGTACATTAGTTATATACTCCTTGTAAATATGTTACACCTTGCCATAGTTGATTGTACAAAGGGGCCCCGACCACAAGCTGTGCTTCACTGGGGTCCCAAACCTATCATTCTGATTTCTGCAGTTATTTCTTGTACTTGTTATGTTTGATTTGGTTTGAATAAACTATCTATCTATCTATAACACACACATTTTGGTGAGCGAGTCTGGGAGCTACTATCAGTGCAATGCGGGCCGAATCAGTGGTTGCAGTTGCAGACACGCCGTGCAGCCATCGATCCCTCCGGAGGAATATATACGGAGAGATCGATGACAGGGTATGGTCCAATATACATGTATTTCCTTGACAGTGTGTGTCGGTATGTGGGTGTTTATGGGTGTGTTTAGCAGTATGTCCGAGGACATTTTCGGACAGAGAACAAAAAAAAAAATCATGACAACAATGGTCCTCGGAAGCCGGACAATAGTCCTCGAACGTCGAACAATGAATTTGTGCTTTATTCCGTCGACTGTCCGAGGACGAGGAACAATAGAGGAACAATACCTGTCCTCGGAAGTAAAGCCATGTAAACGAGCGTGGGTGTGTGTGTGTGTGTGTGTGTACATGTATATAAAGTTAACATGAAATTATTCACCCTTACCAAGATTTGAAGTTTTCAATGTTGCTTTTCATTAAATATTGGTTGTCCTGGTTTATGTACATGTACTCGTTCATGTGACAAAGAATTTTACGAATAATATTATATAACATAAAACAATTCTCAAAATTCCACAAGTCAACCTTTCATTTTTAAGACAAACACGTAGGACTTAAAAGGGGGATGAATATTTATGCTGTTAACTGTAGTTTCAGTTTTCAGTTTCAGTTTAGTTTATTTCCATTTCCAGCAACAATACAATTCAATACTAATCAATATTCAGTAAATAATACAATTATTATATCCATGTACAATTCAAAAGAATAAAATCTTATGTGACTATAAAATCAATGACATTGAAGGTACATTTTCATTGAACAAAGTAAACATTGGAAATGGAGGAGTCCACTTGAAAAGCAAAGCTTGTAAACTGTGGACCCCCGAGATTGAACACTATAGACCTCTTTCTATCAAAGTATTCATATATCCAACATCAAACTCTCTTATGCATTTATTTGTATACTAGCAGAAGCAGCCCGTGGACATCCACGGGCGCTAGCTGTGTTTATGATTAATCACCGTACCGTATATTTGTTGTGCTTCTGGCCCGTGCCATCCCCACCCCCCCCCCCCCCCCGTTCAATGGCAGGAAAGTATGCATTTTGACCATAGACGATCCGCCCTTTTGTTGATTGTGCCCCCGCCCCGTTTTAGAATGAAACCTTCTTTTTTTTTGCTTGTCAGAGAATTATGGAGGGACCCCCATAACCACCCCTCCTGAGCGAATTTTCTAGGTCTGACGAAAAAAAAATTCTCCCCCCCCCCCCCCAGGTCCGCCTTTTCCAAAAGTTGACAAACCTGCACTTGTTTTCCCCGCCTTATACTAAATTCTGGATCCGCCCCTGATCATGTGAATATGTCTTATTTATCCAAAGCTTGCATGAGTTCTGAAGAAAATTCCTTTTAATCTTGATGAAAATTGATGATATGGATATAATAATGTTCGAGTAGAATATCCATGCATAGACCTAGAGGGAGCGATTCGATCTTGCCATGTTTCTGTGGTTTATTAATACTCAGAGTAACATCCATAATTAGCGGTACGTCCCCTGTAAAGGATGCAATAATGAGAAAAAATGAATTTGTCATTTTATTTTCAGGGGGATATGGCCCCTTATATGGGTCTTGGGAGGACCGACGGATTGACTTCCCCCTACTAACCCCCCCCCCCCCCCCCTCCAGCTCCCCCCATTCCATTGTCATCCCATCACCCCCAGGGCGAGGGGAGAAGGGATTAATATCATTATACTTATTCATAATGATTATGGAAATATTTTCGAAGGAATTTTCTTCTTATCAGATTTTCTGATAAAGTGTCAAATTACCGGTAGCGAACGTCGTGACACATACACACTAAACTGTGTGTGTGACCATGAAGCTTCAAATGATGTAACTCTATACCTGTATGATGACCTGTACACGTACGTGCGAACGATCTAACACGTGTGTATAATACTGTACTGTACACTGAAGCCATGCGGATATATGGCCATGCTGTTCTTTGGCATAGCTCCCCTTCACAGGGAAAGGTATATGGGTTGGCTGGGCCTGAAGCTACAAACCCGCTTCATGGGTTGGTGGAATTATTAGGCCTACTCCCTGCGGAAATTCAATGTTTAAAAATGAATTTATGAAATATGGACGGGACGTCATCCTTCAAGAAGTGCCTCCCACCACCCTAAGAACCCTTCCCCACCCGTGGGTACCAAAAGGCGGGGACCGAAAGGGCCAGGGGAGGAGCCTATTTGAACCAAAAAAAGAGCCCGAAATCCTTAGTGTATTATATTATAAGATTATGTTTATGATCACTTCTGTCACCTTTTTTCAATCCACAATTGTCTCAAGAACGTCCTTTCGACGCCCCCACCAGAATGGTTGGCACTGATCTTTTCCTCAACATGATCTAAGGCGCGAAAGGCTGCCATAGGCGGCCGTTCGCGAATTATTGTAAAGGTAACAAGGTAACAAGGTAATGCCAGAAAGACTCCCGTGATTATGGTTCTGAAAGTACCAAGGAGCTCTTAAAAGAAACCTGTATGGAAGATAGAAACATATAAGCGTTATTAATATCAGTACAAAACAAAAATAATAGAAAGAAGGGGTGAAGGAAGGATCGATGAGGGTTGTTGATATATAGATTCAAGAGAAAATATTGTGAGGATAATAAGATATGACTGAAAAATGTGAGTATTAATAATAACAACATATCCTTTTACATGTTCTACATAACCCGCGGCGGTGAATAATGCATATAGTAGTCTCTACACTATAGCCTCACTCGAAGACTATTTCTGTTTTTGTAAGGAGGTGATTGTGAGTCCTCTTGAAAATTCATTTGTAAATAAGAACAAAATCTTCTAGAAGCTAAAGACATATTATCACCATGGTGAAATGGTGGCTTATTGCAGCAACAATCACTCAGTTCGAGGTCTGCTTTAGAACTAAAGAGCTATCGAAAGAAAATTAACACTATTGTTATTCTCGGTTAGCCTATGACATCCTCTGAAATAGGCATTATAGCATTAATAATACAATTTTTATCCCTCGGAAAATCAGTGTTTTTTATAGGCAAGACCGATCGAGTGAACGTTCTGTTTTGGTTTCTTGTAAACATGGCAAACAATGCAGGAATCTGATCTATATATCATTGTGTCAACAAATCGAATGCTTGATTCACAGAAAGCTCTTCCACCTTACAACATGTGTCAGCCAATTGAAACGCTTGATTCGTTTCAAGCTCCTCCTACTGATAACATATGCAGGCCAATAGAATGCTTGATTCACATGGGTCTCCTTCCACGCACCAATAACATGTGACAGCCAGTCGAAACGCTTGATTCAGTTGGAGCTCCTCCCGCTGAAAATAGGAATAAATGGTTTGAGTTTCCTGGCCTGAACTGCAGAGTTCCTTCAGCATTCCACCTGATGACTGATGGGTTTGGATCTAACCTGCACTCTTAAAAATGCGGGGTCGCATATTGCGTGGTCGAATTTATTCGACCACGTTTCGGGGTTTTTTTCGATCAATAATGCTCCCGCTGCATTAAAATGACCAGTTTTTGCGTGGTCATTTTGACCTTGCAAAAACTGGTCATTTTAATGCCCTCTAAAAAAGGACTGGTCAAAAAATGTACCAATGCGATTGGTCAACACCATATGGGTTATTTCCAAAAATATGTTGGTCACAATGTTCCAATTTCACTGGTTAAAGGAGTACTCCGGCCTGAAAATAATATTAATCGAATGAATAGAGTAAAATTAAACAAGCAAAACACAGAAAATTTCATCGAAATCCGATAAAAAATAACGAAGTTATTGAATTTTTAAGTTTTGCATTATTTTGGGAAACAGTTCTATGCATGTCATCATGAATATGTAATGAGTGAGCTGATGATGTCACGTCCCCACTTTCCTTTTTTAACTATATTATATGAAATCTTCATTATTTCATTTTTTCATACATGTCTATAAAAAATATCTCCCTTGTAACAAAATAAGTTACAGCAATGATGAACTTACACATTAAATAAGGAGTCGGTCCTTTTAGTTATAGGCTTGGAGCAGAAAATTTGAATAATTGCAATTTCATATAATAAAATACAAAAGAAAAAGTGGGGATATGACATCATCAGCTCACTCACTGCATATTCATGATGACGTGCACATAACTGTTTTACCAAAATAATGCAAAACTTAAAATTCCATAACTTCATTATTTTTCATCCGATTTTGATGAAATTTTCAGTGATTTGTTTGTTTAATTTTACTCTATTTATTCCATTCATATTAATTTCAGGCCGGAGTACCCCTTTAATCACTAACCATTTGAAATATTGCTTATTCATCAGCAAAGTATTGGTCCAACTTCGACTTGGTTAAACGTTGGGCCATTGTCATGAATATTCATGATGTATCCTGAGCAACCGTAAACAACCAGAATTTATATATATAAATGACACTTGATTTTTAAGTTTTTATGCAATGATTGCACTTTGAAATGTGATGAAAAATGTATGTATACTAATTATTATGTTGTACATATTCAAACATGTAATTAGGTTTAAGATCTAAAAATCTACGTTAGAAAATTAAATTAAAATCTTTAACCACTTTTAGCAAGCACTGCAATACAGTCCCTATATAATAAAGTAAAGGTTTTCAGGATATATAGGTATAGGATGTAGGACTATAATAGGAGTAGGGTTAAAGTAGGATGATATGCTATACGATAGGATAGGATAGGTTATAGGTCATAGTGAGCAAAATATACAAAATATATGTTATGTTATGATATTACTTGACATTAGCTTCTTTTTTTTTAATCTTTGAAACGTGGATGGTACACGCGCATCCGGCAGAAGTATCAACCCCGTCCGACGGGAAATGACCACGTTGCGTGGTCGGAAGAAATGACCCCGTACGTTTTGACGGGGTTAAGGTAATGATCATTAGTATGCGGGGTCAAATTATGCGGGGTCAAGTTATGCAGAAATGACCACGCAATCGTGGTTAAATTTTGACCACATTCGGGGTCGAAATGTAACCACGCTATGTGGTTACTTTGGGTGACCCCGCATGGGGTTTGTGCATAGTTGATCCCGCATGCGGGGTCATTTGTAGCCCCGTTTGGGGTTATTTTTGACCACGCATTTTTAAGAGTGTGCTCGTAGATCTTGACCATCGATATGGAGAAGGACATTCGAGTAAGCTCCCATGCCCTTTTCGGTTTTAACGGTATAAGTGATGATTTATTTTTGTGTTATCAGTTTTTTGCATTAAAAAACTGTATTTATATTTCTCCAACAGGATACAATAAATTCAAAGCAAAGTACATAACTGTAAAATCTTCAGAAAACGGAATTTAACATTATAGGAATTTTTCGTCTACTAGTATGTGCTTGATATTTAAGAGAACTTAACATGAATATGGATGAAATCTGAATCTATCTCTAACAGATCACTTTCCTTTTGGAAGCCATACTAGCTAATTCTCCTTTGATACAAAAATTTGTGGTCGGAGGTTTACATGTAGGGTTAATATTACAGAGCTGGACATGATGGAGCAAATATTGAGCCCTGTTCTGTTGTGCTTGTTCTCTAGATTGCAATATTGATTTCCAAAATTCCAGGACAAAAAGTCACTCTTACTAGATAGACGGTAAATTAGATAAAATGGATCCTTATGAAAAAAAAAATAACCAAAAAAAAATCTGTTGTAATAATATTTTTTTCTCGTAGAATGACCGCCAAGTCGTGCCTGAAACGGTGCGGATGGTAACCATTTGTTCGGTGGCCTTGTTTTTCACCGCGGTTGTGACCGCTGCGGTAGTAGCTGCCTACGTTCTAGGCTCCATTGCTATCTACCAAGCTCATGAAGTTCAAACCACATCTCAAGAGTGTCCGCAATGTGAGAGTCCAGAAACAGAAAAGATTCATTTTGCCTTGAAGATCATTTACCACAAGCATGTGACAAAACCTGACAAACCTTTTTATCCTGAAAAAGGGGTTTGCGGTACAACCATGTGAGTTGGAATAACTCCACGTTCCGGTCAGAATGCTCTGGCCGTCGTCAGGAGAATAAGAAGAGTGAATAAATCAGCAGAATTTGCATATGAAGCGGTAGAAATTATACACCTTCACAACTTGTTTGTAATGTTAGGCAATTCACTTTTTAAAATGGAGGCAAACAATAGCATCACAGAAAAGAAATAGTAACAGTAACTGTAACATCAAAGTACCTGCATTGAAAGGATAAATGACATCAAGGTACCTGCATTGAAAGGATAAGTAACATCAAACTAATCCTGCGTTGAAAAAACATAGAAAACAAGTGAACAATAGGACTAAGAAACCAATTAACCGTCAGAATAAGCTGGAAACAAAAGGGGGATTAGGACCGTAGGTAATCTGTGGAGAGAAACATGACATCCTGTTGAGGAAAGAAATTAAGGTTAAAACATACATATGGAAAAAGGTGAAATATTGACATCAGAATGAGTATACTAATAATAAATATAATAAATGTTATGAATGAAGTGGACAGGTGTGGCTGTGGAGAGAAAGGTGAAAAACAATGATAATGAACAAATTGAGGAGAGAAATATGAAATCCTGTTGGAGATAATCTGTGAAGAGAAACAAGTCATCCTGTTGAGGAAAGACATTAAGGTTAAAAACATACATGTGGATTAAAAGGGTGAAATAATGACATCAGAATGAGTATCCTAATGATGAATATAATGAATGTTATGAATGAAACAACAAAACAAAGGTAATGAACAAATTGAGGAGAGAAACATGAAATCCTGTTGAGGGAAGCAACTGTGGTTAAAATACATGATGGAAAAAAAACGGTTGATAAATGATGACATCAGGAGTTGCCTGTGGAGGGAAAGGTGATGAACAATGGTAAACATGTACAGCCTGTGGAAAAAAGGGGGTGATGACGAAATCAGAAAGAGTAAAAAACACAAAATTCTGTTGAAGAAAGCAATTACGGTTTATTTTCAAAAAGACAATTAATTGTAGAAACTGAATTTATTTGTGTGTGTGGGGGGGGGTGTGCGTGTGTGTGTTTTGTGCGTGGGGGTGCGTTTGTTTAGCATTATGTCCGAGGACATTTTCGGACAGAGAACAAAAAAAAAATCATGACAACAATGGTCCTCGGAAGGCGGACAATAGTCCTCGAACGTCGAACAATGAATTTATGCCTTATTCCGTCGACTGTCCGAGGACGAGTAACAATAGAGGAACAATAGTTGTCCTCGGAAGTAAAGCCATGTAAACGTGTGTGTGTGTGTGTGTGTGTGTGTGTGCCCATGTAATACCACTGGAATTTTAGTTACATCATAGGTGCATCCTCCCACCCTTTATTTTGTTTTTATCTCAAAATATTCTTTCTTTAGTCATATTTTTTACTCACTTGCTGTACCTATTTGTATACCTCTGCTGTCCCCACCTTCTCCCATACACACATCTCTTTCTTTTATATTCAATTTTGTATCCTTTTTCATCTATTTTTTTTTCTTTTTCTGCTCTTTCCCCTCTTTCTTTTCATTTTTTTTAACATAATTATCCTTCCTCACTTCTACCCATCTCTCTATCATTCTTTATATTTTCACTGTTCTTATTATTATGACGTCTTTGTTTCAGCGGATTTCATCCCATTCCAATTGTCTAAATATTTTAAGCATCCGACGTAGATACAAGAAAGAGAGAGAGAGGGGGGGGGGGGGGGATGTGAACATATATATATATATATATATGACCGAAAATGTCACTAGTTCTTTTTTTTCTCCCTTGATGTCCATGATTCCCTTGACACAGAGTGAAATCATCGATGTTGTTTCAAGCGACATCAACAATATGGAATTAACCGTCGTTGGGGAGATTCCAGCTGGATACTTCCAAGAAAACAGAAACTGTGAGTGCCTTGTGCGCTGGTAAACAGACTCAATGGCTCCAAGACCAATCTTTGGTAGGAAGCCGTCGACGCCGGAACGGGCGTAGGACAATTAGAATCTCTTTCTGGGTCGTGAGATTTGAAATTTGCTGGTAAATCTTAGTGACCGAGAAATCAAATCAAATTACTTAAAGAAAAAAAAAAAAAATTCACTCCCCCGCGGGAGTCATATTAGTGATCACTTGATTTTTTTTTAAAGAGAAAGTAGTGCCGTCATTGCGTTATCATGATTATTATGATTTAATGAAAATTCCAAGAAAAGCTAATAAATAAGCTGAGTTAATATAAATGATAAAAACATGTGACATGAAAGAGACAATAATGATTGATGATTCCATTGCACCAGAGTGGCTTATAAAGAAATTGAAAGGAAAACTCAATCTTTATGAATGGTCCACTGATCCCCCCCCCCCCCCCCTCCCAATTCACTCCGACACAACTGAGTGAAAGTAACGAAAAATCATTTGCTTTTCTTTATCGAAGCAACTAAATATGGATATTTGAGTCTACATAACCGAGGTGGTTTCGTTCAGGATTCGTATATTGAATTAATTACCATTGTTTTGTGGGGTTTTTTCAGAAATAAACGAAGGGACTTGCATTTAATACATAAAAGGTTAATGTTTGTAATAAAAGATTTTTTAAATGGGTTTTTTTTCCAGTTGTAATGATTTTGTTCTTTCCCATATTACTAGGTTTTGGTAAATCACATAAAGTGTATTCATAAAATGCTTCTAAATTTTGGGGGACACAACCGAGCCTGTATTTTTTTCAAATGCATTTTAAGGAGTTATATCTAAGAAATAATATTATTGTTAATGCTATCTTTTACTAATATCACTGAACTGGAGCGTGTACATTTGAGTCTTCTTCACGTGGAATAGAATTTACTAAGTTATGTCGTCTGCAATTTCCAATTTTAGACGTTATAAACAACATGAAATTACTTAGTTGTGACATAAACATTTTAGCGTGGTTATAATAGTCCTTGTGAAGATTAAGGAAAAGTACGTTCAGAGTTCATTTGAGAGAAACTGTTCAGTGAAAATGTGAGAAAAATTCGACAAGGGAAAGTTATGTAGTTTGGCTGATATTATCGTTCAAACACACACAGGCAACTATGTGATTTACCTAGCGAGCAGCCCTCCATTAATGCTTGTTGTTTTGTACCATAAACCATGCCATAACCTTCCATTTTTTCAAAAGTGAATACTAGGGGACATTAGCCTAGCCCCTTCTTGTTGCGTGCATTTTGATCAAAAATATTTTAGAAGTAATGTGATTGTTAATTCTATGTTATCTACTTGATTTATAACATTATTTATGAAATGCAGGATCATTGAATGTTCTTAAAGAAGACTTCAGGACAGAACGTTTGAAAATCGCTCCAACTAATGTATTAAATGACTAAACGAAATATGCTGCTCTCGACAAGTTCAGACGGAGAGGGGTTTGTTTTTATGTATATAACATGTAATATATTTTTTTAGAGAAATGGAAGATCAGCATTTTATCATTTTTTCTAAATATTGTGCCTTATAGTAATAATATTTTGATTTCCTGGTGTTTTTTTCCTTGGATAACGAAGAGGGGATGCGTGGACGCCGACGTGTAAGCAGCTAGTTTGACGGCTCTGGGCTGGTGGTAACGAATTATATATTTTCCTATAACAAACTGAGCTCATTTTGGACTGTATTCGTCAATGTACATTTCATCAAGCATTTAATTCATCTGGACTGATTTCTATATACATTTTGATGATATTTGGCTGCATTTTTTAATCGAAGTTGCGCTCCTATCCAACATGTCCTATAACACCCGAGCAAAGCCACAGCAGCCGCACGGACCAACCACGCCCAAGCAGCCCTCCCTCAGCGAACTCAAAATGGACATAGCCAGTCTATCAGACGTTCTGTGCAAAAATATCGACGCCATGCACATCAAGATTTCTGACATTGAAGCATCGTTGAAAGATACAAGTGATCGTGCCCTGAACATCGAGCAAAAGGAAATACCTAGGCTCCGTAATGAACATAAAGCTGATATAGCGGCCATAGAGAAGAAACTTCTTATGATGGAAATATATCAGCGCAAAGCCAATCTTCTATTCTACGGAATAACGCAAAGCAAAGATGAAATTGTCTACGACAAACTGAGAAACGTCTTCTTTGAGCTCGGTATATCACCCGATGCGGCTGCTAAGATCACGATGGTTAACGCTCATCGACTTCCAAGGAAACCACGAAGCACGGGCGGATTGGCAGCAAGCGACCAAGGACCGGACCCCATCATAGCCAAATTCGCGATAATGACGGAGCGCCAACTCATCCTCGAAGCCTACCATGCACGCAACAAAAACGCGACCGGTAGCGATGACCAAGCGGCTAGTCCCGTCGCATCCAGCAGATCGCGAAGCAGAATTTCCGTCAGAACTGATCTACCACCTCCAATGAAATTTCGTCGCGGCAAGTTGTCTAACATCGCATATCGTCTCCGCAAGGAAAAGCATTTATCGACGAAAATTTTTGTGCAAGGAACAGATGTCGTACTACAATATAAGGAAAAAAGCGCTAGAGAATGGAAGACGTATACTGACGAAGGAAATTAGTTATCTACAATGAAGTATTGATAATGTGATCATATGAGGATTGAAACAATAACACCAACATGCAATGCAACGCTATCAAGGAAACAAAAGAGAGCATTCACGTAAGAAATACTTTTTTTTTTCTTTCTCTTTGTTTCTAATTGATAAAGCTACTAGTTCCTATGATATTTATGCGAAGGATATACATATATGAATACAATATAAAACAGTTGGCAAGAAGTATAAATATTTTAATTTTCGCTAAAAAGAAGTAATCATTATGAATATTCTTTAGACTATTGAAAATAATTGTTCTATACTTGTTGCTATGATATTTATGCAAAGGATATACATATATGAATACAATATAAAACAGTTGGCAAGTACAAGTGTTTTAATTTCCGCTGAAAAGAAGTAATCATTATGAATATTCTTTAGACTATTGAAAATAATTGTTCTATATAGGTCTTGTATTTTGGTGAAGATACAGTCTCAAGAGGAAAAGACATTAAAAAAAAAAAAACCTCCTCCACAAAAAGAAATTTTCAAACACCTTCACTATTTATACCATTCTTCGTCTTACGGAATGGGTCAAGTTTTCTATTTTTCTTCTAACATGAAGACTTTTTGCATGTATAATGATGCATGCTAACCATTTTCTTATGAAAATAATCAGCGTAGATTTACAAAATACTTCAGTATTTCTCGGCCATTTCTTGTTACTCTTCCTGCATTATGTCTTTTTCTCATGACAAAAAGGCATGTATAAGAACATCTTTCCTCTTATGAACTTCTACGTTAAAATTTTGTTATCGCATTTTTCAGCACTATAACCAACTGAAATCTTTTCTTGGATTACTGTAGCTGTGAATGTTATTTTGAACATGCTGAATTTGGATCCTCATTTTCATATAGCCTTATTAACTTATAATACTCTCCTTTGTATATCCTCCCGGGGATAGTCGCTAGTTTAAAGTTGAGCATAATTGTGTTTTACCTACTGTAGAGCTTTTTACTTACATTAATCATGTCAATTGCTAATGTTATACCTATATTATTTAAAAAATTTCCCCTTCAAAAGAAAATAGGAAAGAAAGATATCAATTTTGAATACAATTCTCAAATCATATTGTGACGGCATTGATCTATTGCTGGCTAATTTATTTCCCTTTTCCACGATCAATGTTTTCTCTTTTCCACGATCAATGTTTTCTCACATATACCGTCCCATTAACTGACCCAACTCAGTATGCTGACGAATAGGTTACAAGCCTATACTTAAACGTGTAAACACACGGATAATAATCAACACATAAGCAAATGAGGAACTTTCTATGACTGCATTAAAAATTAAAAAAAAAAAGATACTGTTTGTAATGCATATTAATACACCACGTTTTTATCTTTTTTTCTTTTAACAATGACTTTATTAATTAAAAACAGTGTATATTTGAACATTAAGAAGATTAAAAGATAATGTGATGAAAATGATATGTAAACATCAAAACCCCTAATTTGAATACATTACACGCACTGTGCGGATGAACACGTGGGTATCCATATGCAAAGTACAGGTATTCAAGTCATGTAAATTGCTACCTGCCTTCTCCTGCTCGAAAATTCTTCGTACCATCTCATTGTGTCTAAACTCATTTATTTGTATCTGAGCAGCTAGTGTAGTAACAATTTATGTAAATGAGTCTTTATTCGATTCGTAATACAATGCCTTTGTTCCATTTTGTCATTCTCGACCTTCTCGACCGGTATACTACGCCTATCTTTATTTTATATTTTCTCATCACCTTGGCAGGAACATTATTCCTTTTTTGAATGTTTGTTAGGAAAAGAGTGATATGAGATTCATATGTAAAGTTTCCTTTGGCTTCAATTGATTCTTGTTTTTTTACAAACTACTATCTGTGCATTTCGACCGTTATTTTGGAAACCAGATCATCTGAACAGGTGGTTCACATGGATATGATTGTTATTATAGGCTACTAACATGACTAATGCTGCCTTATGAAACGAGGATCCTCATTCGACAATATCAGGGAGATGTCAGGGAGACATAACATGTTTTGTGTATCTCAGGTCTCTTTTTTTACATGAATCTCTGGCTTAAATCATTTCCATTCCTGGGCAATACGCTCGAATACTATTTAATTGATATGTAAAGTTTTATAATTGATCTCACTTATATTGCCCAATCAGGGCTGCGGATGTTTAGGTTATGTTTTCAAAGCATGTCGTGTTATAGCAGCATATGCAAATGAGGATCCTCTTTCATAAAAAGTGATCTATTGCTAGTTTATTTATTTCGCTTTTCTACGATCTATGTTCTCTCAGATATACCGTCACGATAACTGGCCCAACTCAGTTTGCAGACGAATAGGTTACTTGAACGTGTAGACACACGGATAATAATTGTAAATACATATGCAAATGAGGAACTTTTTATAACTGCATTAATTTTTTTTTCCTTTTTAAAAGATAATGTTTGTAGTGCATGTTAGTGCACCACGTTTTTATCCTTTTTTCTATAAATATTGACTTCATAAATTAAAAACAGTGTGTATTTGAACAACATTAAGAAGATCAAAAGATAATGTGAAGAAAATGATATGTAAACATCAAAACCTTTAATTTAAATACACTACACGCCCTGTGCGGATGAACACGTGGGTATCTATATGCAAACACTATGAACGCGATGACGGGGAGGGCGGACGATTTGTGCGGCTCCTCATTGTACCCTCCCCGATGGCTCTGGTAGACAATGGGACATCCCTTTGCTCATAGTAACGGTGAATGGGTGTTCTTTTGTTAGCCGGTGCGGTGGGGGGCTGTATGGGTTGTCCGCTTCTCTGTTCGTCGTGTTCATGGTGAAAGTACAGGTTTTCAAGCCATTATGTAAATCGCTACGTCGATTAATCTTTCCCTGCTCGAAAATTGTTCTTATATACTATTTCATTATGTCTAAACTCATTTATTTGTATCCAAGCAGGGTAACAACAACTTATGTAAATGAGACTCCTTATTCGATTCGTAATACAATGCCTTTGTCCATTTTGTCATTCTCGACCGGTACACTACGCCTATCTTTATGTTATATTTTCTCATCTCCTTGGCAGGAACATTATTCCTTTTTGAATGATTGTTAGGAAAAAAAGATATGCGATTTATATGTAAAGTTTCCTTTGGCTTCAATTGATTCTTGTTTTTTACAAACTACTATTTGTGCATTTCGACCGTTGTTTTGGAAACCAGATCATCTGAACAGGTGGTTCACATGGATATGATATATAGGCTTTCTAGAGCAGATAAAACGAAATGTTAATGGAAGTCTATTGTGCGATGCTGGAAAACCTGTTTGCCTTTATCATCCCTGTTTTCCGTCTCAGGTCGCACTATTTTAATGTACAGCTTATAGGCCTACCAGTACTAAAATATAATTTCAATTGACTACATAGAATTATCAACAATGTAATTTAGAGCTTTTTCCCCCCATTAAGTCTATAGCTATTTGTAAAATTTTTTTCTAATTTTTTTCTCCCCCATTAAAATAGAAATAAAAAGAAGAATAGTGTTAATTGCCACCAGCCCCGAGCCTGTCAGATTGTCACACATACGCGAACATGTACACACACACAACTCGACACATCACTACATGCACCGCTCTGCACTTGCACGCACCAAGCACTCCAAATTCATTATATCGTACTGCATACCAATTTGTTCTTCATTCATGGATCTGGATGATATATTAAATGATGAACTATTTAATTCCCAGAGCAAATACTATACTGCAAAAGAATTCATTTCTACTTTTAATTCAACAAACCAAAATGGTAAACGAAAAATTTTCAGCGTAATACACATAAATATCCGAAGTTTGCAAAAGAACTTTGATACTTTCAATGAATTTTTATCCATATTAAATTCATTTCCTTTTTCTATAATAGCTTTGACAGAGACATGGTTACACTCAACGACCCCTCCCATATTTGATATTGAGAATTACACATTTAACCATATAGATCGCAAAAATGGTAAGGGAGGCGATGTTGCGTTTTATATTCACAATAATCTGCATTATAAAGTGAGGCATGATATTATAATTAACGGCGTAGAAACCCTATTCATAGAAATTATTGACGATAACTATAAAAATTAAATAGTCGGTGTAATTTATAGACCACCTAACAACATAGCTGATATATTTTTAGATAAATTAGAATCATGTCTTGAAACCGTATCTCGAGAAAACAAAGACATTTACCTCATGGGTGATTTTAATATAGATCTCTCTTTGCCTTACACTGCCCTTGGGCAACATTTTACTAATTTATTATCATCATTTTCTTTCAAACCTCTTATTGACAAACCTACGAGGATTACAAATACAACACTGTCACATACAATAATTGACAACATCTTCTCAAACGTGCTGAGTAGAGATAGTAATGGAATAATATACTACGATATTTCAGACCATCTACCAATTTTCACGATATGTTCAGATAATAAACGCTTACATCAACATTCAAATAAAGAACACATTACTCGACGAAAAGAAACCAAACGCAACATAGAGTCCCTAAAAACAGATTTGAGTACAGAAAGTTGGCAAGATGTTCTTCATGAGACAAATGTTAATAGTTCATATGAAATATTTATAACAAACTTCTTCATTATTATGATAAAAATGTGCCTCTGATAAGAATAACTTCCAGCAAAAAGAAGAATAAACAACCGTGGATCACTCAAGGAATAATAAAATCAATATTTACTCGTAATAGATTATATAAAATATCACTTAAATCACCTACTTTGGCACATCAAAACAAATATAAAAAATACCGTAATAGGTTAACTTCTGTTATCCGTTTAGCACGAAAATCATATTTTTCTGACAAAATTGAAAGCAATAAAGACAATAACAAAACATTATGGCATACAATTAATGAAATGTTAGGTAAAAAAAGAGAAAATGTACAAAATGTTGAATTTTTAGAGAATGGAAATTCCATTAAAGACAATGGTCTTATTGCTGATGCATTTAATACATATTTTATCAATGTTGGCCCAAAATTGGCCTCAAAGATTGTTACTAATGATAATGATTTTTCACAATATCTAAATAATCATACCGAGCACTCATTATTTTTTAATCCAACGAATGTTCATGAAATTTTAGAAATTGTTCGATCTCTAAGTCCTTCTAAATCTAGTGGCCATGATGGAATAAGTGTATATCTATTAAAACAAATTATTCATTTCCTGGCTTCCCCGCTGGCATATATTTTCAATCTCTTTCCCAGGGAATTTTTCCTGATTCACTAAAACTTGCCAAAATAATTCCAATATTTAAAAAAGATGACCCATGCCGTATTGCAAATTATCGTCCAATTTCGTTGTTACCAAGCTTTTCTAAAATACTTGAAAAAATTGTTTACAAACGTTTATACTCTTTTTTGGATATGAATAAATTATTAATTCCCAACCAATATGGCTTCAGAAAAAATCATTCGACTGACTACGCAATCTTACAACTTTACGACAAAATAACCGATTCATTTTCAAAAAAGGAGCACACTGTTGGGGTTTTTATGGATTTATCGAAGGCATTCGATACAATGGATCATGCTATATTATTATGTAAATTAAAGACATATGGCATCAGAGGGATCGTACTTTCCTGGTTTAAGGACTACTTAGATAATAGACGTCAATATGTTAATTTCAAATCCAAATCATCTAATATATGTACTGTGAAATGTGGAGTACCACAGGGCTCAATCTTAGGGCCCTTGCTGTTTTTAATATATATGAATGATATTGTCAATGCATCACCTTTACTAACATACGTTTTATTTGCAGATGATACTAACATATTTTATTCACACCAAAATTTAAACATGCTTGTTACAACTCTGAATCTAGAACTAAAGAAATTATCATTGTGGTTTAAATCCAATAAACTCTCCCTCAATATAAACAAAACAAACTTCATGTACTTTAAACACATTAATTCTACACATGTATTTCGTAATAGTATTTTCATTGATGACATGCCCGTTACCGAAAAACATGAAACAAATTTTTTAGGTATATTAATCGACTCAAATGTAACTTGGAATAGTCACGTTCGTAACATTAGCATGTTGGTAGCAAGAGGCATAGGTATTTTACATAAATTCAAATATTATCTTTCTCAAAGATCGCTATTAATGCTTTACAACTCATTTATTTTGTCACATGTATCGTATTGTAACATAGTATGGGGAAATAGTAACAAAATGAATATAGACACTATGTTGCGTCTTCAAAAGAAAGCTCTCCGTATCTGTTCTCATTCTCATTATTTAGCCCACACCGATCCTATATTTCATAAGTTTAAAACATTGAAAATTAACGATATTCACGCCTACCAAACTGCTATATTTATGTATAAATTTTCCACCAACGCTACACCAATATCCTTTCATAATATTTTTATCTACAACAGAGATGTCCATTCCTACCCGACACGACATTCATCAGATCTTCATTTAACAAATCCAAAATTAATAATAGCTCAAAAAACGATAAGACATCACGGTCCAGATGTTTGGAACAATTTACCTCATGATATTAAATACGCCGTATCTCTTTTTTCTTTTAAAGCTTCGTTAAAGAAGTATTTGCTATCCAGTTATTCGTAAACTTCTCACTGCACGTGCACCCACTTGCACACACTTCACTTCAATCCCTTTCCTTCCCCTTTTTGTTTGTAGTAATTTTTTTTTCCTGTTAGTGACATCGCTTTTATGATATAGACATTTATATTAATTATGGTTTCCATGTAGCCCTTTCCACTGGCTGCTATTCATTCAAGCATTTTGCTTAAGATAGCTGGCCCCTGCATTTCTGTTATTTCTACTTGTTCATCTCGATTTATAATCTTGTCTTTATTCTGTTGTCATTGTTATTTAATTGTCACATTTTTGAATTTGAACAATTATGTTGTATATTTATTACTATAATTGTTTGTAAATTTTTTATTTGATTTGACAATAAATGCAGAAACTCCTGCCAAAAAAAAAAAATGGAAAGGAATTCTTTCAATTTCACAAGCATGTAAATAAGAATTAAAATAGAGTTGAATAAAAAATAGGTAAGAATGATTTACATAATTTCATTCAATAATTATTCAAGGAACAGACTAAAGTTACAAAGGGATGTATATAGAGCTGATATTGAAATACTCAGATAAGTATTGTAGATTAACAGATGTTTTCATGGTTGGTGTATTTTTGATGACCTAATCGTGATCAGTGGCGGCACCAGAATATTTACTCTTTGATTGCTGTTTGTTGTCTTGTGTTATCTCATGTTATTACTGTGAGGAGTTTGTCTATCGCCTTACGTGCAGGCCAAATATTAACGAGCGATTCCCGTAAAAATTGTTTTCAGAATGAACGGCTATGTTCAAATGCTTGTTCCACATTATGCTTCGGCGACTTCCCTGAGGTCAGTTGTGGCCTGCACTAACTTCAATCCTACAGACCAAACATTACTAATCTTTAACCTCGAAACATATAACACTATATCTTTGATGAAACAGAATACGAGAAATTGTCGCCAGAGCAAATGATGGATCACAATTCAGTTATGAAAATATTAATAATCACAGTAGGCAGAATGTCTATATTAAAAATTTGAGTAACGACCAATGATTTTTGGCGCCATATTATTTTATTTTACTTGTTTTCCCCCAACATGCGTGATAGCTGGATGCTGTTTGAAATAAAAGCAAAATTAATTCTTTCCAAGGCAGATCATACCAGTTTCTTTATTTTATTAGTAATGGTGTAGTGGACTATGATCCTGTATCTTTAGTAATGACAAACTAAAACTATTCACTTGCGACTCGCACAAAAATGAAATCAAAATCACCATCCATCAATTCAAGAAATCAAACTCATCACGAATTAAAAACACAGAATTAAAAGACCAACTACTTTTTTAAGGGGTTCAATGGGTTATATTATTCAATACCCCCCAAGAGATAGATACATAACATACATAAAATGAATCAAGGCCAAGAATGTAAAATTGTTGCTGGCCTAAAATATGGTTCACTAAATATACAAAATGAGTTTATGTAACGATTGACTAAATGTTATGCGTTGAAATACAGTGTCAATAGTGTCAATAAAATAAACAATTTGGAATTAATTCATTTTTGTATAACAAAATTTAGAATGTGTCTAACGTAATTAAGCTGAACACAACTTACGAGCTGGCATGATAAATTACGTAAAAATAGGAAAGATGTTCAAAGACAAGCTCTGGTAAATGTTAAGTCCATGCGGGTGATGCGACGAGAAGTGATCAGGAACTCGACGTGGTGATGTCGCAGCCGATGTCAAAGATAAGTCGGCGATATCCGAGTGTTCGCTGGAAATCAGATGAAACGATGTAATTCGGTGACAAGCATCAATGTTGTTGAAAAATGTTGGTAACAAAAAGTTCGGTGACAAAGAAGGAGCTTGAAAAGTTGGTAAATCAAGCAAAGTTGAACAGCGATATCGAAAAAGTTTGAAGGTTGCCAGTCCCAGACATGGCCCGCTGAATCTCGGTGAAGTTCACGCAGTGACGCCGGGGAAAAATCAGTTCAATCCCCGCATGGTAAATAAAACAAACTTATAGCAGAATGGCAACTGTTCCTTTAACGTGTTGCTATGTCAGGAACATTGCAGTAGAAATTAAAAAGTTCCGTGCAGCGAAAAAACCAAGTGCCGAGGTGTGCTGCTATATGATTGGTCCTCGCAACGGTAACCCTCGGAAACGTAATAACAAATTACCATAAAGAACTTATACGTAAGGAACATGTGTTCAGCATGCCTAAGTACCTAACGTTACAATAATACAGGTTGCTCACATGGCTTAGTTTTTGTAAACCCATTCGCTACCAAGGTTTTCATTTAATGGTCATTAAATGCGACAAAAACTACTATATCAAATAGAGGTACTATATCAAATAGAGGTACTATAATGGTGTATAAGGAGTGCCACTTCTAAACCTATTATTCTAGGCCCTTTAAAGTTGGAATAAGACATGTTGGCTAGAAAAATGTA
The DNA here is from genome assembly GCA_025617745.1 of Heliocidaris erythrogramma. Lineage (NCBI taxonomy): Eukaryota > Metazoa > Echinodermata > Echinoidea > Camarodonta > Echinometridae > Heliocidaris > Heliocidaris erythrogramma. The sequence continues at coordinate 44,957,152 of CM046859.1, read as the reverse complement.
ATCAAAAAGACAGACAATGTCGGTCTAAATAGTGAACAATCAAAAAAGGCCAGGCCAATGAGACCGAAAGCCCACGATACTTTTTGGGGGGTCGTGCTCTCCTTGTGAGCTAAGGCGTACGAGGATTTTAACCCATTTACTGCAGAATTCCTTTATTCCTATGGAGGAACCACCCAATTGCAACAGACAAAGGGTTAAAGTTCAGATATTTGGGCAACCACAGCCTCATATTCAGACGGAGAGGTGCCCGAAGATTTTGGCCAGGGAGGTGCCCGAATGTGTCATTCCTGTGCCTGTTTATTACGAAGATTTTTACTCACTCGCTCACATATAATAAAAACTCGACGGTTAATATTTGGGCAAGAGGCATCAGCCGTCCTCCCGAATGCGTACCAGAATGTCACAGGCAGGATATAGCAATGGCACTTTCCAGTACATTATAAAAGGACCAAGAGGACATTTTATAGAGAACGCATTATGAAACGCACTACACATAAAGAGAAAGAGTTAAATAAATGAGAGGACATTGCAGAGAGAGAGAGATATAGAAGGAGAGAGGGAGGATTGGAGAGGGGAAGTTGGGAGAATACGTGCCGGAAGCAAGGGCAGACCAGGCAATTTACCCCAATCTTTCAAGAGGGGGGGGGGGGGGGCAAAATCAATATTGTTGCGCTCCCCCGGCCCCTTTCGCAAGAAAGAAAAAACAAAATTAATTTAATAATTTTTCATTACAAAGATGAGTAATAAGCTTATTAGCGCTCGCAAATGCGAACTTTCAGAAGTAATAAATCAACATCTTCTTACTCGATCCCTAAGCCTCGTATATTAACAAATCAGGGGCCGCGGAACGTCTTGGAAAGTGGAGGGGCTTAATGAGGGGGGGGGGGGGGAACTGCTTGTATAACCACATTTTTGTACTGCCATACGTTTGCACGTGTTTACTGAAAAAAGTGGGGGGCTACAGCCCCCCCCCCCCCCCTCGGTTCCGCGGTCCCTGCAAATGGAATATTTCTTAATAAGTTTCATCTATTTCACCTTTAATATTGAACAAACCCAGTCTACTATAATCTCAAGAAGTGAGGTATGAAGGTAAGGAGCTTCCCTCTATAAGGGCTTAGGACAAGTCAGTTTGGTTGCCCCCTCTCACAAAGCAAAGAAGTGTAATGATCTACCATTATAAGCTTTATAGAGCTCTAAATTGTTAAAGGGATACTCAACCGCAGATTGTGGACGTTTTTATTCCGCGAGAGGGCACAGTGATCGTTAGCTGATCATACCGTTGCCCCGCGGGGCGCAAACTTCGGATAGACTGGTCGCCGCACAACATGCATGCTCCGCCTCAGCTCGAGCTCTCGTGCGAGATTCTGTCGGCTTCGTGCAGTCTGAAATTTAATCCCAGTAGTCCAACGGACGCGTTCGACGCACAAACTTTGTGTGCGAGTGAATGGGGCTTACACAATTCTTTCTTTCCCCACGGCCGCCTGGTGGCTTATCCCTTTAAGTATCAACATTCCACAATCTTTTCTCGCTACGCTCTCTTGCCTATAAAAGGGAAATACCACCTTGATATCAAGTTGGTTTTAAAAGTAGCAGAAAATTTTGAGAAACAAATCAGCGAAATTTTGAGTAAAATCCGATAAGAAGTTGTGCTTTTTTTTAACCAGTTGTAATCAATCAAACACAAATTGGCAACTCCGTGGCGTATCTTGCGAGCTCATCTCTCATTTTGTACCTCGTAGTGGAAAGAAAATAATCACAAATTTCCATGTTCTCTCTCTCCAAAATATATGTTATCATACATGCACCTTAGATGTAATCATTTCAATTATGATTTTACACAAAACCTGTATGATACAAATCTATTCCCTCATCAAAAACAAAGAAAATGAACATTTATGAATTTGTGTTTTTTTGGAGCGATTGGGAGAGGAAAATTCATATTTTTCTTTCGTATTTCTTTATATGGGATTCTGCTCAAACTTTTATCGATCGGTTTCTTTAATTATCCTGCTTCTTTTAAAACCAACTTAAGATATCAATGTGGACTTTCCCTTTAATTAGGCCGACAATTAGGCCGACAAGTCACATGTCTACTATAATGTTAAGTCCTGCGCATGCAAATTCTGCAGTCATAAAAATATAATGTAGGCTGGGATTCCCCATAATAATGTTCTGAATGCAGACTTCAAAATTATGAGAGCATTTTTTTTTCGCGCAGTCGCTTCGCTCTCTCGCCTAATAATAAACTTATTTTAATACTGCAGTTCTATTAAAATTGTTCTATTAAAATTGTTATGTCTTATGGAAAGCAAAAAAAGATTGAAATATTCTGTATTAACATGCTCTAAAAAGCAATGTTCCAATACTACAAAATAAAATATCTCCTAAGCATTATGTCCATGTTCCTCATTTGCTGAGGAACATTTTTTAAACTTCTGATATTCGTGAAACTTTCACCTCATATTGCGGCAGCAAGATACCCATATTCAGGGAACGAGATGCCCGAATATGTAATTTCTGTACTTTTTAAATGCCGTACCGTATATAGTTTTAGAAATTGCGCGTTCTATACGCTGGCGCAATAATTTGTTTAGAAACTGACGAGTTGATATTCGGGCAAAAAAGGCTCCTGCTCGTACAACAAACTTTACCCAACTTGATAACAAAGTCTAAAAATTGGGCAACTTTTTCCCAACACTAATTTATCGACTACTGTTGGTAATTATAATTTTATGGCAAATTGAGATAATTGTCACATATTGGTCAAGCTTTCTTCAGCTGAATTGGTAAAAAGATATAGCTCAGATATTGGTAAATTTTAAAATAACCGACTAGTGGTTGTTCATCTTAATTTGCCCAGCATTTTAAGATTGTACCCTGTTCATAATTTTCCCAGTGCAATGTTCGGGGTCTACCCTTTCATGCCACCCTACCATTCTATCAGCGATATGAAATTAATTACCCTGTTTCATGTATAGTGAGGGATGATGCAAAACAGTGGATGATAAACTAAACTTTGCACTTTTTACACAAAAAAAAAATAAATAAAAAATGTATGAAAAGGGGCATGCATTTGTTTCCGGGGGTGGTGGTTAGCGCTACCCCCCCCCCCCCCCCCCCCGTAGTGTTTGCTGCGAACCTGGTTGGGATAAGGAATGGAGTGATATTTATCCTTCCCCAAGGAAAGTTTACATGTGATTAAAAAACGGCACATTTCGTAGTCAATCTCTCTTTTATTTATCGATCTGTTTGTATCATGGATATGATAACCATAGACATGGTGTCCTGATTTGCTTTAATCCGCTTTGCTTTTTGATCGCTATCATCAATAGTGTGGTAGAAAAATCAATAAAATTTCAGGGGGCATTCCTAATATGATTTTCCACATGCATCAAGTCAATGTATAGTGACTTCTCTATGTAGGCTGTACTTCATGATAAATCAATTCTTCTTAATCCCTTTCCGCTCTTACAAACAAATGAAATGAAACTAAAACAAAGTTGGCAATTATCTCAATCGATATTCATGTAGCCCACAGAATAATTATCGTACTATGATCTGGGCCACCAACTTGTTTTTCCCATTCACCTGACTTTTCATGAACGATCTGATTTTTATCAAAATTCTGATCTCTATTTCACACTGCTAATTGAAAAAAAACACCACCAACCAATCTCAGGGGCGTTCCTTTTATCATTTACCATATGTATCATGTTCTGTATGGTGACTTTGTAGGCTAAGCTACAAGAATTCCATTGTGAGTCTGCCTCGCTGCCATGTTTTGTTTAGTGTGTTACTATAGGAGTGTCAGGCCTCATCAGAAGTGTTGCTATAGGGGGGGGGGGGGTTGGAAAGAGATTAAAACGACTCCCTCCCCACCTGATGGCCCTGTTCTCACGCTTTTCATTTACTGAGTATATCAGGTGCCCCTCCCCATGACATCAGTACCCACACTACGCCACTGGACCTCGTCATAGCAATAATATTATCAAAGATTATAGTGAGGGAACCATTCTTTGTATATTTATTATCTTAAAATGAAATTAAGCTCATTTACTTCTTAGTGATGTTATAACAACAATGATGTTACAATATCCCGATGTTTGGACATTTCAAAATGTTTGAATACTTGATGTTTCTTTTAAAGAGTAGGTGGTCGAGGTCAGTGGCTATATAGAAATGAGGCCTATGCTGAGGCAGTGCATTGTCGAGTCAAGCTGTTTTATCGTTTCTGGAAGTATTTCAAATTTATGCATACCTAATGCAACAATTGTTATTGATGGAATGCAAGATCCTTAAATGATTCCGATTTGATTTAAGACAGAAATTAAAAAAAAAAATGAAAATGAAAATGAAAAAACAAATTGTAACAAGGATAAATATAAGACATTATAGTATCATGAATGACTTACCAAGTGCTTTTAGCAATCAGCCATTTTTGTATATGATTAGCATGATTAGAGAAGATATATTTTAACTTTATAGATGGGAATAAAAAGAAACAACGAAAAAAATGTTGAAATTTGATTTTGAAAAAGATCTGGATGTAATAAGGATAAAGAAGGTTTACGAAAAAAAAAAATTGTAAATCAAGAAAGAACAGTCGAAACATGGAGATATCATCGCCTACACACAACCCAATTGAATCAGAAAATACAGGTCATGAAATTTAGATTGCACTAATGAAGATCATTACATTATACACAGAAATCGATAAACAATATAAGACAATCTTTTTTAGAGGAATTCAACACGCAAAGTTATTTTCCCCTATTTTCCCCAGTAGTTAATACAATTGTGAGTCAAGCCAATTGGCTCGGTTCCCAAAACAGGGCATTAATGATCATTTTGTACAAAATAATACAGTGCATATAAATCTCTTTAAAACAACATTTTAAAAAACCAGAGTGATAAGAAAGAGTGAAATTTCACTCTTTTCTTCTTTTATAAAGATAACACTCTCAGATATATCTCTATTCACTCATAGCAAGTGATCACTGACGTGCCTAGGAGGATAAATATGAAAGTAAAGTGAAATGTCACTCTTTTTTTTTTATTATTTGAGAGAGAGAGAGAAAAAGTAATAGTCAGGTCTGTTGATAAAAAAATTTGGTGACAGAATTTACAAAAGTGCAATTTTATACTTTTGAGTCATATCTATTAAAAGCGTTAATTTTAGATAGGGTGCCACGAAATCGGTGAATGGCACCCTATTTAAAAATGCTAATTTATGCATAAAACACGTAGTCTATGATATTCTTACAAAATATAATTACAGGTCTAGCTAATGATAACACAACACAGCATTCAGAATTTAGTTGAATTTTGTGAGACACTGATTTATTCGAGCTGAGCAGGTCATAAGCATGCAGAACAACATATCAAGAAACTATTGGTTTGACAATCTGTAAACATTACTTTAACATGAATATGCTTTTAGTCATGGTGCAAGAACTGCCCTGGCCTCAAAACTCTAGAAGGACCCGGGTGTTTTTATCCGTCTAATTCCCTTTCTTTCTCATACATGCATCTCTCTGCACCGAGCATGGCCATCCATGCTAACCACCGGATGCTCTCTGCATAAGGGCCACCTACAGACAAGCACCCCCTCAAATCCCCCCTTGCCTGCTAGAGGTGTTTAGGATGACTCCACTGCTAATTAGCAGACGAGACCCCATCCACACCCCCAAGCTAAGGTCCAGGGATCCCAAAAAGCCACCTGCATCCCAAACAGTGACTCGCACCGCGACAGGCTGGACAGCGTACGTGAACCTTCCCACTAAGAATGAAATGGTGCAAAAGTGGCTATTACGCAATTCATTTTATTACATCAAGTTCCAAAAGTTCAAACCTTCTCCATGAGTTCGGCCAAAGCAGTTAATGATTAAATCACTTTCTAACAATACACAGGGATTGGGAAGTGAAGGGTGGGTAAATTCCGTTGAAAAGAAGACAAAATCTATCTGCACTCTCAACTCGTCGAAATCAGAAATCGTAATGCTGCCTTTTCATTCTCTGAGAAATCTCAGCAGCGAGACCGTGGGAACCGGCAAAATAAGATCGGCCTCGTTCTTTGAAATCTACTAGACGCCGACCCGCAGCTGTAATACATTTTTAACAACAGCTTTGCACTGCTATTAAATGAATTATGTGAAAGGGTTTCAGATTCTAACACATAGGTTTGATCGATCAGTGAGAATAAACTAACATCAATAATGTATAATGTTTATTGATTTAATGCTAATTTATTATTATTGATGCATATTTATTCGTAATGTATATTTTCAATGATATATCAAGAAATTACTACACATGCATCTAAAATATTGGTGAATAACTTATAAGGTTATGTCAAGTGTGGTATTCTGCGTATATATTGATTTTTAAAACTATTTTATTACGATTTTGCATATCGATGCATAAAAATATTCAATATGGTATATCAATAACCGACTATTAGTATACCAGTAAGTCTAATTTGATACTCACTGGTATATAAGGTCAGGTAAATGAAAAGACAACGTTAAACTGCAATTTTCAGAGTATAGTTCTTGATTTAATTTTAATGAAAACATTGTACTATGGAATGCCATTACAGAAATAAATATAATTGTTCAACATCAATACAAATTATATTTCTCTTTTACAAAAGCATTTCACTCCAGGCAATATGTATTTCACTTTTCAGAAAAATTCATTTCACTTTTCACAGGAATTAATTTCACTTTTCAGAAAATTCATTTCACTTTTCAGAGAAATTCATTTCACTTTTCAGAAAAATTCATTTCACTTTTCATAAAAAATTCATTTTACTTTTCACAGAAATTCATTTCACTTTTCACAGAAATTCATTTCACTTTTCATAAAAATTCATTTCACTTTTCACAAAAATTAATTTCACTCTACATAAAAAATTCATTTCACTTTTCACAGAAATTCATTTTACTTTACAGAAAAATTCATTTCACTTTTCAGAGAAATTCATTTCACTTTTCAGAAAAATTCATTTCACTTTTCACAGAAATTCATTTCACTTTTCAGAAAAATTCATTTCACTTTTCACAGAAATTCATTTCACTATTCGGAAAAATTCATTTCACTTTTCACAGAAATTCATTTCACTTTTCAGAAAAATTAATTTCACTCTACATAAAAAATTCATTTCACTTTTCACAGAAATTCATTTTACTTTACAGAAAAATTCATTTCACTTTTCAGAGAAATTCATTTCACTTTTCAGAAAAATTCATTTCACTTTTCACAGAAATTCATTTCACTTTTCAGAAAAATTCATTTCACTTTTCATAAAAAATTCATTTTACTTTTCACAGAAATTCATTTCACTTTTCACAGAAATTCATTTCACTTTTCATAAAAATTCATTTCACTTTTCACAGAAATTCATTTCACTTTTCAGAAAAATTCATTTCACTTTTCATAAAAAATTCATTTTACTTTTCACAGAAATTCATTTCACTTTCCACAAAAATTAATTTCACTCTACATAAAAAATTCATTTCACTTTTCATAAAAATTCATTTCACTTTCCACAAAAATTAATTTCACTCTACATAAAAAATTCATTTCACTTTTCATAAAAATTCATTTCACTTTTCACAAAAATTCATTTCACTTTGCACAGAAATTCATTTCACTTTTCTGAAAAATTCATTTCACTTTTCACAGAAATTCATTTCACTTTTCAGAAAAATTTATTTCACTTTCCACAAAAATTCATTTCACTTTACATAAAAAATTCATTTCACTTTTTACAGAAATTCATTTCACTTTTCAGAAAAATTCATTTCACTTTTCACAGAAATTCATTTCACTTTTCAGAAAAATTCATTTCACTTTTCATTAAATATTCATTTCACTTTTCATAAAAAATTCATTTCACTTTTCAAAAAAATTCATTTCACTTTTCAGAAAAATTCATTTCACTTTTCACAGAAATTCATTTCACTTTTCATAAAAATTCATTTCACTTTTCATTAAATATTCATTTCACTTTTCATAAAAAATTCATTTCACTTTTCAAAAAAATTCATTTCACTTTTCACAAAAAAAAAATCATTTCACTTTCCGCCAATGGCATTCCATAGTGCGTATAGTCGAAATCATTTCACTTTCAACAAAACCATTTCACTCAGATAAAAATACGTTCCTCTTTTTTCTCGGCCTAAAGGTGGCGTCAGTCGGATTTTGAGGCGCAGTTCAGGCTATCAGCTAGGCGCGCTGCGCTAGCTAGGCTAGCCGGCGCGGCTATTAAAGTCAAAGTCAAAGGAGGGAAAAGTTTTGGTAGAACCTCATAAAATTCGGGAAGAAATTGAGGCTTCTTTTGAATCATTGTATTCCTGTGATTGTTGTCCAGAGGATATTGATACGACATCCCTTTTTCTTTCCGGTTTGGATGTCCCAAGGATTACATGTAATTCGAATGAGAGAGATTTTGCTGAATGCCCCAATATCAAAAATTATGGGCGACTTTGAAATCAATGTCTCTAAATAAAACCCCAGGGCTGGATGGTCTCCCTACTGAATTTTATGTAGTATTTTTTAATGATATTGTAGACATGTTGTTGGACTCATTTAACTTTTCTTTTTCGAATGGTTTGTTGAGTACTTCTCAACGAAACGGGGTAATAACGCTTTTATTAAAGCAAAGTTAAGATCCTTTACAAATTAAAAGTTATAGGCCAATCTCCTTGTTAAATGTAGATTATAAATTGATTGCTAAAGTAATGAATTGAACATGCTTATTTATTCAAGGCCCTGGAACCGTTTGATCTTAGAGATAGTTTCATCAATGTTATTAAAACTTTTTATAATTGTAGTTATAGTTATGTAATAAATAATGGATTTTTAACAAAGCAGTTCCCGATGAACCGGGGTATTTTCCAAGAATGTCCTATTTCGCCCTATTTGTTTGTTTTGGCAATTGAAATTTTAGCTATATCAATACGGGTTAATCCCGATATTAAAGGAATAAAGATAGCTAAATTGGAGAAAAAGTTGGTCTATTTGCTGATCACACTATCTGCTTTTTGAATGGTGAAACAGACTCCTTTGTTAATTTGTTTGAGTTGTTGAATTATTTTGAAAGTTTTTCGGGATGTCGCATAAATATGTCGAAATCCGAGGCCATACACATCGGAATTTTAAAAAATAGTGAAGAGAAACCTTTTGAGGAAAGAGGTCTTACATGGATAAGTAGGCCATTTAAAGCATTGGGTGTATAACATTTTCCTTACAAACCAAATGTCTGTATGAACTTAATTATCCTATGAAATTAAAAAAGTCATGAATTGCTTGAGAGGAGTTTATCTCTCATTGGTAAGATAGCAGTTGTTAAATCTCTTTTGCTACCTCAGCTATTGTATCTGTTCTCTGTTTTATGTATTGATGTACCCAAGTCCTTGTTTAAAAAATTGGATAAGTTACTCTATAAATTTATATGGAACAATGGTAATGATAGAGTGAAAAGAGTTTTACTATGTGATTTATATGAAGAAGGTGGCCTTAATATGATTGATCCTAATGCTTTTGCAAAATCTCAGAAAATGGTGTGGGTAAAACATATTTTGGATAATAAATATGAGAGTTCCTGGAAATATATAGAAATAGAAATGCTGAAATTGTTCCACAAAGACCCAGATATGCTCTAGAAAGCCCTCTAGTGTTTTGAAAAAAAAAAATAATTGTCAGCTGAGTGAAACTCTAAGGGTCTGGTATGAATATAGATCTCTAGTTTTGAAAGACTTGAATATGAACAACTTTCACATGCAAGATTATATTTGGTATAACAAAAATATTAGCTTAAGGCATAGACTTTACTTTTATTATCATGCTTGTTAATATGAGAGATGAATTGTATGTGTCTCTGATCTGTGGGGTTATAATATGATGAAAACTTTTGAGGACTTAGTTCTAGAATTTGACATTCCTATAACAGATCGTCGCAAATATAATTATCTGATGAATGGTTTATATTATGATTGGTTTGTCAACCCTAAATAATTATGTTGAGGAGAATGTATTTGATAAAATTTTTCTCTCAGTTGCTTGGAAAATTGAAAGTACCTAAGTACTCCTATTCTGTATTTCGAATCAAAGATCATTCATCACGGGTCAAAGTTGGTAACAAATGGGAAGAGTAGCTTGGTCTGGAAGAAAATGAAATTGAATGGTCAATTATTCACAAAAATTATTTCAAATGCACCATTGAAACCCAGTTAAGGTCCGTTTATTTTAAAGTTTTCCACATTGTTATAGGCTTAAATTCATTTTTGTATAAAATTGGAGGAAAGGAAAGTCCTTTATGTTATTTCTGCCAGAAGCTTCCTGAAACTTTGATGCATGTTTTTTGTAAATGCTTAGTAGTTGCCCCAATGTGGAAAAAGCTTTCTTAATATATTGATAATAGGACCAATGAGGCAACAATATATTCTGATTTTGCATATATGTTTGGTATTGACCTTGGAACCAGGCACGATTTATGTATTAACTTTTTATTTCTCTGCCTTAAATTTCATATTATTCAATGTAAATTTCAAGAGGTTCAACTAGATTTTCAGAGTTTTATTTCCTTTGTAAAAGTGAAACAGAAAATTGAATATAGAATTGCTGAGAAGAAAGGTAAACTAAGCAGAGATTTTAAAAAATCGTCTATTTCGTTCATATAAAACTGTACCCTGACGCCACCCCCCCCCCCCCCCCCAACTATGTTTGTTTACGGAAATTATTGCTTTTGTTTTTAGTTGTTTATTAGGAGCCTCACCCTGATAATGCTAGAGGTAAAACTCCTGGTGTATGATTTTCCCCTTCATTTTGATTAGGGTGAGGCTTCTCTCTTTACGAGGGAGGCATTGTCTTGTCTTGCGTTTGTGTCTTTGTCTTGTTGCGTTGCGTTGCGTTGTCCTGTATGATTTGTTTTGTGTTTTTCCATGTTAGTTTGATATTGTAAATATTTCATATTGTTTTATGTGGATGAGTTTTCAATAAAAACAAAAATACAAAAAAAAAGAAGACGAGATGACGACTTGCCAAGTTGCATTAGCTTGTCATCTTGTCTTCTTGTCCTAAACAAGTCGACTTGCCGGGTTCCAATAACTCATCATCTCGTCTTCTTGTCTCAAATAAGTCGGCATGCCGAGTTCCAACAACTTGTCTTCTCGACTTCTTGTCCAGAATAATTCGACTTGCCGAGTTCCAACAACTCGTCTTATCGTCATTTATCTTGTCTTCTCGTCTTCTTATCTCGTCATCTGGTTGGCACTTATAAGCTTCCGCAGGAATGCGGTTTGTTAACAAAACAAGTAATCATAACATGATAAGCTAGACTCTACGAAAAAGCCGAAGTTTTGATCTAGTGGGAACACACCAACTCAGCGTTTGAACTTGTGGGGTCAAAGGTAATCGGTGTTGGTCTGGCGAAAGTCTAAACACTTGTGGTTGTGGCAGAGTAGTCTGAGAGTCCAGTATCTACTTCTAGATTCACAGTTTTCATGCCAATTTTGTGCTTGAATAACATCGCACGCGTAGGCGTGCGCACCTTGTAATTGACTTGCATCATGCAAAATATGGTTACGTTATAACATTTTTATTGTGGAAATATAGCGATTGTTGGCATTTTACAAAATGGCGTCTAGATGACGTTACGGTGCAATTACTGTATTGAAAAAGTTAGGGTGCTGAGACACTTAAGATATCTACTATTGTACCAAATCTGAGTCATTTTGAACAAACACTTTTTGAGATATCGTGGACACAAAAAGTGGGTAGAAATTAAAATATACAATATGCCGCGAACTCTACAAAATGGCCTCTCTATGACGTCACAAAACGATGACTGCGATTTTAACAAGCCGTTTTTGAGATATTGTGCGTACAAGTGAGTGAACAACAAGAAATATAACACTAGAGTTGAAGAAGTACAACTATACAGGTGGGCTGAGGAACAGTCGTGTAATGCGATAGAGTTGTAATAATGAGTATGCACAGTGCAAGGTCTTAAAATTTCAAAATGATGTGAAATCAACTTTAGAATCAATTAAAGACCAATAAAAACATTTTACATGTTTGCGCGCATGTGCGTAATGCGCGTACATGCGCATATTGTTGCACGTGCGAGTACTAGAGGGTATAAATATCGCACCAATTCTCGCTACCTCAAATATGCAATTTTCGACGTAGAGGGCAATATTATGCATGGGAATGGTCCGCATCTTCGTCAACTTCACTTCCGGTCCGTATTGAAATACTACGGCTTATGAATAAAATGAGTGCTAAAATGCTTAATTTTTGGATCGCATGACATAAACCACTCAAATTTTGAAAACGCAACCAATTGTCTCAATAAATCATGGTATCTTTTCAAACATGTCGGTTAAGTTATACTCAAACTCGAAGATTTTTGCAATACCTGTGTACATTTTCAATGCAAAAAGACAAACACTTGTCGACCCAATCGGGATATCACTGCGCATGCGTGGTTTGCATGACAAACGCCATCTGTTGGCGAAATTGCGTATTTGGGGTAGAGAGAATTGCAAATGTTCAACAATGCCCTATAACATGCTGCTGTCTGTTTAAGTCAATCTAAGGTACTTTTGACAAGTTGCGCGCGCATCCGTGTACGTGCGCGTTCAAGAAAATATAGGTTACCGGTACATTTATACAGCAAAAGCATTATTCATATAATATACACTTAATACACTGTTGCAATCTGGCCTGCTTGCGATTCCCGCCGGTCAAGATATAGTACTGTGATATAGGGTCTACATGTGATTTGCTTCAGTGACCTTACCTTTTTGATTTGTTCTGTTGTTGTTTTTTTAATTTTATTATGCTAATAACCCTCTTTGTACATATATCATCTATTGTTTTAACAAAAATATAAATTAAAAAAAAAAGGAAACCGGTAAATTTTCATGCTGTATAAGGCACTTACGGTTATTGACGCGGGCAAAATCTATTCTAGACCATTTTGAGCGTTTCTAAATTCTGCTCGAGCGCAATCTTACCAAAGCGCGCGTACGTGCACGCACCCTATATTCAAATCATGGTTCAAATGATTTCTTATATAATTAACTTGCATCATGCCAAATATGGTTATATTATGACTTTCTATTGTAGATAGATAGCAAATGTTGGATTTTCTTTTTTTAAATGGCGCCTCAATAAGGTGACGATGCGATGACTGTATTGAAAAGTTATGTACACGGGTACAATAATCCTATCTACCATTGTGCCGAATTCGATTGCATTTGGACAAGCCGTCTTTGACCGCATGCCCCACAGTATCTTACTATCCAAGTTAGCAACCAAGTACAATATCCGTGGTAATATCTGGAAGTGGGTACGTTCTTTTTTATCTGACCGAATCCAAAGGGTGCTCTTTCTGGGTGCTCTCTCCTCGTGGAGTAAGGTCTCTTCTGGCGTGCCTCAGGGCAGCGTGATCGGCCCGCTACTCTTTAACCTTTTCGTGAATGATGTCATATCTGATGTTGACTCTGACTTGTTACTGTTTGCTGATGATATGTTGCTATTTCGTGTCATTCGTACTCACGATGATGAGATTCAGTTGCAGCATGATCTGGACTTACTTCAAAACTGGACAACCACAAACGGTATGTCCTGTCCTAATACTGTCTATATCATGAAGGGCACACAGCTTTCATGTGTCTCTTCACACAAATATCTTGGTGTTCTGATTAGTTCGAATCTTTCTTGGAAGTCCCATGTTGATGCAGTTACTGCTCGAGCGAGTCGTCTTCTTGGGTTTATCCGAGTTGTAGCCCGTGGTTCCTCCACCTTTGCTATTTTTGCCTTATACAAGGCATTGATCCTGCCGATTATTGAGTTTGGTGTTCCTGCATGGCACCCAAATACATCTAGTCAAATCCAACAATTAGAACGAATTCAGCGCATAGCAACACGTATTGCTCTGAAACAGAAAAGAGGAGTAATGCCTTACGAAGAGAGATTACGGGTTCTCAACTGGTCTACCCTGTCGGCTCGACGAGAGTATTTGTTATGTTCATTTACCTTTAAATGTCTGTACTCCTGCTGTGCTGTGATTGTGAAGCGCTATTAGAGAACACTCTAATTAACAAGAGACGTCTAAGTACTCATTCTTTCTGTCACCTTCCTTCACGGACACAGGCTTTGTTCCTGTCCCCCTCCCGTAGGTTCCCTCGCCTGTGGGACAAGTTGCCATCTGATGTTAAGGATGCATCAGTAGTCTCTTCACTCTCATGTTTTCTTCTCTCTCTTAAGCGAGCCCTTCTTTTTGAATAATTACACCTTGCTCTCCTCCTTTAAATTGATCTCTTCTAACTCTATTTTGACTTCTTTTTTTTCCTTTTCTTGCTCTACCCTGATTTCGGATATGTACAGATAATTTAGTTATAAACATGTGTAAAAATATGAACAAATCTGTAATGTATTATTACTTATCTGCTAAAAAGCATATGAATTGTCATACTAGTATGGCATAACTTATTCTTCTGCAATTATATTTCACTTGTAGGATTAACCATATAATTATGTGCATACAGCCCAAAACAGTAATAGCTTTGTTATTAATTTGTCTGTACAATGATTCCTTTTTTCCTTTTTTTCTTTTTGGGGTTGTTGTTAAGTCTTCATATCCACTTTCAGTTTTAAAATAATCCTGGATATTGTTTTAATCTGCAGCATTATCGTAGTACGCAGTGATTTACATCTCGTATGTATTTATTTATAAAATTTGATATTTATCTAGCCTCCGTACAATATGTTTCCTCCTTTGTGTATCTCTAGCATTCCCCATGTATTTTAATTAAATTTTAAATCATAATGTATACTTGCATTGCAATCTTCAATATCAAGTACATGTATATTAGCCTTTTTAATGTTGCATGCAAGATGTTGTTAATGAAATTCTGGTAGGATTTAACCTTTTGAACTCGAATTATAAGTCCGATTCCGTTTCATTTTGTTTTCTTCAGTTTTTTAAATAGTGGATATACCTATGTATCATTCATTTTTTTTTCCAAGGCAGCAGTCAAACAGTTATTTCCATGAATTAATTAATTTTGATGACAGGTAGTTTTATCCATATCCGATGTAATTTACATTTGGCAAATTTCAATGCTTCACGGAATGGCATGTGCGGGTTCACATGCCTACGGGCAACAGGGAAGAATTTCTCTTTTGTGAACCCTGACCCACATGCCATTCTTGTCTTATCTTGTTCTATATCTTTTATCTATTACTCTGTATGCATATCTTGTATTCGTTTTTTATGGTCGAATAAATAATAATAATAATAATAATATTATGCGTACAAAAAAATCGGTAGAAATGAAAATACACAAAATGCCAGAATTTTTACAAAATGGCGCCTAGATGACGTCACGATGCAATGACTGTGTTGAAAACATTTTTGTGCCGAGGCAATAAGCCTTTGTACCATTGTGCCAAATTTGATTGCTTTTGACTTCGCCGTTTTTGACATATTAAAGGCATACGCCACCGGGCGGCCGTGGGGAAAGTCAGGATTGTGTAAGCCCCATTCACTCGTACACAAAGTTTGGGCGTCGAACGCGTCCGTTGGACTAAGTGGGATCACATTTCGACTGCACGAAACCGACCGAATCTCGCACGAGAGCTCGAGCTCAGGTGGAGCGTACATGTTTGTGCGGCGACCAGTCTATCCGAGGTTGCGCCCCGAGGGGCAACGGCATGATCATTCTGGTAACGATCACGGTGCCCTCTCGCGGCATTATAACGTCCACAATCTGCGGTTGAGTATCTCTTTAATGCGTATAAGAAAGTAGACGACAACTAATATAGAGTTGAACAAGTACAACTATACAGATGGGCTGTGGAATATTACTGAAAAAGAAGAATTAAGACAGTAATCTTCATCCCCAGTTAATGAGGAATGCGATTTGTGAACAAACAAGTAATCATAATGGAACTACACTGATAATACTCTATGAAAAGGCCGAAGTTTTGATCTAGTGGGAGCACACCAACTCAGCTTTTGAAACTTGTGGGGTCAAGGGTTATCGGAGTTGGTCTGGCGATCGCGACTGTCTAAACACTTGTGGTTATGGCAGAGTAGTCTAAGAATCTAGTATCTGCTTCTAGATTCACAGTTTTCATGCAAATGTTGTGGTCGAGTAATTACATCATTGACACACGCGTAGGCGCGCGCCCCTTATGTTGAATTTATTTCTCATGTAATTAACTGGCATGATGCAAAATGTGGTTACGTTATGAGCATGTTATGGTGGAGATGATAGCGATTGTTGGTATTTTACAAATGGTGCCTAGTTGACGTCACGATGCGAAGACTGTATTGAACAACTTAACTGCCGAAACACTTAAGATATCTGTCATTGTACCAAATTTGGTTACATTTTAATAAGCCGTTTTGGAAATATTGTGCGTACAAATGAGTGAACAACAATAAATATAACAGGTGGGCTGGGGAAGAGTCTTGAAATGCAATAGAGTAATAATATTGATGTATGAAGTAGGTATGTTCCTACATTACAGCTTTGACGCGTGCACGGTGAAGTGTCTTAAAATGTCAAAATGATGTGAAATTATCTTTAGAATCAATTATAGACTTTACGCTCGTATGTGCGTACATGCACGTACCGCGCATTTGAGAAAATATTTTTAAAATGTAGGATAAATTAAAATGCTAAAACTGTGCAAAATAACTCATTTCCACCCTTTATACCGAACTAATGACGCGCGCGCGTTTGAGAAAATAATCCAGATATCATGTAGGATCAATTAAAATGCTAAAACAGTCCAAGATAAGACATTTTCATGCTGTATAAGGAACTTAAGGCCATTGACTGTCTGTACCGACAAAGGATGATGCAATAAAATTAGTACACGAGCTGTGTACTCTACTGAAGAAAGGTGGATTTCGCCTTACGAAGTGGATAAGCAATGACCGAGACACGCCCTGTCTTCAATATCGATATCCGAGGCAGAGAGAGCCCCCTCCAGTAGTGGACTTGGACCTGGATGGTCTCCCTGTAGAGCGCACCCTAGGAGTGCTTTGGGATGTATCAAGTGACAACTTCGGGTTCAAGGTCTGTATCAAGGAGAAGTCTCCAACCAGGCGTGGAATCTTATCCATGGAAATCTCACTGTACGACCCTTTAGGGTTCGTAGCGCCTTTCGTACTACCAGCCAAACTATTACTACCGTCCGTATGCCGCAGGGGAGCTAACTGGGATGACCTAGTGGAAGGAGAAGATCTTCAGACATGGAGAAATGGCTCAATGACCTTCCACAGCTAACGGAAATTACTATCCCACGATGTCTCGAGTCAGGCAACTTCGGCAAAGTGGTATCTCGTCAGCTCCACCACTTCTGTGATGCCTCAGAACGCGGGTATTCTGCTGTTTCTTACTTACGCCTGGTGAGCGACGGAGGTCAAGTGCACTGCTCGATCATCACTGGGAAATCTCGACACTGAAGGTAGCGTCAAGACCACGCCTGGTCTTCCAAATAACCACCATGTAACAAGACTCCTGATCCTGCAGTTTCACCTGATAGTTGGTCATTCAGGGGCAGGTATGACCTGGTCCTCCTTGATGGAAAAGTACTGGATTATGAAGGGAGGAGCTACAGTGCGCCAGGTCATCGGGAAATGCTTCAATTGCCGTAAACGAAACGCTCCACGCATGCAACAAATGATGTCCGAACTGCCGGCTGAAAGAGTGACGCCAGATAAGCCACCTTTCACTTATGTGGGTGTGGACTACTTTGGACCCTTGTATGTGAAACAAGGACGCAGCCATTTCAAACAGTATGGATGCATCTGCACATGTCTGACGATGAGGGCTGTTCACATCGAAATAGCCAAAGCCCTCGGCACAGACGCCTTCATTAATGCATTGAGGAGATTTATCAGTAGGAGAGGGACGCCGGATAAACTCTTCAGCGACAACGGCACCAACTTCCTCGGTGCTGAAAGGAACTTCGTGAAAGTCTAGAGAAGGTAAACCAAACAGAAGTAGAGAACTTCCTTCATCAAAAGGGAATCGACTGGACATTTAATCCACCGACGGCGAGCCACATGGGAGGCGTCTGGGAGAGAATGATTCGATCCACCCGGAGGATACTGAAAAACCTTCTAAGAGAGCAGGTAGTCTGCGACGAAGTCCTCTCTACAGTGATGGCGGAAGTGGGAGGAATACTCAACTCAAGACCCCTGACTCAACTTAGTATGGACGCTACCGATCAAGAACCTCTCACACCAAATCATCTCTTGCTCAAGAAAAAGAGTCCTAATTTGCCCCCAGGCTTATTTGGGAAGGAAGAATCTTATGGCCAGAGACAATGGCGCCAAGCCCAATATATCGCTTCTCTATTCTGGAAGCGCTGGAGAAAGGAATATCTTCCCCTTCTTCAAGAGGGACAAAAGTGGACAAAACCCCAACGAAATCTAGCCAAAGACGATCTATTGCTGGTCGTTGACGACACCTTACCGCGTGGGCAATGGTAACTGGGAAGGGTTGTAGATGTACTCCCGGGAAGGGATTGAAGAGTTAGACAAGTATATAGAGGTCGGAGTAGGTCATAAGTACACTGTTGGTCATAATGGTTGCATAATTTTTTTTTCTACCTTTCGTACACTATTGACAACAATACGAGTCATTTTTTTTTGCAAAATAAAGCTTATATCTTCACCGATTTTATTGATAAATCTGTTCTCAACATATGAAATAAAAAATATAAGACAAAAATTAATTCATACAAACTTTATACACTGGTTTAAACCACTTTTGACAAACACAATCATCCAGACCTTGGATTCCTTGAAAAAATGTATCGTTTTTGGTAAATGTTTAACCATGATAATTTTATCGTGAAAAATAAAATCTTGGGATCTTTTGATGATTGAAGGGAAGTGTTCCTCTTTTTAATCTTGTTGGGTCACTTAGTACCTGGTATGGCCACCTCTGGCACGCACCAGTGCCTCCACACGCCGTGGCATACTGTCCACAAGGTGTTGATGGTGTTCAAGGGCAGTGCATCCCACTCTTCGGTCAGTGCCTGGGCTAACTCCTGCACATTTTGAGGATGATTGTTTCTCTCATTGATGGCACGGCCCAATGCATCCCAGGCGTGCTCAATGGGGGTTCATGTCGGGGGAACAGGCAGGCCAAGGCATCTGCTGCACGTCCTCTGCGTCAAGGAATTCCCTCACCAGACGTGCGTGATCGAGCGTTGTCGTCTTGGAGCTGAAAGTTATTGCCATATACCCTTCTCGCGTATGGAAGACAATGGCGTTCCAGGATACCGCGGTACACGACGGCGTTGACGTTTCCTTCAGGTGCAGCCAATGGCGTTTTCCCGCCATAATGTATTCCGACCCATACCATCACTGAGCCTCCACCTGCTTGATTGGTTTCCTGGACACAGTCATTACGGAGGTTCTCGCCCCACAAACGTCGAACCCTCTGCCTCCCATCGGTGCGGTCAAGGATGTACCGGCTTTCATCAGTGAAGATTACATGGCGCCAGTGACCAAGCTGCCATCTCCTGTGCCTCCTAGCACACTGGAGTCGAGCAACCCGGTGGCGAACAGTGAGACGTGGAACCTTGGTCATTCGCCGAGCTCTGTAGCCATGTTGGCCAAGTCTCCTGTTTACGGTTTCCCGTGAAACGTTAACTCCGCACTGCCTCCTCCACACGTGGCAAAGACGACTCGCTGGTATTCTCCGGTTCCTACGGCACATGTTCAGCAGTTGACGGTCATCCCGTGCGGATGTTCTTCGTGGTCGACCTGTAGATCTCTCTGGACTCAAAGTACCCGCCTCTCGATGTCTTCTGAGGATGCGGCACACACAACTCTGCGATAGTCCAAGAATATCTGCAATCTGGGCCTGTGTCCGTCCATTCCGTCGGAGTGCAAGGACCCTCTGACGAATTGCAAGTGCCGTTGGGCGAGGCATAGTGTAAGGAATCAATGTACCAAATTTGGTAGTAATTGATCAAGCTAACTCTGAAAACGGGCTGTTAACACACGTAGGCTTTCTGCACGAAATGGACAGCAAAACAACAGCAGAAAGGAGGCTCCGCCTTTCATAGCACCAAACAATAAGATAGGCCACGTTATGGAATGTTTTACTTGACCGACTTTTACCTCGACAATAAAAGATCATTATGTAATCAATGAACCTGGTGAATATTATCTATTTACGCTTTTAAATATGATTAAATCAACGGATGACTATGAAAATACGAATTATGCTAACATTATGACAAACAGTGTACTTTAAGAGACCAGTTGTAAAACTATGTTTATTAGAAGCTAATACAAATGTTTGAATCACTTTGTTCTCAACATAAGGTGGACACAATGAAAAATCTGTAAGGATTTGTTTGGTATTGCATAAATATGCATAAATTATTAACCCGTTCTATTTCTAAATCAATTTAACCTACATGTATGGGGTTAATGAGCTGATGAAACATTTTTCTCGATATTTGTATGCTGGCATATGTCATATGCTGATATACATGTATGTATTGTCTCTGTCTGAATTTGGAGACGCCTTAGATTATTTGCGAATGTGAACGGATATATTTCGGATACCTTATTATGTACAAATTACCTTTTAGTTTGAAATTTGAAAAGGTAAATATTAATGTTTAGTAATGTTCAATTTCCATGTATGATGCCACTAGTTTATGTTTGTAGTTTGAAAAGGTAAATATTAATGTTTAGTAATGTTCAATTTCCATGTATGATGCCACTAGTTTATGTAAGAAATGATGTATTATGTGAGTTAGCTCATTGGGGCCGATATGTAGCGGTATAACGCAAAATATGAAGCAAAAACGGTCTGAGGTCAAGACTATTAAACCCAATCTGAATTATTCATGAGTTCAGTTCTACAAAAAACATAAATAATGTTTATTGGTCAAAAGATACATACATAAGATACCCTAGCAACACAATTTGTCTATTATTAGTCAGACGATGATTGGTCAGTCCAAGGAGTTATCACAGACAACTCCTTAATTGGTCAGTCACACACTCACCAGCCCAGAGGTACATAGTGACAAAGACCCATTGGTTGAGGCTTGGGGCATATATGCAAATTACTTTCGAAGTAAGATAATTCTAAGAAGTATAGTGAGGTGCCAAGCACCACTCCTTGTTGCATCAGAAGAAAGAAAGTTTCACTGTCAAGAAGGTGTTCATACCATTTGGATCGAAAAGTTTAAATTGTGGAAATCAATCGGTGAGTTAAAAATATGTCTTTACATATGCATCGTTGTTAATTCTATTATAAAGTTTGTAATATTCAAGTGACTTCTGGGTCAAAATAAGCCTATAAAGGCAAAGGTTCATAATTAAAGGAGAGGCAAAGGTTGCATCTTTGTGTAATCAGTAGTCAGTGCCCTGTGTGTACACAGAAGTTTAATACCAATTTATATTGTTAGAAAGTTGCAAATATTGTAGTGAAATTGCTATATTATCAAAGTTATCGCCTAGTTATTGTTAAGAATCATGAAGTAGTTTTTCCTGAATATGTATGACTTTGTTTATTGTTCATAACTTTGGTTTATCGTATTTAAAGTGTACAGCAATAGTTTCAAAAGAAGTACGAATTTGTAACTTTTAGCGAGAGTGTGCTAATTAGTGTATAACCAAAAATTACACACAAAAGGGATACACACACATTAGGGTCGTTGTTTAGGATTTGGGAGCACTGGACTGAGTCATCTCAGAAGCATGTTCAGGGCCATCTCAGAATGGAGGCCGTTGATAAGGGCACGAACTTCTTGGAATAGAGGCGTGTTCACATTGTAGTTTAGAGTAGTTAGTACCGATTTAACTGTAGCTTAAGTTAAGATTAAGTATTTTGAGTTATTGTATCATTATATATCCACATATATCATGTTAAGAATTTACATGTATTCTACCTAGATTAGTTAATTGCCGGAAAAGACAACAAGGTTAATATCGATGCTTAATTTAGTTAATTAGTTATACTACTTACATTGTTAAAGGTGTTGCACATTACAAAATGTTGACAATATATTTATTATATTATATTCTATTTCTCTGCAAGTTCATTCACTCAACTTTACGCTAGTTCATTCACTCTTATAGCTTAACCGTGCAAGAAGCTATAGACGTAGCATCGTGTTTAAGTTTATTAATACGAACTATAAACTCCAATGTAAACGTGCATTAGTTCTGTAAACCGAAACCAGAAAACTTGTATGATTTTATTCTTCCTCGTGATAAAAAACACTTGATGCTTTCATATCAGCCATACTCGCGGCTCTGAAACATGTTGTGATGATAAGTACCTAATTTTTGCACAGTGATAGAAATTGTGTAGAAGTTATTCTAATTGGTTGGGTATATTGTTGTGTTCGGAATCATTACAAGTTTTTTTTCTCAAAATTTACAAAAATAAAAAAAAAACAATGGGAAACTCTGAACGAAGATGAATTACACCAGCATGGATCGTGACGAGGGGCAAATAAGCTACAGCTTCACGTCTCTACACCCAAATATTATTAACCTACTCTGATATGTTTACATATTTTGTTATTTTAAATGTACATAAGTTCTTACTATCTTTTCTCTCTCGTTTTTTTGCTGAAACAAAATATTGATGTAGGTAATTATGTCAATGATGTTTAATAAAGTCAATTCAATTCAATTCACCCAAGTATACACAAGTAAGTAAGTAAGTAAGTAAGTAAATGCCTTCTCACTTCGACTACTTAACATGAAAAATAAACAATCTTCTACAACCTTTCGATATATAGTTTTCGATACCATTCTCCCACATGCCTATTTTCCTGCTGTTTCTATGGCGTTAGATGTTCATCATTATTATCAATATCATCATCCTATGAGAGCCATCTTTCACATCATCATTTTGTAATTCGTCTTCGTCAACTTCATCTTAATCATGTTGGACAAATAATAGACGGACCACCTAATTCGTCTTCATTGACGAATTAAATTTATAGTTTTACTTAATGTTTTTAAATATCTGTTCTCAATATTATATAGGTCTATGCTGTTCCTCTTCGTGTAAATTTACACTGCATGATAACTCAACTTTTTTACCCTCTAATCAAACTTCTGTTTTTTTTTAATTGACTTAGAACTGTTGAAAGGGCCATTCGACCCATATTTGAAAATAGTTGTATATTTTGAAGGCTAAATTTGTGCCAGGAAGTAGGATGTTATATAAAATAACATCTCTATTTCTGTGAATGACAAACTAAAGTGATAATCTATTTAGATTTTTAATCACCTTGAAAACATTTTGATTGTTATGTTAATCATATTACGAAAAAAGGTTTCTCCGAGTCTAGATATGTCAATCACCTAAATTTGTTCTTTCATCATCTGTATTTTGTTTATGTTGTGTAAAGGTGCTCTCATACGAGAGCTACGGACAGAGTGGGTCAATGACGGTTGAGTGACCCTCTTGACCGTTCTGGACCGTAATACTGCCGTAATAAGGCCGTAGTAGACCGTACAAAACCGTTTTAAGAACCGTAGTGCAGACCGTAATAACTGACGGTTCGAGAGATATTAGAGAGCTTTCGCAAATCGTTCGCGGACTCACTCATAGACGAAGGACGATTACGATTTGAACGTAGTTGCGCTCGACCGTGGTACCGATTATTTTTCGTTTCGCACATCCAAGAACGAGCGGTTTGCGTGACGTAATTGCTGAGGACACGCCCCGCATGATCGACCGGATATGGATTACCCGCGATCGCGATGATGATGTCACCGACAAGAGCTGCTCGGCTTCTTACCGCTGCTGAATTCACCAACGTGAAATTGGCCAAGGTCCAGAACGGTTAAGACGGTCACGTAGGAAACGATGAGCGGAACTAGCGGCCGGGTCATGAATATGTATTAACTGACGTCATAAAATTGATATAGGGCGCGCGCGCGTGCGAGTTATAATGCATTGTGTGCATTGGAATGAGGGAACGGGGAATTTAATATGAAGTATACAGACTAGGAGCGAAACTAGAGGATGAATGAGCAGAACTAGAAGTCGGATTGAACATGAAGACATAGAATAATAAATGGAGCCAAACTAGAGGGTGTAGTGAGCAGAAGTAGAAGTCGGAATGAACATGGAGTCATACGGAGAATAATAAACCCCCTCCCCGAAAAGTGGGGGTTCATATGGATTATACTCCCCTGCCCCCCCCCCCCCGATTTACTCTTGTTGTGTCTGTGTTTTATGTTCATTCCGACTTCTACTTCTGCTCATTCACCCTCGTTCCGCTCCATTTGTTATTGTACGTATCTGTCTCGTTAGGTATAATCAAATAGGAGAAATTGCAAGATATTTTATATAGGCTGACATTGTTCCACATGGTTATCACTGATATTATCAGCTAATGTTTGTTGAGTTGTATTCCCCTTTAATTTAAAACATTTATGACCGTGACAAAACTTCAACGAGGACAAAAATTCATATATAATATTATACTTGCAATACTTAGCAGAGCAAAGCCTACATAGATACATATTGGTATTTATATAGCGCCTTACCATAACATGCTCAAGGCGCTTTACAATAACAAAAAAATGAAACAACGTAATTACTTTGCTCTCCAAGTGCACACAACCAAACCCAATTATAGAGAAAACAAATAAGTCTTAAGATTGATTTTGAAAGATTCAACTGAAGGGCAGGGACAAATGTTTAAGGGTAGACTATTCCACATAGTAGGACCAGAAAAAGTTATATTTTGTTGACCTTTCTTCGAATTAAAGTGGGGGATTTAAAGAAGAAGATAAGAGAGTCTGCATGACCTTGAACGTAAAGAAGAACGTGATTGCTGGATGGTGCAAAACAAACTCGAAATGTACTACGGGGCTAGATTATGAATGGACTGATAAACAAACAGTGCAACTTTATACATTATTCTCTTGGAAACAGACAACCAATGAAGGGAGACACATGATCATATTTCCTTGCATTTGAGACAATACGGGCAGCACGATTCTGGATTCGTTGGAGTCTGTTAATATCTGTAACATTAATGTTGATCAAGAGAGTTAGCATTATCGAGACGGCTTAAAACAAGAGAACGAATATATAGCATGATGGCATGCCTCGTTAGTCAACACCGTCCAATTAATAATGTAATGAGAAGTTCCTTCAATACAATGAGAAGAAGAAAGAGGTGCTCATCAAAACAGCATGTGAGAGAGCAAAGTATGACTGATTTAAAGTATCAACTTCCTCCAAAGAGTTATTAAAGGTGAAGCACATGTTATTGTTGTTGTTTTACGAGGAAGTAGAATTCAAATGACAAAGCTATGCTTCTCGTGTCAGTTTACAATAATACACCTTCACATTGGAGTTAATTGCTTCGTATTCTACTAAAATTAAGCTCGGTCTGAAGTTTAACACGGTCTGAAGTTTAACAAAGATAGTTGGCCCGAGGTCTTCGTTTTTCGTTTGTCTAACATGACATTAGTCCTTCCATCGAGTTTAAATACATTAGTTAGAATACGAGCAGATGTGTTGTCTATAATACGGCCTTATTCCTAACACACTCATATATAAGTCAACATTGATAGCTCACAAACGATATATTTTTTTCTCATCATTTGCTTCTATTAGTGGTGAATGATCAGCATCATAATGAGTAGTCAAGAGAACCAGTCATTGTTTGCCAGCTCTAATGGAAATGATCCTCATGAAGACAAAACTTCGACTTCAGTCCCGGTCGTTCTTCGTATGACTGCGTTCTTGGCAGTCGTATGGCGTCCTCTTGATCAGGGATGCCCAATTCATCATCGCATACATCTTCAGGAAAATCTTGACCTGTTCAATGATGCAGATGATGACGAGGACGAACAAGTATTAAGAGAGGATGACGAAGGAATAGCAGAACTTCCTCTGAGTAACCTCAATCCTACAAGTACATATAGCCTGTGCACAAACATGATTTCTGAAATGAAATGTAAGTCAGTACGAGACTAATGGGGTGTTGCAAGAAAGTTGCAATCAATTGCAAATTGTAAAGCAAATTAGAACAACCATTCTGAATGGTTCAGGGTCTGCCCATTCAAGAAGATGCGCTTGCAACAATGATTTTGATTGGTCAGTACCGATCAGTTGCAACTTGCAATCAATCGCAACTTTCTTGCAACACCCCATAAGTTTGCTGAAGAGTAAGATGTATTGCAATAGAGTGAGAAGAACGAAGATACGAATAAACTATGTATTGTATTGAAATGGTACTTATGAAATTTCATTGACAGTGCACATTAATATTTTGTTTTACAGTACATATAAGTGTAAAGGGCGTTAACAATCATATGAAAAATATATACAAACACTGTGAATAGGTCCCATACATACATTTATGAGAGATCAGCATTAGGCATTTAATAACAAAATTCAAAATTTCACTGAGCAATTGGTTTAAAAGCAAACTGAACGAAAGTGTAATTCAGATTTTGATTTCGATATCCTATTACAGGTATATGTATTTGCATGATACTTTAGCGTAACAGCGGTAATCGTTTTCGAGCAAGCAAACATATTTGGGCCGCATTTCCTTTTCGATGGTTTATGAAAACTACAATTAGTGTGTTCGAGATTTCTTTGGGGGATATTTGAGATCGAATTTAATTCGTAACATAAGAACAGTGTGCAAATGTTCTCTACTAGGCTTTACCAATATGATACATGAACCCCGTTTCGCCTTGTCTTCATTTTTAGAGTTTGAATTCATAACCTAATCTGGGAGCTTGTCCTGATAATCTCATGTATGTAAAATGGGGTGACTATATTATAGTCACCCCATTTTACATACATGAGATTTGACCCCTTAAAGTTACTTAAAGTCGGGTCGATTGCAGCCCATGAATCTAATATATGCGCCAAACTTTGTCAGAAGGAAGGTGTATTACCTTAAACATTACCATTATCACAAACAAAATGACAAAATTTTCCGTCGGGATGGGTTGTCAGACTGCCCCTAAAAATTGAGGCAAAGTTCTTCCCTTAAAGCCCATGGACTAAATCTTGTCAGAAAGGAGAGACCTACCAAGTCTCACGCATTAGGGCTCTTACGCCAAAAAATCCTTTTCTCACGCCTGGCCTCACAGCCTATCTCCATAATATATATACTAGCAGAAGCAGCACGTGGACATCCACGGGCGCTAGCTGTGTTTATGATTAATCACCGTACCGTATATTTGTTACATTAATCAAATGAATAAATAAAAAAGTCGGGTAAAGTTATTTTTACCAAGAAGTATTTACAACATGTGCATTGGTGGATCGGGGGGGGGGGGGGTACTTCCGACCCCTGCCCTCTCCACCCCCCTTTTAGAAGGAAAGTATGCTTTTTGCGTCCCCAAATCCGCAGGGTAATGCACTAGAAATCTAGATTTTTTAAGTTTGAGATGCGTAAATTTTCCAAAGCTCGGTTGCTTTGCTCCCTTGCATAATTATTTTCTTTCAGGATCTTGTAATTTCGCTCCCCCAGTATATAGTTCTTAAATAGCTTAAAGGGTTCAAAAAGTTTGAAAAAATGATGTAAAGATAATAAAGATGTAATTGTTTTGCTCGTTATATCATGTAAGTTTCATATTACTCCTGCTAAATATTGCGCTCCCAATATAGGATAAAGTGTATAAAGCAGCATTTGCATTTGAACGAAACTGAAAGCGATATAGCGTGTTTTCGAAGTAAAGTCATTTCTAAGTTTACCATCGGAAAATTAAATGTGTCACTGTCATTGCATGTATTTAGCGAAAATTAGTACATTCATGAGAAAAAAATAAGTTTTTATTACAAAAAAACCAAAACACGGATGTAGCATGTTGTGGATCCTTACTTTTCATTTGTTATTCTTTTTTTTCTTTGCAATTTTCCATGCAGGTTCGTGTCGCAATGGGACTATCGACTTTCTTGCTGTCTTGATCAGTGCTTTGATCTTCATTGGACAGCTCTCCAGCATGGCTCTCAGGGTATATTCCTACTGGGGTCAAGGCAAATACTGGCTGGCTATGGTGTCATATTACTGCTTCTTTATTCACCTTTCCATGGTGTCGTTCTACTGCTTCATCACAAACATCCGAGCACTCTGTAACCGAAGCCATCCTTCCCCGATATATCAAATCTTCACGACAACGGCCATCTACGCTCGTTTTCTCATTTTGTCCAGCTCTATAAATAAGATAAATGTTTTTAAAGTTCAGACGTGGCTTTCATTTTACGCCTTACCAATGATATGCGCTATTCTCCAGATCATATGTTGTCTTTGCGTATTTCCCCCCAAGTGTCTTCACTGGCTTTTCCATACAGTGGACTCGCTGACTTCCTTGGGATTCCTGACCTACGCTTCTTTCTGGTATATCGTATACATCTTCCGAGTTTCATTCCAAACTCAAGCATCAAGGATCTTACGAGTTCTTCAAGGCCTTTCGGTAAGCGGTGATAGCGATCGAGGCAGACGGTTTATTCGAGATTTCTACGCTACATACTACATCTTGCGAGAAATACTGGGTTACTGGCTAGCAGTCACCATGGTAACGGTCACGTGGGGCATTATGACTCGACTGTCTTGTGATTATCTCGATATGAATCATGATCTGAATGAACTATTTTTTGACGTCATGATTTGGTTTCAGTTCATTACATATTTTGTGACGCCCTTAATCGCTATCGGTGGCTGGAACCTAGATTACATCTGGAAAGAACTTTACAATGGTGTCGTGGGTTCTAAAGTGAAAAAAGACGACATCTTCTGGCGGGAGATAAAACGGTGTGTGCGTGACATTGACTGTCTCGGACGACCAGAAGTAAGGTGGATTCTTTTATTTCCTTTAATTGGAATATATCTGGAATATACCTTAATATCAAAGGACGATGTTGCTTTGGACTTTTGGGATACAAGTTTTATTTGCAACAAAACGAAATCTGGTTAGGAGATTATGTTTTAATCTCTTTTTGATGTAGTAATGCAAACCTCTCATAAAATATAATAATACCTGTAACAGGGCACATTCCCCATAGGAAACCCATCGATAAGAATAGGAAATTCTACAGGAGTACATTTATTTTTCTTTCTATAAAAATGAAATGTTTTTTTCAGTGCACCACTCTCCAAAATAGACTATACTTTCCCAGTATCCAATTTCACTTTCCTTCATCCGCCTACAATGACGGTATCGTAAGCATATTTCAAAATATGGACTGACGGAACATTTGAAGTAGAATTGTTGGTATACAGTATAAAGAGATTCAGTGAAAGAACACATCCTTGAGGAATGCAGGAGCTTGTAGTAAGTTTCTTTGACTTTACATCGCTATTTTTTTTACTTTCTGGGTCCTACCAAAAATTCATAGATCCACAAAACAAAGGATGGTAAAAGATATCTAAGCGTAATTACCTTCCAATGTCAATATGCTAGTAAAGAGAACAGGTTAACGTGAGCACCGTATGATTGTCAGATCATTTTGATTGATTTGCACAATGGTTTTTATAAATGTTTTCTCGGATAGGTTTAATCAGTGTTTCCGGTACAATTATTTCAAAACACTTCATAAAACTGGAAGTAAGTGGGTTTAAATTCATTATTTGACACCGGACGTACATCTTCAGGGACGTACATCTTCAGGCACGAAAGCATCCGTTATCGTAATAACGGATGCTTTCCAAGATGTCGGTGCTACATGTTCATTGATTGACATATAGAATAAATGCAGTATGGGGTAGCGAGTTGACGTGCACATGATTGTAGAACACTTCCACTAACCTGCACTAACACTGTCAGGCCCAGTCGCATTTCTTAGATGATACTTTTCAAACGTTTCCGAAAATCCTGCTCCTAAATGTCGATTGGCATTGGGGAGGGGGCGTAGTGACAATAGTGCTCCTCCTCTGCTGATGGTCGCTTATATTCCATTGCGAGAACCAGGGTGATCTATCCAAAGGAACATACCCAATGTGTCTTGGGAAGTGGTGATGTGCTCCAAGGGATTTCTGGATTCTGGGTTCCTCCCTCATGTTTAAGAGTTGGCTGTCGGTATGCTGATTCTTAAAGATCCTTTTAAAAGATTGAAAGCATCAATTTTACTGCAATTCGGCTTGAAAATTATAGTGATTGAAAATGTAGTTAACATTTTCAATCACTATATTTGACAATTTTGTCAGGGAAGGGAAAATTCCTCCTTCGAATACGCTAGTGGTGTTAGGTTTATAACGTTGGTGTTATACATGTATTTAGGGTTAAGGTCAAGGGATGGATTTACCCTTAACAGCTAGACAGTGCTTAACGGTCTTCTGTTATATATTTGCAGTGGCAGGTCAAGAAATGGACTTGAAATGAGACCACCCAGTTGAAATAAAACTGAAATAATAATAATTAAGTTAGGACAGATAGGTTAAGGAACATCCCCACACTCTAAAAAATAAAGTGCTATTATTAGCACCTCAATATTTGGAGGAAGTACCCGTAAGGGCATGCATGGGGACTGCACAAATTGTGCTAAAGTAGCACTTGTACAAGTGCTATAATTCAACACCAGTCCAAGTGCTACTTTAAACACTTTAAGTGTAAGCCTTTTACACTTCTGGTGCTATTAGACGCATGCAGCTCGCAAAAACAACATTTCTAGTGCATTAAATAACTCATTTTAGAGCCCCCAAAACGGCACTACTAGTGCTAACACTTTTGCACCCAGTATAGTGCTAAAGAACACACAAACAGTATATGCACAAAATCACACCTGTAGTGCTTAAAACTCACTCTTCTATAGTCTGTTAAACAGCTGCCCTACACTGTTTAGATTTTGTTTTTAGATTGATATAAACTGGTTATATACATAGATGATATCGACTAAAACCATGGTATGTGGATTTAATCATCTGAGAATTACTTTAGACCAAGAAGTGGCAATTTCGGAGGTTTAATTCTTCCATTTCGGCAATCCACAATCGTGTCGAAAAAAAGCACACACACTGCCTTCCAAACTTCCCAGGCCCGGCCCCGGCCCGTGCGGTCGATCGCGCCCCATGGCTGGCTGATCAACAATTTTCATGTCAACGACAACGCGTACCGTAGACGGCTGGCCACAAGCTGAAACATGGCATTTCCACTTCATTGCTTTTCATCATGTTTCATATCCACCACCACAAAAATTAATGTAATTATCATATTATTTGATACCTTTATTCGCATAAAATTACAGAAGTCCTAAATTTAATGTCTTAAAGTTTTACTTACCACGCCATGCCTGTGCAGCAGATGATGGCTCTTGCACTACAGTTGCGTAATAAGCTATTTCGTAATAGACCTGTTTACTAATAAGTGATTCAAATTGTATACATACTTTTGACATAAAGGTTGTTCTTGACAACCTGAAAGCTTGCCAGAGGCTTGTCAGACATAGCAACAAGTAATGTATGCAAACTCGATGTAAGTATTGTAGTTCATTCATTAATAACATGTTAATGATACCTCGATACTAGGTCCCCAGGAAAGAAACATCCATAAATTTGAATCACTGAGTAAACAGGTCTATTGGCACATGAGCAACTTTTCGCAAATGACCTTTCCCTTTTCCATTAGGATAGGCATCTTTTCAAAGAAAGATAATACGTAAGCTTGCCCGACATAGGAACCTAAAGAATTCAAACTCTATGAAAGAAAGACATCGTAGACCATGTGACTAGAATAGCACGTCAATGAACACTTGGGAAAGCGCATTGTTTGCAAGTTTGCTATCATTTGGCAGACTGTCAAATACCAACCATCAATGAACACTTTGTTGCTTTTCAGTGGATTTAATGAAAAGTATAATTAAATGAAAATATGAATAATCATTACACAGTCGACGCTTATCTCAGTGCATTTTAAACGAACATGCACTATGAACATGGCGAACAAAGAAGCGGACAAAATATACAGCTCCTCATTGTACCTTCCACAATTGCCCTGGTAGACAAAAGAACATCCCTTCATTGCTATTATGTAAAAATATGTAGAACAGGTGTCATATGCATATTCACCTGTTCTACTTATTTTACATAATAGTAATGAAGGGATGTTCTTTTGTCTACCAGAGCAATTGTGGAGGGTACAATGAGGAGCTGTATATTTTGTCCGCTCTCTTTGTCATCGTGTTCATAGTGATGCCAGTTTATGTCAAATGATCTTTATCTGCTCATGCGCAAATCCTAATTACGAAATCGCTTATTAAATCACGAGACGTTGGTCAGCACTTGAAGTGTAAAACAAGCACCTTATCATCTCCCAGACGCAAATGGCAGGAGAGGTGTAAGAAATAGCACGTCAAGTGCAAACTTCCAATTAGCACTCGTGTTTCAGCACTTCAGTTTTTACAGTGTAGCACTACACTGTCTCGGTTTAAAATTTTGTGTAAAAAACACCTTTTTGACAGAGTGCAATCAGATACATGAATTTACAATATGAAAAGAGGTAGCCATATGTGACTGTGAAGTGTGTGTGGGGGGGGGGTGGGGGTGGGGTGTTTTTGTGTTTCGGGTGGGAAGGGTTATGTTTGTTTGCATTTATTATGTTTTTATATCATATGTACATTAGTAACTGTATATACTCCTTGTAAATATGTTACACCTTGCCATAGTTGATTGTACAAAGGGGCCCCGACCACAAGCTGTGCTTCACTAGGGGGTCCCAAACCTATCATTCTGATTTCTGCAGTTATTTCTTGTACTTGTTATGTTTGATTTGGTTTGAATAAACTATCTATTTATCTATAACACACACATTTTGGTGAACAAGTCTGGGAGCTACTATCAGTGCAGTGCGGGCCGAATCAGTGGTTGCAGTTGCAGACACGCCGCGCAGCCATCGAACTCTCCGGAGCAATATATACGGAGAGATCGATGACAGGGTATGGTCCAATATACATGTATTTCCTTGACAGTGTGTGTCGGTATGTGTGTGTGGGCGTGTTTAGCCGTATGTCCGAGGACACTTTCGGACAGAGAACAAAAAAAAAATTAGAACAATGGTCCTCGGAAGCCGGACAATAGTCATAGAACGTCGAACAATGAATTTGTGCCTTATTCCGTCGACTGTCCGAGGACGGAGGAACAATAGAGGAACAATACTTGTCCTCGGAAGTAAAGCCATGTAAAGCTGTGTGTGTACATGTATATACAGTTAACATGAAATTATTCACCCTTACCAAGATTTGAAGTTTTCAATGTTGCTTTTCATTAAATATTGGTTGTCCTGGTTTATGTACATGTACTCGATCATGTGACAAAGAATTTTACGCATTATATTATATAACATAAAACAATTCTCAAAATTCCACAAGTCAACCTTTCATTTTTAAGACAAACACGTAGGACTTCAAATTAAAAGGGGAATGAATAATTATGCTGTTAACTGTACTATAGAAAATATTCATATATCCCAACATCAAACTCTCTTGTGTATTTGTATGTATATTATGTTTATGATCACTTCTGTCACCGTTTTTCAATCCACAAATGTTGTCTCAAGAACGTCCTTTCGACGCCCCCACCAGAATGGTTGGCACTGATCTTTTCATCAACACGATCTAAGCCGCGAAAGGCTGCCGTAGGCGGCCGTTCGCGAGTTATTGTAAAGGTAACAAGGTAACAAGGTAATGCCATAAAGACTCCCGTGATTATGGTTCTGAAAGAACCAAGGAGCTCATAAAAGAAACCTGTATGGAAGATAGAAAGATATAAGCGTTATTAATGTCAGTACAAAACAAAAAGAATAGAAAGAAGGGGTGAGGGAAGGATCGATGAGGGTTGTTGATATATAGATTCAAGGGAAAATATTGTGAGGATAATAACATATGACTGAAAATGTGAGTATTAATAATAATTATCCTTTTACATGTTCTACATAACCCGCGGCGGCGAATAATGCATATTGTAGTCTCTACACTATAGCCTCAGTCGAAGAGTATTTCTGTTTATGTAAGGAGGTGATTGTTGAGTCCTCTTGAAAATTCATTTGTCAATAAGAACAAAATCTGCGAGAAGCTAAAGACATATTATCACTATGGTGAAATGGCTTATTGCAGCAACAATCACTCAGTACGAGGTCTGCTTGAGAACTAAAGAGCTGTCGAAGAAAATTAACACTATTGTTATTCTCGGTTAGCCTATGACATCCTCTGAATAGGCATTATAGCATTAATAATACAATTTTTATCCCTCAGTGTTTTTTATAGACAATACCGATCGAGGTAACGTTCTGTTTTGGTTTCTTGTAAACATGGCAAACACAGGAATCTGGTCAATATATCATTGTGTCAACCAATCGAATGCTTGATTCACATAAAGCTCTTCCCCCTTACAACATGTGTCAGCCAACCGAAACGCTTGATTCGTTTCAAGCTCCTCCTACTGATAACATATGCAGGCCAATAGAATGCTTGATTCACATGGGTCTCCTTCCACGCACCAATAGCATGTGCCAGCCAGTTGAAACGCTTGATTCAGTTGGAGCTCCTCCCACTGAAAATAGGAATAAATGGTTTGAGTTTCCTGGCCTGAAGTTCAGAGTTCCTTCAGCATTTCACCTGATGACTGATGGGTTTGGATCTAACCTGCTCGTTCATATCAACTGCATCTTCTAATTAAACAAACTGTAGATCTTGACCATCGATATGGAGAAGGACATTCGAGTAAGCTCCCATGCCCTTTTTGGTTTTAACGGTATAAGTGATGATTTATTTTTGTGTTATCAGCTTTTTACATTAAAAAACTGTATTTATATTTTCTCCAACAGGATACAATAAATTCAAAGCTAAGTACATAACTGTAATATTGTCAGAAAACGGAATTTAACATTATAGGAATTTTTCGTCTACTAGTATGTGCTTGATATTTAAGAGAACTTAACATGAATATTGATGAAATCTGAATCTATTCTCTAACAGATCATTTTCCTTTTGGAAGCCATACTAGCTAATTCTCCTTTGATACAAAAATTTGTGGTCGGGGGTTTACATGCAGGGTTAATATTACAGAGCTGGACGTGATGGAGCAAATATTGAGCCCTGTTCTATGTTACTTGTTCTCTAGATTGCAATATTGATTTCCAAAATTCCAAGACAAAAATTCACTCTATACTAGCTAGACGCTAAATTAGATAAAATGGATCCTTTTATGGATGAAAAAAAACTACCAAAAAAAAATAAAATCTGTTGTAATAATATTTTCTTCTCGTAGAATGACCGCCAAGTCGTGCCTGAAACAGTGCGGATGGTAACCATTCGTTCGGTAGCCTTGTTTTTCACCGCGGTTGTGACCGCTGCGGTAGTAGCTGCCTGCGTTCTAGGCTCCGTTGCTATTTACCAAGCTAATGAAGTTCAAACCACATCTCAAGATTGTCCGCAATGTGAGAGTCCAGAAACAGAAAACAAAATGATGGATATGGACATGGTAAGATATACATGTACTGCAAGTAAAGAACAAATACACTACTAAAGATTCATTTTGCCTTGAAGATCATTTACCACAAGCATGTGACAAAACCTGACAAACCTTTTTTATCCTGCTTGTCAGAGATTGTGAGATTTGTCCCTCTCCCGTGAAATGGGATAACTTTTTTCTACTTTTTTTCCTGTCAGCTTTCTGAGACTTGCCCTCCTAACAAAATAATCTAGATGTATATAGAAAGACCTATATTAATTTTATTTTAAAAATGAAGAAAAATTAAATTAAATTCAATTCATTTTTTTCACATCTCTTGAAAAGATATACTATCATAATATCTCTTAAAAGCTACAAGTTTCTTTACATCTGTTTAAATATGAATTCTTAGGTTTAAGATTAATCCAACAGTCCACTTTATAAAGTCTTCTCCAAAAAAATTGATTCTAAAAAGTTTTTTCGACCCACTTGTAGCGCAATTTTTTCCCACTGTTCTAATCTATTCAATTTAAGTTCCTAAATATAAATTTTATATCAGTTTCAATTAATCAACTTCACTGAACTTATGGGCAACCTCGCTAGTCATAAGGACAGCTAATCATAAGGACCGCTATCCATAACGCGTGACTAAATGAATAGCGGTTTTGTATGAATAGCGGTCCTTCTAAATAGCGAGCAAACCGTAGACAAATTACCTCATTATTCATACGGACCTCCATTCATAGGGCCCACTATTCATAACTATTCATAAGGACTGCTATTCATAACGCGTGGTAAATGAATAGCGGTTTTCTATGAATAGCGGTCCTTATGAATAGCGAGCGGACCCGGAAATTATAGCAGAGATATCTAAAGACATTTAAAGTTATGTTATTAGCTTTTTTAAATATTTACTCTGAATAGTCCAACCACAACTTGCATCATTTTCAAGGTTCTCAATTTTAAAATCTCAATAATTGTTGTAGCCTACCTGATAATTGATTTGCTGCCAAGTCATTCTTAATGCCCTTATCAATTATTTTCTGTATCGTGCACGATTTCGAGCAGCATTATTCAACTAAATGATATCATAAAAGTATATTCACAATGGCATGTTAAACTATTGTATTTCTATTGTGTATTTTGATTTATTAATTCCTTATGTAATTTGTGCTAATCATTGTAATCGTGATTGTTGCATTGTTTTAAAAACTGTACAACTGTCACAATTCAGCCATCCGGCTGCCATGACATGTTTAGATAAATTAAATTGATCTGAACTGAATTGAATTACCTTTTTCTCTGGATGTGAGAAGATGGACACTAAACGTTAATAGTATTTTCCATTTCCCTTTGTAGGAGAAGGAGATGATGATGAGGATGGAGGATGGTAGTGTGATGATGGAGCGTTTTAACTACGACCATGAAAGCAACATCCTGTTGATTCGAGTTCCCGGCAACTACAGTGGAATCTATGCTGCTACTGTCGCACTTGACTACCAGAGAGTAAGTTTAACATGGTTATACTTACAGTAAAAGGTTTAATGAAAACGTGTTTTTCAAGGTGCGTATCGTTGGGCCAAGACCAAATGGATAATAACTTTTCATCAGTTAGATTTGTAAATTGCGTGATGACAACACAGGTCATGGGGATTAGATGTCGTTTTTCCGAAGGTTCGTTTTTCCGCAGGTCCTTTGAGTGCCGAAAGGTTTGTTATTCCGAAGGTTCATAATTCTGAAAATGAATAAGGTTTCGTAATTCCGAAAATTAAATGGGCTTCATAATTCCGAAAAAGGGGAAAAGCGAATGCGAATTCAGGGGTAAATGAGATAGGGTCACGATAAAGAATAGTATCGTGGAAAGGGACGATCGACTTATTGGCAAATAATTTACAGGTGGATCCAGGGGTCGAATAAGTGCATGACCTGCTTAAAAAGTGAAAGAACAAGAAAGAGAGGAAAAGATGGGAAACTTGTACCTTCGGAAAAACGGATTCAGGGGTAAAATGAGATATAAGGTCACGATAAAGGATATTATCGTCGAAAGGGAAATAGAAATTGTGGTATTTGCTATCTATGATTTTTTTTTCCAGTCCATCATCTACGCCAATATTCACGATGAGGATACATGTATTGTGTTGCCATGGTCGGATGACCTTGCTCGGGCAGCTGAGGAATACATGTCAGAGGAACAAGATGAGGTAAGCATTGTTGTGTACCTTCCCCAATCATTAACAGTGTTGCCAAAAAACTAAGATAAATACTTTATAAAGGAGTATCTTTTTGTAATTACTTTATTTCTGTACCAAATCACGAAAGCCGGGACAAGGAATGAGATAGAGAGAGGCAGAGACAGAGACAGACAGACACACACAGGGAATGAGAGAGCTGAAAGAAAGGGAATGTGTGTGTGCCTGAGAGAGAGAGAGAGAGAGAGAGAGGGGGAGAGGGAGGGGTAGAGACGTACAAAAATTGTAGATTGTAATTCCGAAAATGAAACGAGATTCGCTACAAAATGGTGCTTATGGAGTACTCATTAGCTCCAAACTGGTGTCGGAGTGAAAAGTTGTCTACTAGTTCCATTAAAAGGACCTTAGCCATTGAGCTTAGATTTCTCCACCTTTTGTTATGCGTATTAGTCTATATCATAATCTGTAGATATTATTTAAACATGTCCACGATAATATCTACATTCGTCATTTTCAAAATACTTTGATTTGATACAAATTGTACTCGAAGGACGATCAAATATTGCTCAAGAGTAGGCCAGCTCTTTGCCAGTGCTCGTGATGAGCACCTTTAAAGGTGTCGATGAAAACCTTTTCAAAAGGTGCTTAGGGACACCCTAAAAGGTGGCACTGGTGTGGCAAATATAAGCACCTTTTAAAGGTGTTCAAACAAACTTTTTTTTCTAAGAGTGTATAGAAGAGAAAGAGCGACAGAAAGAGAGAGAGAGAGAAATAGAGCTATACACATAATATCATAAATGTGGTTATCATCGAAGGTGCTTCTTTGCTTTTTACCAGTGGACATATAATGAGAGTGGATCAAGCAGGCTGTTTCATGTTTAGAATTACGAAACCCTATACGATTTTTTAATTTCCGGGATTATGAATAATTTCACATTTTAAAAAATAAGGATGTGAACCTTATCTCATTTTCAAAGTTAAGAACCTATCTAATTTTCTGCATGAAAAACCTTCAGATCTGGACGTTCAATTTGCTTGGCCCTATCCCACACTTGTCATTTTTTTCTTCAAAAAGACAATTAATTGTAGAAACTGAATTTATTTGTGTTTGTGGGTGTGAGGGTGTGTGTGTGTGTGTCTCTCTCCATGTAATACAACTGGAATGTTAATTACAGAGCGAGAGAGAGGGGGGGGGGGGGAGGGGTGAACATATATATCATTTTTATATGACCGAAAATTTCACTAGTTCTTTCTTTTCTCCCTTTATTGTCCATGATTCCCTTTACACAGGGTGAAATCATCGATGTCGTTTCAAGCGACATCAACAATAAGGAATTAACCGTCGTTGGGGAGATTCCAGCTGGATACTTCCAAGAAAACACACATATGACTGTGAGTGCCTTGTGCGCTGGTAAACAGACTCAATGGCTCCAAGACCAATCCTTGGTAGGAAGCCGTCGACGCCGGAACGGGCGTAGGAGAATTAGAATCTCCTTCTGGCTCGTGAGATTTGAATATTGCTGGTAAATCTTAGTGACCGAGAAAATCAAATCAAATTACTTAAAGAAAAAAAAAAAAAAAATTCACTCCCCCGCGGGAGTCATATTAGTGATCACTTGATTTTTTTTTAAAGAGAAAGTAGTGCCGTCATTGTGTTATCATGATTATTATGATTTAATGAAAATTCCAAGAAAAGCTAATAAATAAGCTGAGTTAATATAAATGATAAAAACATGTGACATGAAAGAGACAATAATGATTGATGATTCCATTGCACCAGAGTGGCTTATAAAGAAATTGAAAGGAAAACTCAATCTTTATGAATGATCCACTGATCCCCCCCCCCCCCCCCCCCCCCTCCCAATTCACTCCGACACAACTGAGTGAAAGTAACGAAAAATCATTTGCTTTTCTTTATCGATTGACTTGAATTAAGCAACTAAATATGGATATTTGAGTCTTAACCGAGGTGGTTTCGTTCAGGATTCGTATATTGAATTAATTTTGTGGGGTTTTTTCGGAAATAAACGAAGGGACTTGCATTTTGATACCTAAAAGGTTAATGTTTGTAATAAAAGATTTTTAATGGGGTTTTTACCCGCGCCGATCAAATCGGCAGGGTTATGTAAAGGGCTCCGTATATTTGTTTGTTTGGTTGTTTGTTTGTTTTTTTTTTTTTTGTGTGTGTTTGTTTTTTGTTTGTGTACAAGATAACTAGAGAACGGGTGAACGGATTAGCACCAAATTTTTAGGGAATGTTCAGATAGTGACAGGAAAGAATCGATTAGATTTTGGTGATGATTGGTTAACCCCTGCAAATTCTGTGTGACCTTGAAGTTTTGACCCGAACTTCAGTTCGGATAGTGACAGGAAAGAATCGATCAGGAAAAGAATCGATTAGATTTTTGGTGATGATCGGTTATACGAACTTCATTTCGGATAGTTTTTTTTGTTTTTAAGAATATTTTATTACTTCCTTTTTAAAAATAACATTTTTCACAATAATCAAGGTAAAATACACAAACAAATATATTCACATGCAGTATCATTGTGCCAAATTACATAATAATTACAATAAGTAACCATAATATTTTACATGCATGTATTAAATAGTAGATTATGCCAAATCTGAAAGTCTTTATTGCGATAACAAAAGAGAAAAATATAAAATATAAAATATAGTGACAGGAAAGAATCGATTAGGGAAAGAATGCAACTACTCGATCTGTAGCGCCGCTATAAGGCGTGGGTCTGCCGCCTTTGACGGCCTTTCTAGTTTCCAATTGTAATGATTTTGTTCTTTCCCATATTACTAGGTTTTGGCAAATCACACTATAAAGTGTATTCATAAAATACTTCAATATTTTGGGGGACACGACCGAGCCTGTATTTTTTTCAAATGCATTTTAAGGAGTTATCTAAGAAATAATATTATTGTTA
Organism: Heliocidaris erythrogramma; assembly: GCA_025617745.1. Classification (NCBI taxonomy): domain Eukaryota; kingdom Metazoa; phylum Echinodermata; class Echinoidea; order Camarodonta; family Echinometridae; genus Heliocidaris; species Heliocidaris erythrogramma. The sequence goes on along the minus strand of CM046859.1, from coordinate 44,916,569 downwards.
ATGCTATCTTTTACTAATATCACTGAACTGGAGCGTGTACATTTAAGCCTTCCTCACGTGGAATAGAATTTACTAAGTTATGACGTCTGCAATTTCCAATTTTAGACGTTATAAACAACATGAAATTACATAGTTGTGACATAAATATTTTAGCGTGGTTATAATAGTCCTTGTGAAGATTAAGGAAAAGTACGTTTCAGAGTTTATTTTGAGAGAAACTGTTCAGTGAAAATTTAAGAAAAATTCGACAAGGGAAAGTTATGTAGTTTGACTGATGATATCGTTCAAACACATAAAGGCCACTATGCAGCCCTCCATTAATCTGTTAATGCATGTTTTTTGTACTAACAATGCCATAACCTTCCATTTTATCTAGAGCGAATACTAGGAGACATTAGCCTACCCCGTTTTGTTGGGTGCATTTTAATCAAAAATATTTTAGATTAATGTTATTGTTAATTTCATTTTATCTACTTACGGATCCTTGAATGTTCTCAAAAGCGACTTCATGATAGAACGTTTGAAAATCGCCCCAACTAATGTGAATATGGAATATGATGCTCTCGACAAGTTCAGACCAGGGGGGTGTTTCATAAAGCTGTTCGTAAAGTTACGAATGACTTTACGAACGACTGGAACATGTTCTTGGGTGCTATACTAATCAGATTCTCAATCATTTAGTACAAGAACTGATCACCAGTCGTGCGTAAAGTCGTGCGTAACTTACGAACAGCTTTATGAAACACCCCCCTGAGGGGGTTTGTTTATATGTATATAGCGTGTAATTATATTTTTCTAGAAAATACAAGATCAGCATTTTATCATTTTTCTCAATATTGTGCTTTATAATAATATTATTATGATTTCTTGGTGTACTGTGGATAACAAAGTTTATAATTATATTTTATCTCAAAGGGCTTTCATGCTGTCAAGCCTCGGCTCATTATGAAAACCCTCTTGTTTGATTTCTCTTTCTATAATCCTACTGTTAGCCTTGTATATAGTTTAAGATATATTAATGTCATGATGTTCCATTGTATTGTATATCGCATAATTTGTATAACGTATGCATTATTTGATGAATTGAGAAATCAAGCAGAAATAAATAAAATCAAAATAAAATCAAATAATGCTACAGAATGAAAAGGAATTTCAAAAACATGTAAATAAAAATTAAAATAGATTTGAATAAAGAATAGGTAAGAGTGATTTGTACATAATTTCATTCAATAATTATTCAAGGGAAAAGATTAAGGTTACAAAGGCATGTATATAGAGAGCTGATTTTGAAATACTTAGATTAGTATTGTAGATTATCAGAAGTTTTCATGCATGGTCGGTGTATTTTGATGACCTAATCGTGATAATATTTTCTCTTTGATTTATGTTTGTTGTGTTGTGTTTTGTTTTGCTCTATCTCATGTAATGAAGAGTTTGTCTATCGCCTTACGTGCAGGGCAAACATTAAAGGAGAATGAAACCCTGGGGAAATATCCATTTTAATGAAAAGAGAGGATATAGAGAAGCAATTAAATAAAAAAAATTTGCATCAAAATCGGTTACGAAATGAAACAGCTATGAAAGTTTGAAAAGTCTGAATTTACTTTCTATGGCGATCCTCAAATTGGCAATGTTGCTTCAAAAAGGCAGGTTTAGTAGTACAATTCTCAATATGTTTTGCACACAAAATTTCATATTTTCTCCATTATCTCTAAAGATGCTGCTTGTCTTTTAGGAACTAAATACATTACGTTGTGTCAAATACATTTCCCATGATATATCTTGAGCTAAGAAGGAGACAAGCTGCATCTTGAGAGATAACCTTTTCATTAAAATTGACCCCCCCCCCCCCCAAGGTTTCATTCTCCTTTAACAACGAACGATTCCCGTAAAAAAAAAATCAGAAAGTACGGCTATGTTCAAATGGTTGTTCAACACATGTTTCGGCGACTGCCTTAAGGTCAGTTGTGGCCTGCACTAACTTCAATCCTGCAGACCAAACACTACTAATCCTTAACCTTCTAATGGGGTGTTGCAAGACAATTGCGATTGATTGCAAGTTGCAACTGATCGGTACCGACCAATCAAAATCATTGTTGCAAGCACATCTTCTTGAATGGGCAGACCCTGAACCATTCAGAATGGTTGTTCTAATTTGCTTTACAATTTGCAATTGATTGCAACTTTCTTGCAACACCCCATAACCCAAATTCAACTCGAACCATAACACTATAGTGTAATATAGTATATAATTATCTTTGATGAAATAAAATACGAGAAATTGTCGCTAGAGCAAATGATGGATCACAATTCAGTTATGAAAATATTAATAATCACAGTAGGCAGAATGTCTGTATTAAATTTGAGTAACGACCAAATGATCTTTGGCGCCATATCATTTTATTTTACTTGTTTTCCGGCCAACTTGCGTGATAGCTAGATGCTGTTTGAAATAAAAGCAAAATGAATTTTTCTCAAGCCAGATCACTGACCAGTTTCTTTATTTTATTAGTAATGGTGTATAAGGAGTGCCACTTCTAAGCCTTTTATTCTAGGCCCTTTACAGTTGGAACAAGACATGTTGGCTAGAAAAATATAATCAAAGAGACAGACAATGTCGGTCTAAATAGTGAACAATCAAAAAAGGCCAGGCCAATGAGACCGAACGCCCACGAAACTTTTTTATTTTGGTCGTTCTATCCTTCTGAGCTAAGGCGTACGAGGATTTGAACCCATTCACTGCTGAATTCCTTTATTCCTATTTAGGAACCACCCAATTCCAACAGACAAAGATTGAAATATTCTTTATTAACATGCTCTAGAAAGCAATGTTCCAATACTACAAAATATCTCCTAAGCATTATGTCCATGGATACCCTCATTTGCTGAGGAACATTTTTTCGAAGTTTTTTCAAAGTTCCACTATTCGTGAAACTTCCACCTCAAATTGCGGCAGCAAGATACCCATATTCAGGGAACGAGATGCCCGAATATGTAATTTCTGTAGCTGTACTTTTTCACTGCCGTATATAGTTTTAAAAATTGCGCGTTCTATACGCTGGCGCGATAATTTGTTTAGAAACTGACGAGTTGATATTGGGCAAAAAAGGCGCCTGCTCGTACAACAAACTTTACCCAACTTGATAACAAAGTCTAAAAATTGGGCAACTTTTTCCCAACACTAATTTATCGACTACTGTTGGTAATTATAATTTTATGCCAAATTAAGATAATTGTCACAAATTGGTCAAGCTTCCTTCAGCTGAATTGGTAAAAAGATATAGCTCAGATATTGGTAAATTTTAAAATAACCGACTAGTGGTTGTTCAGCTTAATTTGCCCAGCATTTTAAGATTGTACCCTGTTCATAATTTTCCCAGTGCAATGTTCGGGGTCTACCCTTTCATGCTACCCTACCATTCTATCAGCGATAACAAATTAATTACCCTGTTTCATGTAAAGTGAGGGATGATGCAAAACAGTGGATGATAACCGTGATTTAGATTTTTTTTGACAAAGAATCCTAAACTTCGCACTTTTTACACACAAAAAAATCTTTGAAAAGGGGCATGTATTTGTTTCCGGGGGTGGTGGCTAGCGCTACTCCCCGTAGTGTTTGCCCCCACTCCCCAAAGCTGCGAGCCTGGTTAGGATGAGGAATGGAGTGATATTTACCCTTCCCCAAGGAAAGTTTACATGTGATTAAAACGGCACATTTCGTAGACAATCTCTCTTTTATTTGTCGATCTGTTTGTATCATCGATATGATAAACATAGAAATAGCCAGATAATAACTATGGTGTCCTGATTTGCCTTAATCCGCTTTGCTTTTCCCACATTTTTGATCGCTGTCACCAATAGTGTGGTAGAAAAATCAATACAATTTCAGGGGGCGTTCCTAATATCATTTTCCACATGCATCAAGTCAATGTATAGTGACTTCTCTATGTAGGCTGTACTTTATGATAAATCAATTCTTTTGAATTTGTGCCGACAAAAGGAGTTTGTACAAGCGCTTCGATTATTCTAGCGTGCCCGGATCATACCCGGGTCGCTATACACACCCTTCCTTGACTTTTGTATTTTCTTGTATTCTCTCATTCCTGCGTTGTGACCCGATGAGTGCAGGTCGAAAAGCTTCGTCACTATGAATTTGTTAAATGTTATCTTTAAATCAATTCTTCTTATTCCTTTTCCCCTCTTACAAACAAATGAAATGAAACTAAAACCAAGTTGGCAATTATCTCAATCGATATTCATGTAGCCCACAGAATAATTATCGTACTATGATCTGGGCCACCAACTTGTTTTTCCCATTCACCTGACTTTTCATGAACGATCTGATTTTTATCAAAATTCTGATCTCTATTTCACACTGCTAATTGAAAAAAAAAACACCAACCAATCTCAGGGGCGTTCCTTTTATGATTTACCATATGTACCATGGTTTGTATGGTGACTTTGTAGGCTAAGCTACCAGAACAATTGTGAGTCTGCCTCGCTGCCATGTTTTGTTTAGTGTGTTACTATAGGAGTTTCAGGCCTCATCAGAAGTGTTGCTAAACGCTTTTAATTTACTGAGTATATCAGGTGCCCCTCCCCATGACATCAGTACCCACACTACGCCACTGGACCTCGTCATAGCAATAATATTATCAAAGATTATAGTGAGGGAACCATTCTTTGTATATTTATTATCTTAAAATGAAATTAAGCTCATTTACTTCTTAGTGATGTTATAACAACAATGATGTTACAATCATGCCGATGTTTGGACATTTCAAAATGTTTGAATACTTGATGTTTCTTGTAGGTGGTCGAGGTCAGTGGCTATAAATGAGGCCTATGCCGAGGCAGTGCCTTGCCGAGCCAAGCTATTATATTGTTTCTGGAGGTATTTCAAATTTATGCATACCTAATGCAACAATTGTTATTGATGGAATGCAAGATCCTTAAATGATTCCGTCAAACCAGAAAATACTGCGCTAACACCAAAATACATGTAAGCCGATTTGATTTAAGACAGAAATTAAAAAAAGGATGATTTGTGGAAATCGAAAACAAATTGTAACAAGGATAAATATAAGACATTATAGTATCATGAATGACTTACCAAGTGGCTTAGCAATCAGATTTTTTTGTATATGATTAGCATGATTAGAGGAGATATATTTCAACGTTAGAGATGAGAATAAAAAGAAACAACGAAAAAAATGTTGAAATTTGATTTTAAAGAAAGATAATTATCTGGATGGAATAAGGATAAAGAAGGTTTAAGAAAAAAAATTGTAAATCAAGAAAGAACAGTCGAAACATGGAGATATCATCGCCTACACACAACCCAATTGAATCAGAAAATACGATTCTTGAAATTTAGATTGCACTAATGAAGATCATTACATTATACACAGAAATCGATAAACAATTTGAGACAATCTTTTTTAGAGAAATTCAACACGCAAAGTTATTTCCCCCTATTTTCCCCAGTAGTTGTGAGTCAAACCAATAAGCCAGTTCGGGGTTAGCGCATGGTACAAATGACCCCAAATATCCACAGATATTTTAGACATGGAGGGTCCCTTTATGTGCACTTCAGAAAAATAACTCTGGGAGTGATAGAGGTGCCTCATGAATAGCTTTTGTTTCCCCCTTTAAAAAGAATACTTCCACCTGGATATCACGGAATGCACCATTAGTGCATAATTGAATAATGATTACATGACATTCATGAGCACATATCGAATATTAGTGTCAGTGGGTTTTAGAATTTGGTACAGATGACCTTTATCTGCTCATGCTCAGATTGCATCTCCGAAGTGGCTTATTGGCTCGCTTCCCAAAACAGGGCATTAATGATCAATTTGTACAAAATAATACAGTGCATATAGATCTCTTAAAAACAGCATTTTAAAAAACCAGAGTGATAAGAAAGAGTGAAATGTCACTCTTTTCATCTTTTATAAAGATAACACTCTCAGATATATCTCTATTCACTCATAGCAAGTGATCACTGACGTGCCTAGGAGGATAAAGATGAAAGTAAAGTGAAATGTCACTATTTTTGTGAGAGAGAGAGAGAGAGAGAGAGAAAGTAATAGTCAGGTCTGTTGATAAAAGAAAATTAGTGACAGTATTTACAAATATTTACAAGCCATTTGGCCTTGTCAATGTAGTATTGATTAAATGAATGGAAATCGCATGAGCACTGTTGCGTGAAGATGTGATATGATTGATGGGTCCTGTGGGGAAAAATGTCATTTCATTCTTTGGCCAGATTCGGACATATTATATAACGGGTTCTTAACACATTACATTACAGGAAATGAACCTGAATAATAATTTTACGAAGAATGGCACTCACACTTTATAATCCTGCGCTGCATGCTTAATCAAACCATTATTTCGCACCTGGCAGCAACACCTTATAAACAAAATATGGTAGCCAGGCAATCACTCATAAAGTTCAGTCTCCAAGATCTGAAGTCATCATATAGTAACGTGATGCATGTGGGGAAAATAATTGGGAATATCCCCTTGAATCTATTTCTTTTTTCTATAACGTTAAAAGTAGTGATGACTATATAGGTAAAACCAGATCGATAATAAAAAGGCAGGGGAGTGTGATCAACAATTAAGTTCATGTTACTCTTGGGCTAATTTATGACTTTGATTAAGCTGATAAAGGCCTACCCTCCAGTCACCAAGGCTTTACATTGTTATTTAATCCCTTGGTCTGTTTTGGAGTTTAATGGCCTCACTTCAATAAAGCAGAAGGTCTTCGAACCCTGGGAGGGGAAGGGGGCATGAGCGTATTCGGAAGGGGGCAAGGGGGCAGTTTGCCCCCCGGTGACAAAATAGTGGGTGACTATTCAGTTATGTACATGAGGAAACTATTACAAGTAAAAAGCTATGACAATCAAACTATTGCAATCAAACTGCTGTTAAAACCTAATAAAATTATGTCATGCCCCCCCCCTAAAAAAAATGGTACCTTGCAAAGGGTGAGGTGATTGCTAATAAAGCCAAATTTCAAAAATGAACAGGGGAAAGCGGGGTTCACGACACATATTATAGTAAACTAGAGGTAAATCCAATATTCAACTCGAACGGCGTTTTATTTAGGAATTGGATCCAGGGGGGGCGGGGGGGGGGGGGCGAATCGGCCGCGGCCCCATTCCCTTTTTCATGCAGGCTTTAAACAAAAATATCATAACGCGCAGTGGCGGATTTAGGGCGGGCCCGCGGCCCTCCCCCCCCCCCCCCCCCTTTGAAAGAAAAGTATATATTGTCCCCCACCCTTTTTTTTAGAACTTGGTTGTCTTTTATTGAACAATTCTGACAGTGTAAGCCTAGTTTATAACCACTGTGAGTCAAGCCATTTGACTCGGTTCCCAAAACAGGACATTAATGCTTTTTTTGTACAAAATAATACAAATGCATAATCTCTTTAAAAAATTTAAAAAGAGTCATAAGAAAGAGTGATATTTTACTCTTTTCTTTTTTTATATCTAAAATCAAAAAAGGATTATGGCGTGGTTGTTTTTATACTCTTCCTGCGTGTATATTGCTATTGAGAATAATTGTGCTATACTAGTTTAAATAATGTGCTATACTAGTTAAAATAAAGAAGAAACATTTTATTCTTTGGACAAATTTGGACGTTTTATATAACGGGTTCTTAACGTAATACATTACAGGAAATGAACCTGAATAATAATTTTACAAAGAATGGCACTCACAATTAATCCATTTCTCTGCGCTGCTATTATTTCGTACCGAGCATGCACGCCTTTATAGCAACACCTTATTATGAACAAAAAATCGTAGCCAGGCAATCACTCATAAAGTTCAGTCTCCAAGATGAAATCATAATATAGGAACGTGATGCATGTGGGGAAAATAAATGGGAATATCCCCTTGAATCTATTTCTTTTTCTATAACGTTAAAAGCAGTGATGACTATAAGCCAGATCGATAATAAAAAGGTAGGGGAGTGTGATCAACAATTAAGTTCATGCTATTTCTTGGGCTAATTTATGACTTTGATTCAGCTGATAAAGGCCTACCCTCCAGTCACCAAGGCTTTACATTGTTATTTAATCCCTTGTTCTGTTTTGGAGTTTAATGGCCTCACTTCAATAAAGCAGAAGGTCTTCGAACCCTGGGAGGGGAAGGGGGCATGAGCGTATTCGGAAGGGGGCAAGGGGGCAGTTTGCCCCCCGGTGACAAAATAGTGGGTAACTATTCCGTTATGTCCATGAGGAAACTATTACAAGTAAAAAGCTATTACAATCAAACTTCATACAATCACACTTCTGTTAAAACTTAATAAAATTATGGTCATGTCCCCCGCCCCCGAAAAAATGGTACCTTGCAAAAGGGTGCTGTTATAGCTAATGAAGCCAATTCAATCTGAAAACATAATCAAACATACATACAAATCAATAGATTATATATGCAAATATTGTTAAAGGAAAAGTGACCCAAAGTTTTTTTAAATAAAATATTCAGGGGCGGATCCAGGGGGGGGGGGGAAGAATTCGCCGCGGCCCCCTTTTTCAGGCTGTCCAGAGGGGGGGGGGGGGGGGAGGCAAATTGGCCGCGACCCCATTCCCTTTTTCAGGGTTTGAACAAAAATATAACGCGCAGTGGCGAATTTAAGGCGGGCCCGTCCCCCCCCCCCCCCCCATTTCGAAAGAAAAGTTTACATTTTGCCGCCATTTTAGAACTTTTCAGAGAATTCTGGAGAAAATCTGATAACGTTCTTTTTTATTTTTTGCAAAGTGAATTTCCCTTTCGTTGAACAATTCTGACAGTATAGTTTATAACCATTGTGAGTCCAGCCAATAGACCCGTTTACTAAGTGATTCAAATTTTATGCATACTTTTGAAACAAAGGTTGTTCTTGACAACCTGAAAGCTTGGCAGAGGCTTGTCAGACATAGCAACAAGTAATGTATGCAAACTGGATTCCAAGTATTGTAGTTAATTCATTAATAACAGGTTAATGGAATACCTCGTTACTAGGTCCCCAGGAAACAAACATCCATAAATTTGAACAGGTCTATTGGCTCGGTTCCCAAAACAGGACATTAATGATCATTTTGTACAAAATAATACAATGCATAATATCTTTCAATAAAATTAAAACATAGAGTGATAAGAAAGATTGAAATTTTACTCTCTTTTTTTTAAATATCTAAAATAAAAAAAGGATTATGGCGTGGTTGTTTGAAGGGGACGGTATATTGGCAATACATTAAATTGAACAATTATAGTTTGGGAGCCTGTCCCAAAATAGTCACCCCATTTTACATAATGATAATACTTATTTTGATTTGCAGTCGGGTGCCAATATATGTTAATAAGTTTATGGCCCCATTTCAGGCCACTTGCCAGTGCTATTACTACGTGTAGGCTTATCTCCACATGACAGTCTAGCCCAAGCATGGCGTAGTGTTAATGCAATTAACTCTTTCAGTGCCGATGTTATAATATAGACAGATATACTTGTCATTTTCATTCACCAATTGCACAATTTATACTAAAATAAAATGAATCAAGTATTCTAATGATTATAACTTTATGCTACCATAGAAATTTCAGAGAGAATTGTAGATTTAAAAAAAAAGATATTACCTTATTTCAACATTAAACAATAGTAAACAAATGGAAAAAAAAGAAACTCTTGAAAGTGTAATTTTCAATAATTCTAATGCAGAAAGTTGGGTAAAGTAATAATGCTTGGTATCATAAGAAGGATATTAAATTTCCTACACGTTTTGTACATATATTGTGAAATAATAGATGGTTAAAATTCATTATAATGAAGTGCTTGACATTTGAAGAGTAAGCATCCAGGGGCGGATCCGGGATTTAGTTTGAGGTGAGCACACAAATGCAGTTGGCGAGAGAAAAAAATTCGCTAGACCTACCAAATTCGCTCAGGGGGGGGGGGGGGGGTATGGGGGTCCAGTTTCCTTCCATAATTCTCTGACAAGCCAAAAAAAAAGAAGAAAGATTTTCAGTCTAAAAAGGAGGAGGCACAATCGACAAAAGGGCGGATCCTTTATGGTAAGGGGGGGGGGGGCACGCGCCGGAGAGAAGCCCCGTCAACACCCTAATATTCATCCGCTTTTCTACATTGAATATTTACGAATCTAACATAATCTATTGCTTCTTTGATGCACAAGTTTTTCACTAAACGTCTTCCTCCTTATCTTGATCAAATGTTTTGTTTAAATGAAAATATTCATACCCATTATACTCGTCAGTCCGCCAAATTTCACTTCTGGAAGCCTGAAACAAACTTACTTTCTAAGTCAATCCGTTACCTTGGCCCCACTATCTGGAATTCCTTGCCATCTGATATTCAACAAACACAGTTTAATGCACTCTTTAAAAAACGAATGAAAAGACTACTACTTCTTCAATTGTCAAATTAAATAAACAATTCCTTTCCAACTTGTCGAAGGTTAGATGATCTTTGAAGGTTTGCATGGTGGAGCTTATAACGTGGAGAAGGTTTACGGTTCACCATGTGTGCTGGTAGGAGGAAAGGGAAAGGAAATTAGAGATGGATAGACGAGAAAGGATGACAAGAGAGAAAAGAAGAAATAATCTTTCGTGACACTGGGTGAAGTCCTGAAAAGGACTGTAGACCAGATGAGATGAGATGAGAAGACTTGGTTGATGACCGATGGATGAGCAGCGATGGATTGAGTAGCGAAGGTTTGAGTAGATGAGGCTTGAGTAGGAGGTTACTCGACGTTTCGGACAGGTTGACTGTCCGTCATCAGGAGTGAATGGAGATTTTTTGCTTTTCGTCACACTCTAGCTCTCTGTTCGTTGTGAGCTTGATTTACTCATTTTACATTACCTTTTCTACTCAGGTGATCCCTCCTTACAAGCCTTTGAGGCTTTTTGGGACACCATTTTCTTTCATATTAGTATTATTGTATTTATTTATATAACTATAACATGATATTTATTCATTTCAATTTGATGTAAATTTTGTATGTTATGCATACAATGTTCATTCGTTTGTAATGTTTTTAATTGTAATTTTTATATTGAAAGAAATAAATGAGAAGTATATGCTCTCTCCTCAATCAATCAATCAATTAAAGAAGAGGGTCGATTCAACTTTTTTTTTCACGCTGACTTCCCTGTCCTTTCTATTATCTTTTCTCTTTCTATTTGTTTGTTTATGTTCTTTGATTTTTCTGGGGCGGGGCACGTGCATGCATTGTCTCCGTGTACCCTTTTAATTAGCTCGCCTAGACTCTTTCTACGCTTAGTTGCAAAGCAGACCATCTGAATTTTCTTGGCTGACCCACTATCTCACAGAACTCCTTAAGAAATTAGGAGTTCTGCGGGGATATAGGCAATGGCGGATCCAGGGGGCACAGGGGGCACGTGCCCCCCGGCCAAACCCCCCTTTTTTTTTACTTGTCCGGAGGGACACAAAAATACTGAGGACCCTTTTTTTTTTTTTTTTGCTTGTCAGAGAATTTAATTGGAGGGAAAAGGCCTTTTTCGGGGTGTGTGCCCCCCCCCCCCGTTTACTCAATCCACTGATAGGTACACTGTATCTGACCATGTATATTATGTTAATTATTCGACTGGCTTACAAGCATGTATATTTGCCTACCCCCCCCCCCCCCCCCCCCCCGATTCCCCACATACTGTCTCCTTATCTGAATCCTGAATAATTTCGCACATTTTAAGGACAAATATCAATCGCTGACTGAAAGACAAGGGTCTATAATTTCGTGCATTTTGACTTCTAGAGGTCTATAATTCCTAATTGTACATAACTTACCAGGAATCTCCTCTGAGCACTGTCCTGAGTCCCAGATTCTGATTTTTTCATTTGAATTCATTCTGATTTTGGAGGCCGAATGACTTCCTTTTATTTTCAGAAAAGAGGTTGTGGGAATCCAATATGGCAGCTACCATTGTCCACCAAACAACTGTGAACTGTCGATAGACGTTTTGATTATTCCTATTTAACGAGCAAGACGAGGACATCGGAGGAATACTGAACGATTCTGGCGGCTCTTAAAAGAAAAAGAAGTAGTGACTGGTATGATATTTTGTAAAATTTGCAAGATATTATTTATAGTGTGTAGGACCAACACTGCGCAACAGCCGTAACTTACGTAAGCTTCGCATCCCATCGGAGGTCTACCGGCGTGCTACCCGGGCATACATGGCCTGGCTGCGCTGCGTTGTTCGTGTATGTATGGCCCCGAGTCAGCGGGAAGTACATGTATTCTACAAAGTATGATGGGGGGACCTAAAGCTACGCACTTTGTTTTCAGCAGCTAAAAGGACACAGAAATCACTGGCTTGTCACCAATTTCATTCCATATCTTGATTCTGGATATTCTAAAGTTGATTTGTGGAGAAAATTACGATGGGTGAATGTCAATAATGCACTTTTTCACTTTCAGGTCGATATCAATGCCGATGTCAAATTTTGTTCTTAAAAATGAAGGGGTCCTAAAGCTACGCACATGCAATAAATGAATGCAAATTGATATTGAAATTGACTGTGTGTATCGCGTGTGTGTTTTAGCCTGATTTGAACGTGTTGCACTGCGCGTGTATGTGATTTGTATGGTGCGTAGCTTTAGGACCCCTTGCCATACAACTACATTGCATTGCTCATCATATATTTACCTTATTACAAACATTCTTTTTTTTCTTTTTAATTGGAGCCTTTGGCCAAAGTCGTTATTATGCCCAGCCGCCATTAAATCTGCCTGAGCAAGTGAATAATAATTAGTCAAGTTTCTTGGTTTTCATTGTTGAAATTCAGTTATTTATAACGGAATAAACGCTATCGTTATTGATAATTAACTGAAAAAATTATCAGCAAGAAAGAGCGGGATTCGAACCCAGGACCTTAAACGCGAGTGCAGTGTAGAAAGAGAATACTCTGTCTGACTCTGAGACTAGCCACTGCCACAAAAAAATTAAAACAGCACTCACACTCCACAGTCACAAATCATGCCTTAAAATAATGCTTAATATTCCAATTATCACATAGATGCCACAAAACTTACCTGAAAATCTCATAAATTGTGAAAAATGAGGGCTAAATAGTCCATATCATGTGCTGAAAAATACGTTGACATAGGCCTATTCTTCGTTGCTATGTTAGGCAAGTACTATCGATAGTCAAAACCCGAAATCGAGGGGCTGACTGCATGACAAGCCCATTTCTAATTCTATGCCTCTCACAGGCATAGGCGATTCACTGCGGCACGGTTATTCAATGACGCATCGATAGATAACGAACTCAACTGCCATAAAATACAAAGATTCTGACACATTTCACTAAATCAACCACTCAAACTATACAAGAACAAGGTAAGTACATGTAGCGATAAAAATGCCTAAAATTGCATACATACCGCCACTTCTTAGCTCCTTCAGGGAAAAAAAATACTGGGTTTGGTGGGATGTATAGGGCGTGATCCCGGGTCGATGAACACACAGGCATGCAGAATACGTCATTGATAAACATAGGGGGACCAATCACAGAAAGAAAAAATCTCAGATTCATTCGCTTGTCATTCGCTTAACACAGGCGGTATCGGAAGTGTGTGCATACATAGCGGGCCGATTCACGCATTGACTAGCTGTGTACTTGCGCGATAGCGCCATCTAGCGTCCGTGGGTGCGACTACTGAGACTCTGACCAGACGCCTTTACCACTAGACCACGAGCAACTGACAGCGAATCTGATCTTGCTGCACTATACCTCCTCTCCATACAAATTCTATCTATACCTCCGTTTTGCTGGGTTTTTTTAAATCCTAGGTAGGATTCTCGCCAATTTGAGGATTACTGGGCATATTAGCTATAATAGCCGAACCTTTGTCATTCATATATTATTGTGAAATGGAAGCCAGTAGGCCTGGGACGAATACCATTTTTACTATTAAAATATAATATTTGAGCAGACAGGTGAGGTAGTGTCCAGATTTTACCAAGATACACCTCCATACAGAGTTTGAAAGAAATCCGTTAGGAATGTGACTGCTAGAGCGTACACAAGAATGTGACGCGGCGGCAGCAGAACGCTGCTGAATCCAAAGTTACTTTATGTTTGAAATTTAATTAATCTGAGGTTTTCTTGCTGTTTGAAATCATACAGTCCTAGTTACACATGCCAGGTAAAGCTACTGAAATCCTTGCATGTGTAACTAGGACTTTTATAGTGTCAAAGGTCATGCTTCGGGGGATGGCGTGAGTGCACTCTGAAAGCCACATTTCTGGATGGATTTCTTTCGTTCAAATTTTGCATGAAGGTGTCTCTTGATGTAATCTAAAAACCTCTACAATTTGGTGATGCTGCCACCCGTGTCCCGCCTTTTATAGGTCAAAGGTCATACTTAGAGAATGGCGTGAGTGCACTCTGCAAGCCACATTTCTTGATGGATTTCTTTCAAATTTCATTGTTCCGTCCTTTATCGGGTCAAAGGTCATCTGTCCATTTCTTGCACTCTTCTGCATTTCTTGACAGATTTTGTTCAAATTTTGTGTGGAAGTGTATTTTGGTATTTTGCTGCCACCAGTGTCCTGTCTTTTATAGGGTCAAAGGTCATACTTTGGAGGATGGCATGAGTGCACTCTGCAGGCCAGTGCCCCGTTGCAGAAAACTTTTAACCGTTAATGGTAACTCTGCTATCAATGGTAACTACCATGGTAACATCACTCAACAGCCAATCAAAATCAAGTTACCAATGATGGCAAAGTTACCGTAAATGGTAATTTTTATGCAATGGGGCCCTGATTTCGTAATGGATTTCTTTCAAATTTTGTATGGAGATGTACATGTACTCAGGAATACCACTTTTCAGACAAAAGTAGGAATTCCTACTTTTTCAACATATTTTTAGCCATAGAAAACCACTTTTTATGTACACAAGGGCCCATTCTAGATGATTTTTCTTACTTTTTTATCAATTCTAAGTGGCTTCCCTGAATCTACAAACTTATACTTTTTGATAATGCTGCCCTCATTGTTCCGTCCTTTATAGGGTCAAAGGTCATATATCTTTTGTGCGCTCTAACTTCCACATTTGTTGACGGATTTCTTTGAAATTTGATATGGAGGTGTGTCTAAGTGAAATCTACACATCTCTATTGTTTGCTGATGCTGCCCCCAGTGTTCCGCTTTTTATAGTGTCAAATGTCACATTTTGGTTGCATGCATTATGGAAGACACATTTGTTGACCGATTTCTCTTAGATTTTGTATGGAGGTCCATCATAGATTACTCTAGACCTCTACAGTTTTTGGTGATGCTGCCCCTAGTGTTGCGTCTTTCATATGGTCAAAGGTCATATTTTAGTGGATATATTGTGTGTTCTCTGAGGTCACATTTCTTGACAGATTTCCTTCGAATTATCTATAGAGATGCATTATATTCTAATCTACACACATTGTTTTGGTGATGCCTCTCCTAGTGTTGACAATAAGCCAGTTCGGGGTTAGCGCATGGTACAAATGACCCCAAATATCCACAGATATTTTAGACATGGAGGGTCCCTTTATGTGCACTTCAGAAAAATAACTCTGGGAGTGATAAAGGTGCCTCATGAATAGCTTTTGTTTCCCCCTTTAAAAAGAATACTTCCACCTGGATATCATGGAATGCACCATTAGTGCATAATTGAATAATGATTACATGACATTCATGAGCACATATCGAATATTAGTGTCAGTGGGTTTTAGAATTTTGTACAGATGACCTTTATCTGCTCATGCTCAGATTGCATCTCCGAAATGGCTTATAGTCCGGGCCACTGGTGGCAATCTCTACGCCATCCTTTTGTTTGAGGGAGGGGAGGGGGCAGGTTCTTTGTCCCTCCTTCGAATCGCTGCCAGTGCCGGGGGATACATTCGCATTGCGTGTCAATGGACATTTCTACTTATTATTATATTACCCAACACCTGGCATGGACAGGGTTAATATTTTGTTTACCGGTAATAAATTTATGTCAGTATATGTGGTTGTTGATAGTGGCCCGTATTTATAAAAAAATTAGTAAAAGCCTACATGTAGCAAATGGTTTTTCTAACCTTTGCTTGCATCTTCAGATATATTCTACCCAAGGAGTTACTTGCAAAAAGAAGCATAAGCTTGTTTTCTTGCGAGCAGTCGCTTTCCCAGACTAGCGAAAGCTTACATTCCTATTCAAACTGTACTCAGCATCAAAGAAAATTTTTGTTCTTGCCAGATTAATAACTGCCTGTTGGAAAAGGAGAAATTTTTTTTCATCATGAAGCTTTTCCTTGGCATTTTGGAAACTACCGGTACTCTCCTATGAGCTTCCGCTTTTAAACTTGCATGGACACGATGAAGATTAAAAAGGTGTTATATTTGCATACTTGTATATTGCACTGTCCTCAATATCTTTTGTTTAAAGCTAATTGATAGCTGATATTTCTTGTCAATTATAGAATTTAAAGTAGATATTCAAAGAAAATCACAAATATGGCAATTAATGTATCACTAGAAACTGGGAAGCTTACAGATGGCAATCTTATAAGTTTTATGTCAACTGCGTATCTGGTGATTATAAAAACAACACAAATAAAAGCTCTTCTCAGCATCTGGAATATCCGAGGATTCGCCAGAAATATAGCGATGTTTTGATGTCGTCACACTCGGGATCGATCCTGCTTAAGCAGACGACGTCCTATAATGAATGAACGTAATTGCAATGCAATTATTTATCAAATTATAAAGAGTTTGGTGTATTTAAACATGACCTTATTTCACACCATTATAAAGGGAAAGTGAAACTGATTCTGATAGCTAAAACCGTTTGATTGTAAATACATAGGAGAAGGGTCAATGATCAATGAAATAAACCCCACTTTCAAATTGAAAAGCCCTCCGAATAATAGCAGGATGGTATTCGTTCCCTCTTGAAACGCCGAACATGCCCCGGTGCAAACAGCTGAAAATACAATGGCGTCTTATTTTGTTTACAAGTGACTGATTCCTTTATTTTTTTAACGCTGCATTTTTCATCAAAATAATACCATACACGAAGTTAAGAGTGAGGCAACAGACTAACATTAAGACTGACGCTAGTGAAGGAAGAGAAATAAGTGAAGAGGAGATGACAAAATAGGCTCTGAAAAATGTGTAAGATGTTATGGGACATCGTCTGCTTAGCCAGGACTGGTCCAGGGTGTGTCGTCACATATCTCAGCAGCGTTCGAGGAGCTCTTCAGCTGATATATCGGGGGCTGTATTTTACCGTTTTATAATTGATAATAATCATTACTTCAAATGTTTCCAAGCGTTGAATTTGGATAACCTTGTTTAATTTATGCCATCTATGCAATAATAAGTATTAAGCCAATATTTAAAATCATCAACGTTCTACTTTAAAAATGACATGAATTTAATCAGGCATAAATCTTTGGAAAGGGAGCAGGGAGAGAAAAACTTTTGACTAAGCTTATGCTTCGGCGCACAACACGCTCTGTGTATTCCTCAATACAATTTAAGCTAATCTTGGAGAGTTTAACCCTATTGTAAACTATCAAACAACACCAGCTGCAAACCTAAATGTACATGCCTGACATAGTAAGAGCCCTACACTCTCAGAATGTGGGTTAAAAATCATTAGGTTGGTTGAAATATGAACCTACCAGCTGTTGGTTTTTAAAAAAATCCCCATATGTTTTACACACATTTTTTTTAACCAACATTTGGTAGGTTCATATTTGAACCAACGTAATGATTTTTAACCAACATTTCAACATCTAAAAAATTTACTTGATAACATTTTACTTGTAACCCATGTAAATGCTTTTTTTTTAATATTCAGCCAATTACTTCTATATTGATCTTTTTGAAGCTGCAAGGAAAAGGTTAAAAAAAGCATTTGCTAGGCCTTTACTAGTTTTCAGAACAAAAGGCTAGTGTCTAGAATTCATAAGATACTGTAGTTTTCCTTACTTACTTCAATACATAAATTTCAACTTCAGAATAAAGAACCCTAGAACCTTAAAATCAAAGTTTGTAGGTTTTTATTCCCCCTTCATATTACTAAAATTGTGTACAAAAAAGGATGAAAATTAGAATCCCACTGACTAACATGTTGTCTGGGAAAGCATTTAGAGCATTACTTTGAGTCATCGATCTCTACCAGTGGATAAAGCAACGCCCTCTTTGATGCGACGTGTCGCCATGTTTGGGCTCGCAGAAAAACACCACCGCAGTATTGTTTCAATACAATTTCATGCATTTTTCTAAATCAAGTAATTCAGCACTGTGAAGTCTTTTCCACAAATTAACTGCAAAATCATGGAATACAAGTGTACAGTACCTTTGCAAATTCTAGAGGCGATTTAATGGGACAATTGGTATTGTGTTTTTTTTAGATAAAAAATCAAATCATGTATCTTTCGAATCGGAGTATACTGGAATGGTATGCAGCAGACGATGTCCCACGCTATGTCCCACGAGGTCCTGCGTACTGTGTTTGAGTGAGGGCTCCTAATTTTGGTTGTGCGGGCGCATCAACTCCTCGCCGTGCCGTGCCGTGCCGTGCGTACAATGCGATAAGGTAGAGATCAATGCTTTGAGTCTTTGATAACTTGAATGCTGCCCTCTTGAGCTGAGAGAGGAGCATGTTCAACAAACCTACAGGAATTGTATTTGTTTGTCATTGTAGAGTGTAGAGGGCAGCAAATTTTACCATCTTATATGGGCAATTACAGGTTTAATGGCTCAGTGGTTTCATATAACTGGGAGGTCCTGGGTTCAAAACCAAGTCAATGTGCTTGTGCCCTTTGGTAAGGCATTTTAATGAGGATTAAAAATCCTCATTACCAAGTGCCTCTGCCCACCGAAGGTGGTGCCAGAGGCATTACATGTATGTTTTCGGGTTGTCCGTCCATTCGTCTGTCCATCTGTAAGTCCATAGTCAATTGTACATGTAGGTCAAAGGTCAAGGTCATACGGGTCAGTTTGCATGAAATTAAAGATTTGTTAGTTTTGTTATCACCATATCTAAAACTATTTTGTACAGTGTATTTTGGTATTTTGTATACAATACATGACTAGGAGGAGATAAAGTTAACAGACTTTTGGTTTGTTGGGTCAAAGGTCCAAGAGGTCAGTTAACATCATGTAATTGTAGGCTTTTTATTCTGGTTATCACATTGTTTCAAGTACAGTTTGAGTCATGAACTTAACTGTATTTAGGCAGAGGCATATACATTAATTTGTAGGAGATGCAGTCACATTCATCATGTTTCTTCAATGTTTCTGATTTGGTTGTACATGTAGTACAGATGAACACTTTTGATGTCACAATAATTTATTATCTTATAAGTTTCAGTATTGAGAGGTTGAAAATCTTTTACAAATGATATTGCAGTATTGAAGAAGAAATCAGTTTTCTGACTTATCAGAACAGAAATATTAATTAAGAAAAAGAAAAAAAAAAGAAAAAAGAAAAAAATGTGGGTTGGGATATTAAGGAAATATGAACATTTTCACCTGTCATTATATGTAATAGAATAAAAACAAATTGCAAATAGAATAAAAAACAAATTAAAAGCGCCTCAAAGAAAGCCGCAAATTAATGATATTTTTGTATACAACAAATGGGAGAGTTGTCCACAAAAATGTCACAATTGACTCACCAAATTGCCAATTTGAGATTCGCACAGATGTAGTGATCTCATTTTTCAAACATCCATAACTTTCTTAGTCCTTGTCCAATTTCTTTCAAACTTTCACCATCATGTTTTTCTTATTTTCTGCTTTCACACAAATCATCTTATTACCAAGGTTGGATGCCCTTTAAGATAAAGAAAAGTACCATCTCCCCTGGAGCTACTAAAATGCCATTACATCACATCTGCCCAATTCAAAAAATTGCATACCACAAGAAGCAACTTTTTGAACTTGTGTTTTTCAGATACTTTCTTGTAGAGGTCTCAAAAAGAATCTGTTGTTGTTTGAGTTAATGTACATAGGAATGATGATCTCTGCATACTGTCCACTATTTGTGCTTAAATTGTACATGCCCGATGAAGCTTGAAACAACATTTCATGAACTTTCAGCCCTTTCAGACACACCATGTTATCTTATATTCATACGACGTATTGATATGAGAGCATTCAGACACAGCTTACCATTATACGATAATTGCAGAGTTGCCAACTGTTCCGGAATATGTATGAGGTGGATTTCAAGGCTTTCATGACAAGTGAATAGCGGAGAGCATGGTTATTGTTGTCATGTTTTCTCTCACAAGCATTCAACCGTTGCGTAATTCACATTTTAATTTTGACCTCATGCATATTCCGGAACGGTTGGCATCTCTGTAATTGTATGGCGGCATTCAGACCTCGCGCACTGTCAGGTTTCATGGGAAGCTCATGAATATGTACGAGTCTCTCCCTTGCGTAGTACGAACTTTGCGTTGGCTTTGCGCATTGTATATGAGAGCAGTCACACAAATATACATCGTATGAATATAGGATCATCGTACAAAACGATGCTCATACCATCGTTTCAATATATGACGTACATGTATGAGATGCAACGTATCAATATAAGAGCATTCAGACACATAAAAATGTCCTACATGTATCCATACGTCCTATATCCTTACCCATGCTACTTGGCTACATTATCCTTTAAGCATATCCTTTATTGTGAGAGCACATGAATGTGACTGTTAAGCTATGATTCATGTTACTGACATTACCAATTTATGGTTATTGCCAAATTGTTCCTACCAGGGTTTCTAGATCAACTTTGGCATGGTGTCAGAACGGATATCTTGCCAAAGTTGTGTCTGTGGCTGGACCATATTTAGCTCCTGCAAGGCAGAATTTGCAGCAAAATAAATTTATGACAAATTATGTTCATTATTGAGAAGGTTGATGCTGTTTACGCTGACAAAATAGTGGTTGATAGCGTATGTAAAGTGGGATTAAAGAAAATTGATGGAAATATCGAATTAGAATGTTTTAGAAGCTCAGATTTAAAGAGGGACAGTTGTTGGCAGTCAAGGCTTCGTCGCATATATGCTGTGTTCTAAATTAACTATGTTTTGACATGAACTTTCTAGAAGGTGTGTTTCTATTAGGAACACTTTTTCTGAAATGTGTGTGGATACCTTTCAAAACCAACTTCAGTTGAAAGGGCAAATCCATCCCATATTTGGATAATAAATAGATAAATGGAAGTCAACATACATGTACATTACATGTACATGTATCAAGGCCATTCTTTGTAAAGTGAAACAATTGGTCACACACATGACCATCTAATTATGCCTGTTTGCCGGAAAATCATATTACATTATATTTACATGAAAAAGATTGTCCTTTATTTGACACATTTCCCAAACACAATGTTCTTTACAGACACTTTTAAAAATGCCCTGTTTTGAGTGGTCACACATGTGACAGACCCAATTTTCACTTCTACATGTATAAT
This sequence comes from Heliocidaris erythrogramma, assembly GCA_025617745.1. Classification (NCBI taxonomy): domain Eukaryota; kingdom Metazoa; phylum Echinodermata; class Echinoidea; order Camarodonta; family Echinometridae; genus Heliocidaris; species Heliocidaris erythrogramma. Next base: position 44,895,066 of record CM046859.1, on the reverse strand, counting down.
TATAAGAAAAGATTGTTCACTTATTTATGGAAAATTGCTTTAAACCTGTTCAGAGTAGTTCAGAGCAGTCCCATCATACAGTAATGAAAGGGAAATATGACAAAAGTAGGTTTGACTACCAACAAGTCAGCCCTCTTTTCGTGCGTGCGAGGTCACACACGTGATCGACCTAATTTTGACCTCTGAAAGAAAATGATATACACTGTACATGTACTCTCATTCAAAGTAATAACCCTCCATCTGTTTGGGGGTAAGACTTTTATTTAAAATCCAAAATGAGAGGTCTTCTGCTACAAGATAATACTGAAAAAAAACAGGTTTAAAGCATATATTTTTCAGCATTTTGGTCCATCAGAGGTATAAATATTTTGGCCTCCATTATGAATCTATCTTATTTTGTAGTTTCAAATAAAAATGAAATTGATTGTGCATTAATAATCATTTGAAAACTTTCCAAGAACAAATTATTACCCTCTACTGTCTAAATAAGACTTTGCCTTTTTGGAGGGTCAATTTTCTTTGCTAAGTACAGTCTTATTGCCAGTCACAGTGTGGCAGCTTCCAGGAATGTTGTGTGTTCCCTCTTTCGGTTGAGTCTAACTGCTGTGAAGTGATGAAAATGTATGAGTGATAGAACATGGTTACCAACATGTTCGTATAAATGATTTGACATTTGGAGTTGGTGTGCTTGAACTTTTCATGTACATGTAAAAAGACCACCATCCACACCCCTCGATACTGATGATACAGTTTGTAAGTGCCACGCCTTGCTTGCCCCACCCAGCTTCCAACCTCTCCACAGGCTGCTGGCGATGACACTTTGCTAAATCCTCATCCAAAGACAAAAGCAATACATTTGAGAAGCGATGGGTTGGGATCCCTCGTAGCGCCAGACGTCTGTCACATAAATCTCTTCCTTCCTCCCTCTAGTGAGAAGTGTGATTCACAGGCTCTCTACTTGTCCATGTAGGACTGAGTGGAATAGACTGCTACATATGTAAATGCTCTAATCTCTTCTTTGCATGCCCTTAATTATAGAAAATGTATCCTCATTTCTACGTCTGGTAAATGTAGGTCTTGAAGAGTCAGGTATGATCCCAGCAAAGCAGCTTCTGTTTTTAACGCCCAATTTAAAATATATACAAACAACCTCTACAGACAGGTTTACTTAAGCATTCAAATCTTGAGAAATGTCTAATAAAGCCTGGTTTAGTTCTGCATGACCTGTCTATAATGGCCAGCCATGCAGACTCTATAAGTAGCCTGTATAAACAGGGTGCTTTTATCCTGGTTAGAGGCCTTCATAACCCACCCTCTCCCTTTAAAAAAAAGGTTATTATAATTTAAGAGTTAAAAGTGAGGTTGAATAAATAAAAAGACAACCACCTTTATAAACCTACGTACATGTACATGTACATGGTTTTTTTGTACTCGGGTATCTTGTGCAACAAATTAACAGACCATCGGTCGCCATGAGTACATGTAGGTACTGTTATGCTGGTCGAGTTTTCAATTCTTATTTTGCTTAATATAATAGTATTACTTTTGTTTATGTAATCATGTTTTACAAAGATTTTCTGTATTTGCTTTGAAGAAAGTTTGTTTGCACACACTATGCTGCTTACATATTGCCCAGGGGTGGTATTCTGAGAATCATTTTATCTTGATTTTAGTGAAAAGATTTTAATTGTCATAACAAATGTTAAATTGCAACATTTCATTGGTATTTGCGCAGATGAATCCCGCGTACGCAGCCACTTTTGCGCAATCACTAAGTTAACCAATGATGCGCCAAAAGTATACATTTTGTTATGACAATTGAAATTATTTCACTAAAATCAAGATAAAATAAATCTCAGAATACCACCCCAGGCCTCAAATGAGCATGTTAATAATAATAATAATGTCTTGTTTACCCAGGGTAGCCTCATCAGTATTATATACTGTTCTCCCTGAGGGCCCTGCAATCATATTATTACCCCGGCTTTAGTCGAGCGACCATGATAAGGTGCTCAAGCATTCAAGGAATTTCTTCCTACCGGGTACCCATTTACTTCACCTGGGTGGAGTGTGGCAAATGTAGATTAATGTCTTGCCAAAGGACAAAGAATTGCCTCAAAGGGTACCAACCACAAAAGAATATTTTGATATTTTGATTTTGCAAGTTTAATTACACTCTCTATAAGACGTGTAAAAGTGACCTGTGAGTAGACTACTTGATGCCCATACGCGCTCGCCAAGATAAAGGGTTTGTGCGGAACCAAACTTGGGAGTTTGGTTCCGCCTAAATACTCCTTAACTTTTGACCCATAGAATACATACAATACAATACAATAAGCATTTAGTACGCCCTTCCCATAAGGCTCGGAGCGTAATACCAGTTAAAGTTCTTTGAGGTTGATTTATACTGTCGTTCTAACTGTATACAAATTATTTTTTCAGGTGATTGGTACACTTTAAAAGTACAGATGCTTTGTTTCTCTAACACGCCTTGTCACATCAGTCAGCATTAACAGATGTTTACATGAGGAGTCGTGCGTTGCCATGGCAACTACCCATCACTCTGCATCTCATGATAGGGTACGACGGTGCGTTCAACTCGGCGCGACAACCTTCACACGAGCAGTGACACATAGTGCATAAAAGGCTTACGCAAAAACAAACTTCCCTTTCTCGTTAACTCCGCCCCGTATGTCACAAATTACCAGAAAACCGCTTTAATTGTTCGTCAACCCTTTTTTTCTAATGACACAATTACGCCACCTACTTTTCCCCCCTCTCCTCTTTGTCGCTGAACAGGAAGTGCAGGCCTTCAGGTGTCTGATTGGCTGACGTGAGCTGTGGACTTTTTTTCTCTTGATTTATTGAGCGTTGGTTGTTTGGCAGCTGCCTGCAGGATGGCTTCAGCTTTGCAAGGATCGGGAGACAGTCAGCCAGAAGTTACTTTGGATAACATCGAGAAGGTAAGCATGAGTAGCAAAGGTGAAGTGGATGAAGCTGTAGCTCCGGTAAGAACTTGTAGTTGTACCATTAATATAACACTTCTTTCACTATAATATTCAAATGTCATTGGATTATTGCATGTTTTGATATTAAAGGGAAAGTGCTTGTTTACATAATATACTTTGTAAAGTTGTTTGAATCTCATCCTGGTATGGCAACATGACAGTGTATGATACTGTTATGGTGGTAGATTATTGTGCAGTGGTAAACAACTCCTTGGAAACGCAATCTTCTACTAAATGATTTGGAGACAGAGTTACATACGAAAGTGTGAAAAAGCTTGTGAGCATAATTATCAGTGTAGAGCATCAGTACTATAGCTTTTTTTAGAATGTTTATAGTTACCTAGTTTGAGCTAGAGAATTTTTGTTTAAGATCACCCTCATTTGTCGAGGCTATCTGTTGATTTCTCATGACTTTGATCATGATCTGACTCGACTTTCTAACATGTGGGTAACTTTTGTACAGATTGTTGTTGTCATACTGTACATCATATCTTGAAATGCAATGATTATTTTACTATATTATACTATTTTATAATGTAGCATTTTCAAGTTGGAAAGAAGAATATCATGAACAATGTAATGTTATGAATATTTACAAATTAATCTTGCAATTGTAAACTAATGTGAGGTTCTTTCACAACTGCTCAGTTTCATGTCAACTATTCTTCAAATTTTAATATGAAATTGCCGTTACGGAATGACACAAAAAGGACAAGACTTTTCAACGAGAATAAAACATTGCTCAAACTCTGTATATTCGGTTTTCAAGATTGCTGTGGCATTCTCTAGTACATGTACATGTATGTTAGCTTTGATGTGTCGCCATGTTCCTGGATATCTCTTTTAAAATGTTGAAATATAATGCAAAATATGAAAAGAAACGGCGTTACAGAAAGATTGTTTAATATGGAACGACTTCAGAACTTCAATTGGAAATAGTGTATGAAATTCATATTATGTAAATAAGTATTTAAAACAAAGTTTGAAATGAAGATTGAGCAAAAGATTTGATTGTTTTTGATGACCTAAGATATTTGTGTTAAAACTAGCTTTGTATGTATTTATTAATTCCCTATAATTTCTGCAAATTTTCTTCATAAATTCATATGTTTGTTAATAGATTTTTAAAATTAATTTGCATAAAATGATTCTGGCAAGCTTAAAAGACTTTTGAAGGTAGAATTATTCATTACATTTCATTTTTAATATACTGCATGTATTTTACTCTTTCATGAATTTCTTATACATGTATAATGTATTATTTTACAATATTCATAAATTGTTCTATTTGATACTATCATCTGCATGTACATGTAGGTCAATATTTAGATTATACAGGACATTCAAATCTATAGAGGAAAAAATAACCACACATCTCATTAAAGTAGCTATTCAAAGAAAATCACAAATATGGCAATTAATGTATCACTAGAAACTGGGAAGCTTACAGATGGCAATCGTATAAGTTTTATGTCAACTGCGTATCGGATGATTAAAAAAACAACACAAATAAAAGCTCTTCTCAGCATCTGGAATATCCGAGGATTCGCCAGAAATATAGCGATGTTTTGATGTCGTCACACTCGGGATCGATCCTGCTTAAGCAGACAACGTCCTATAATGAATGAACGTAATTGCAATGCAATTGTTTATCAAATTATAAAGAGTTTGGTGTATTTAAACATAACCTTATTTCACACCATTATAAAGGGAAAGTGAAACTGATTCTGATAGCTAAAACCGTTTGATTGTAAATACACAGGAGAAGGGTCAATGATCAATGAAATAAACCCCACTTTCAAATTGAAAAGCCCTCCGAATAATAGCAGGATGGTATTCGTTCCCTCTTGAAACGCCGAACAGGATTGCCCCGTGCAAGCAGCTGAAAATACAATGGCGTCTTATTTTGTTTACAAGTGACTGATTTCTTTATTTGTTTAACGCTGCATTTTTCATCAAAATAATACCATACACGAAGTTAAGAGTGAGGCAACAGACTAACATTAAGACTGACGCTAGTGAAGGAAGAGAAATAAGTGAAGAGGAGATGACAAAATAGGCTCTGAAAAATGTGTAAGATGTTATGGGACATCGTCTGCTTAGACAGGACTGGTCCAGGGTGTGTCGTCACATATCTCAGCAGCGTTCGAGGAGCTCTTCAGCTGCTATATCGGGGGCTGTATTTTACCGTTTTATAATTGATAATAATCATTACTTCAAATGTTTCCAAGCGTTGAATTTGGATAACCTTGTTTAATTTATGCCATCTATGCAATAATAAGTATTAAGTCAATATTTAAAATCATTAAAGTTCTACTTTAACAAATGGTCAATTCCACAGTAACGGAAGGACAATCACACACAAACTGTATCTAAATGTCCATCCGTTACCGTGGAATTGACCAAATGTAAAAAGAAAACACAATTTTCCCATTGTACACAAAACCCAAATTATTAAATTTGATATAATTTTCATACTTGAAAGTTAGCTCATATTCTATACTTTAGTCGATAACTGTCAGATGTATTAAGCTGAACTCTTGTATACAGCCATGGAAAAACTTATGAGACCAAGAAATTGTGTGCGTTACGGAATGACAATTTTTTTTTTTTTTTTTAAGTTTCCAAGGTTACTGATGTATGAGAAATTATGCAGGACAGAAACTGTGTGCATCAAGTGTATTTTGGCAAACGGCTCATATTAATATGGTCTTTAACACTTCTTTTTGATTTTTACATTTCTCATCATAATAATGTAATATGCAAGCCTTGTAATAATTATTATTCCTAGGCCATCCATGAGCTGTATTACGATCCTTCTGCTGATGTTAAAGACTCCGCTCAACGTTGGCTCCTCATGGCTCAGAGATCACCTCAGGCATGGCAGTTTGCCTGGGCTCTCCTTGATCACAACAAGGTATGATGTCTGAAGTTTGATTCAGGAGGGGGGGGGGGGATCCAGGAGAGTCCTGACCAACTCCCTCCTTTTTTCTGCTTATTGGTGTTTGTGGATGTTGGTCAACACCCCCCAGTTTTTTTTTTTAATCCTTTTTATTTTTCAGACTACAACATCATAGCTGAAAGATATACATGTACAATGTGAATTTACAACAATTCAAAATAGAGTATAGAATAGAAGTTAAATATAATTTTTTTTTTAATTATATCATTCCTCAAAAAGTACAATATTGGAATTTCATCTATTTAAAAGGAAAACATGTTTTGTACTGTAGCATGTTAGAGACTTAAGAACATTAAAGAAAATCAAATATACTATCGTGATTCTGATCAAAGAGAGGCTGATAGATTTATTTTTCACTCAATGTTTATGAATATATTCTTGTTTTACAATAATATGCTTTAAAAACTGCTGAAAAGTAAGTTTTCCTGGTTCTCAGTACCAAGTACAATATACATGTTTGATAAGAATTCTTCAGCAGTCTGTCATGACTGTAACACTTGTGGCATGTACGTGTAGCCTAGGTGTGGACCCAAAGTGTCAGAGATAGTTTATCACATGGTCTTGTTAAGTGAAAGCATGTCTAGTGGATGTATATGAATCAGAAATGTTCATGACTTTGGTACTTAAGAGAGTTCTGTGCACTTTACTCCATTTCCTCAACCTGTTTGACAGACAAACCGCATACATTACCCTGGCAACATTTAAGGGACGGCCAAGCACACATGAAGGCTTCTTCATGTTGAAAGAGATGATGAGAAGAGAGAGAGAGAGAGAGAGAAAGAGTGAAGGAGAGCGAGTGAGAGAACCAGAACCATTTAGAAACAGCAGGAGGGAGGCATAGAGAAACGGGAAGATTAAAGGTTTTGTTAAAATTTCAGTTGAAGTCTTGTTTTAGAACAAAGAGAGAGACAGAGAGAGAGAGACAGAGACAGACAAACAAATAGAAATATGGGTTAAAGAAAAGAAGTCTATGAGAAAGAAAGTATGTGTGTGAGATGGGAGAAGGGAGAGAGAGAGGGGAAAATGAAAAAAGGAGAGAGAGAGAAAGCAATAGAAAGTGAGAGAGGGGGGCAATATTTTTTTTTGAAAAAGGAAGAAAGATAAAGAGACTCATAGAGACAGAGAAATAGAAGATAAAAAACAAGTGTGTGAGATAGAGGGGGAGAGATACAGAGACAGAAATAGTGAGAGAGAGAAAGAGAAAGGAAATAGGGAAGAAAGGGAATCAAATATTTAAAAACATATATAAATATCAAGAAGAAAATGGGTTTCGTTTAATTTTCCTGTATATTCGGGGCATTTAAAAAAAAAGGAAACCCAACTTTAAATTAAAATTCCTATTAATAAACTACATGTACTGTACAATGTATATACTGACAATAAAATCCAAACCATATGAAAGAGTACTTCATATTCTTTCCAATGGTAACGTGTTTAGGTTTCTAGGGTCATGCATCACTGAACACCATTGGCTTCAAAATTTTGTGCAAAAATCTGGATGGTTCACTTTCTTGTAAAAAATAATTGTCATGATGTTAAAGAAATGCCTTTTGTGAAATGGTCTGGTGCTCCAATTCTCATTTTTGATGATTTTCTTTTTCAAATTTGTGTTAATGAGATGTTGTTCACCCGTGATTCAGGATTTTTGCTTTGTGAAACCTTTTTCACATAGGAATCATTTTTCAAAGAACACAGTCTCTGTGAATTTTAACAAGGTTGCATGCCAACAAGTCCCAGTGCGAACCAGAATGATTGCAATATCACAGAGAATTGCAAATCAGAGACCAAGAACATAAAGAAGGAAAATCTAAAACTCAGTCATGTGTTTGAAGATTTGACTTTGCTGATTTTCAAAAATTGTCGGCTTTTTGTTGAAAATCGGCAGAAGATACCTGCAGCACTCAAGACAAATGAACATGTTATCTGTGCTCTCTGAAAATCTTGCTTCTGCTTGGGTCAAAGTATGACTAAAAACTTGTTCCATGTTTTGTGAAGTTCATAAGACTCTTTGTTAAGGTGTAAAATTAATCATTTTGAAATGTGCTTACTAATGCATGGTCATGAAGAGCAACCAAGCTAGTTAACAAAGCCATTACCCAAACCATGCCTATTGTGTTTTACAAGAAAGTGAACCAACTAGAATTTTGCACAAAATTTTGAAGACAAACATGGTGTTCATTGATGCGTGACCTTGGAAACCTAAACAAGTTACCGCTGGATAGCAAATGAATTTAACTCTTTCATATGATATGAAATTAAATGCTGTTATAATATATAACCATTTTACAGGAAATTTTCAAAGGTGGGTTTCCTTTTTATTAAAATGCCCAATATTTAATCCCTTTAAACCTTGACTTGGAAAATTTTTAGGAAAAAAACTTTGTGCACGACCTGTCCAAACTATGTATGATATCACACTATATTTCCTTGGTGCCCTGACAAATCAAGATGGCCTTCCCTAAGAACGCTCCAAGTATTTTGAATGAAAAAAAGATGTGATCAAAAAGAGGAAGAAATGACTGGTCAGCCCAGATAGGAAGCGCAGTGGTGACAAATTGATATCCTAAACTAGTTTGGATTATGAAGGGTGGAGGATTAGTGTTAATCCAGGTGGGTAAGCCAGGGAGAGAAGGGACTAATCATGTGAAGACTGTCAAGACTGATCTTCTAAGCTTTATGGATCTACTCCTGTCATAATTACCCAACGGTAATAGTGATTATCAGCGCTTTGCACATTTTAATCATCTAGCAATTTGATACCTCTGTTGTCAATACTGTTAATACAAGTCTTGTAACACTTATGTTACACTGCTTGTAAATGGTCACATCAGTTCATGATATTTGAACAAAGTGAAATGCTGCTGGGTTTGTTTTGTTGGTTTTTTTTTTTTTTTTTGGGGGGGGGGGGTTCAGTCATCTGACCGAATTGCCGTATTTTGTAGAGAGTGAAAATAACCATATTTTAATTAGATGTACAAATTAAACAGTAAAATAAAACATAAAATAGGAGAGCTAATATGTTGTTATTAAATTCAATGAATCGCAAATGCATTTGGGTCAAGATAAATATGCCCAAATAACTCGGAACATACATTTGGGTCAAGATAAATATGCCCAAATAACTCGGAACATAGTAAGAAACATAAATTATGTATTAGAAATATTATTGCAGATGATTGAGGTATGCATATTGTATTTCATAAAACTTCCAGCATACAAGTCATGTAAATAAACAATTTCAGTTCCGTTCATCTTCAGAAGAAGGAAGAGAGAACTGCAGGACAGCAAATAAAGGGAGACGGGAAAAAGCAGGCAGGAAGAGAGATAGGGAGAGTTGGAATGAGTGAGAGTACTTATGATATGTTCCCTTATGACCTTTATGATTCTGATAGTGTAACCTTTCAGATCAGTGAGAGGTTTTACATGTATGTAGCTTGGTTTCTTGTCCCAAAATATGAGGTAACATAACTTGTCTGGTAAAATACATCTACTGTAGCTAGCTATGTTGAAGTTAGTTTAGTATTTACATCTAATTCTGTTAATATTTTGAAAATTTTCTGTTGTATTGTAATGTGCTAATCTTAAAGTTACATGTAGTATTGACAGAATATAAAACCAGTAAGGGTTACCCCTCCCTCCCCCCCCCCCCCCAAGAAAAAAGTAAATGAATGCTTGCTCTGAACTATTTTCTCCCCATGTGGAATCTCAGACTAATGAGAAATGAAAACTAATTTAGATCTTGGCCTGGATCTAACTTTCCACATACGTAATTCCATCTACATGTAACAGTTGTATTGAGTAATCTATTGATACAAACCTCTGATAGTGCAGTGCAGTTGCATGTACATGTTTCCTAACTAACTAGAAGCAATGATTATCTTTCAGAGTATTATAAAGATAATAATAATAATAATAATACATTCTTCTATAGCGCATTTCAGGATCATTGGCCCTCTCAATACGCTTTACAATGTACATTGTTTACAATCATTGGAAACACTGATGATTCAATATTATTTAGTTTTTTGATTTTTTTACAAAAATCGACATTAAAACTTAAAGAGATTTTATTCCCATTGTTGGCAAATATGTTAAATAGACAGCTCAATGCTCATTCTCACTTGTAATCTTAGACAATTGATTTTGAAAAGAGCTAGCTCATCATCGGTAGGAGATAATCAATTATTAAAATTCTTCCTGTCCGTAATCTTCAAATGATTGCCACATCCTTATTCCTTTGTACTTCTGGTCAACTGATGCTAGGGGTTTCCCCTGAAGTGCTTGGTCTGATTAAAATCACTTTATGAGAGACACTGATTACCCCCCTGCCTCCACTGGTTCTGAAATCTCATCTCTCAAGCAGTAAATTTGTTTCAATTAGATATTGACGTCAACTACATCATTTTTGGCATGGGGTGTTGAATGGCTTCCGTCATTGTCTACTTCTTTGTCTTCGATAAATTATTTGTTTTGTTTTGTTTTGTTTTATTCTCTAATTCGTTTTCTACATTAATTGATATTACTACGTAATCACCAGTCAGATTTCCTTTGATTTAAGCCAAACCTCAACAGCACACAATGAAGAATTTAATTAATTTTGTAAATAGTATATTGACGTCAATTACATGTATGCCATTCATGGCACTGATTGATAGATGGTTATCATCCAGTTTTGTAACCCTCTTTGTCTTGCTAATCTATGATTCCCCCTTTCTACATGTACATACACTTTGGTCTTTTCAATTTTATTTATCGTAGAAGTTAACATTGATCTTTTTTAGAATTTTTTATTTCTTTTATTTACAAGTATAATTGACGTATGACAAAACAGAGTCATGCTACGTTACACGTGATGTTGAAGGAAAAATAATAGTAATAAAAAAACTTAAATGATTATGCCAAAAGATCAAAGTCAAATCTAGAATTAATCAGGCTAACAAAATTTAAATGTGTACTCTGATGTAATGTACATGTGGTTCAGTTTGAGTTATTTTTATTATTTTTTAAAATTTATTTTAAAAAAGATCATTTAAAGTCAGCCTTGTAGATGATCCGGGCCCTCTGGCGTAAAAAGTTGCGTTTACGCAACTTGATTTTCAAGCAATCAAGAATGCGTATTTGGGACTTGCATTTAAATTTAGTTGCGTTTAATCGCAACTTGTTATGCAAAAGGGCCCTATAGCCTTCCCATCCCTCGTCCTACCCCCACCCCACCCCTTGTACCCCCTATCCCTACCCCTTGTACCCCCTATCCCCAGTTTAACATGACAGTACAAAATACTATAGGAGAGCAACAACCTATGCACTTTAAAGGGATACTCAACCGCAGATTTTGGACGTTTTTATTCCGCGAGAGGTCCCTGTGATCGTTACCTGGTCATGCCGTTGCCCCGCGGGGCTCTTACTCCGGACAGACTGGTCGCCGCGCAGCATGCACGCTCCGTGAATGGGGCTTATGCAATCCCGACTTTCCCCACGGCCGCCTGGTGGCGTATCCCTTTAAAGATTACAAGTGGCAGATTTACATATGGGAAGGCTGGCTTGTGCCCCCCCCCCCCTTTTGAAACCCAACTGTACACAATTAAAAAAATTTGCCTCCTTGATTGTGTACTATTCTGGCATTTTGCCCCATCTTTTACAAGTCTTTGAGTAGGAAGAAAGCTTGGTGTGGTGGTACCAGTCAGATAAAATTCACCAGTGATCAAGGGAGAAAAAAAATGATTGCACTATTAAATTCTGATTTCTAAAACCCAATGCTGAAACTTATTAGACATAACATTTGAAGTCTCTTTATAGTTTGTTTCCAAATACTAACAGATTGATATTCCTCAATATAGATTCTTAAATGGCATTTTGCTGATGTTTATGGTATGATGTACGTAATAAATTAGTACCCATCCTCATCTAAAATGCCATATTGTATTTCCTGCATTACCGGTACATCATATTTTTATTGTAGGCTCCGGAGGTGCAATATTTTGGTGCAAGCGTGCTCCACAGCAAAATATCACGAAGTTGGTAAGTTGAATTTCACACAAAAACTACATGTACATGTAAGTGAAAGAAAATATGTGACCCGCCGCCTCAAAACCTAAAATAAGTCGCACGGAGCACAACGTAGCAAACAGCCAAAAATAGTAAATTTGCTTGGATCAGTCGATTTTCTGTTTTTGATAGAAATGGGTAGGTTCATCATCATTTTATCATGTCTCAAGTTTGTGAGTCGTAATTCGACTTAGAAATATGTTTTTGGGGCATTTTAAAATGACTCCTTTTTTCACCTGTCGAGCTAAAAAATCGAAATCGCCGAAATGTGTAATACTTTCATTCAATGCCAAATTACTACTTTACCTCTAAAGGTATTAAATTGATTTTTGGAGTGAGTAATGAATAGGTCCTCCTGGAGCAGCGTGCCAAAATTCAGCCTAATCTGATAATCCCTTCATACCGGTTGCTAAGGCCATTTGAATAACCAGTTTTACTTATGCGCACACAGAGAGCGAAGGTTTAGCACTCTTTTGTTCCGAACTTAAATGGCCATTTTCTCTGAATAGGAGTTATTGATTGCTGGTTACATACTGATCCTAAATGTGATATTTAAAGGTGTTATCATTGAGTAAACTAGGCAAGTGATATACCATTGGAAAGCTGAGAATCTCTACTTTCAGAAAATGTATGAAACTAAAAAAATAATTTTGGCGACTTATTGTAGGTTTTGAGGCGTTGGGTCACATATGGGCTAATGCTTTAGTGCAGGGGTATTTTGCTCCAGTCATCTCAAATGTGTTTTCATGAAAATAATGTTTAATAATGACATCTACATGTACATGTATGTAATCCTTGTTGATGTCTTTTGTCTTTTTACTCTAGATTTGCATGCATTGTTTTTTAAATTTTCTTGTCAGCTTTTGCAACATTTGCATATCGTGGGAAAAAGGCTTGTATTAAATGTAAATGAACAGGGATGAACAATGCAATAAGAACAACAAATTATACACCCAAATACAAAAACAATACCAACAAAGAAATATCCTTTCAACAGCCAATTACACTGCTGTTATGGGGATTAATTAACCCCTTGTAGGCAGCTTGATGTTGATTCTTTTTGAGTTTGTGAACTCCTTGCTAGGTAGATTAGCGAAATGTAAGAATGCAGGAAAGATGCATATGACAAAATTATTCAAAATAACAAATTTATTTTATAGAGGCAGAACCAAAATATTAGGATGTAGAATTTTCATTTGAATCTTTGAACACTTTTAAGCAAACAACTGCACAATAATATGTGACCCGTCACGACAAAATGAGACAGAAGTCGCTGGGCTAGAACTCGAGAAAATTGGGCAAATTTAAAAAAACTTCAAATTTCGTCATTTTTTTTTTTCTTAGCTGATTTGAATCTTCAATGTTTCATGAATACTCTGTAAAAAAATTGAGTCCTAAATATAACGAGAAAGGGTAGAAAAAGCAGTTTTTCTACGAGTGTTTTTTTCGGTCAACTCTTCTAATTTTTCGGACAGCGGGCTCGTCCCAGAGCGAAAAGAAAGCCATCTGCTAGGCCCCGCCCCTAGCGACGCGTGGCTTTGTTCATTGGACGTTCGCAGTCACGTGATCTCTGTAAAAGAATTTGCAACAAGTACATCGCGCTGGCTTGCTCGTGCCGTCTCGAATTGTTCTGAAGATTAAGATCAGATATTGCTTCTGTTATCATCGTATTCGTACTACTTTGGTCCCGTTATAATAAAGTACAATATTATCAATATTTCATTAATCTTTATTTTTGGGAGTCTTTCTTGTTTCGTTTTGAGTGCAGGCTAAACGAAAATCTTTTTCTTCTTTCTCTGTTTCAGTTATCAGTACCTCCCCTCTCTGTCTCCTTTTCTTTACAAGTTGATTATTTTGTTACTTTGCTCAGCCTAGTATCACTTTAAAGAGAGTCTGAAAGTGAAATAAGTCCCAAGATCCCTTTGAATGGGGGGGGGGGGGTGGTGGTGAACCAAATGAAATTGTGACTGCGAATGAAAATGTGTTAGAATGTGATACATGTTCAGAATGAGAGAGAGAGAAGAATTCACTAATCATCTGGTGAGGGTGCGTGTGAAAATAATAGACAAATTATTTAGCTCTATTAAAAGCAAAAAGAAAAAGTTGAAATTGAGAAGGTGGTAGATTTCGTAAAGCAAGACTCAACTAGTGCGGAGAATTGTTAATCGTCAATGAAAGATCTCTTCATTACGAAGCTGGTTTAAGCCATCGCTGTTTAATCTATTGAAAGTAGAGAGGGAATAGAAAAGAGTTGGCTTTCAAAACAGAAGTAAGAAAAACTGGAAAGATGACTAACGAACAACGAAACTATTCATACACGATAATAATAAGGGGTAAATTCTGTAACCCTTTGAAAAGCCGAAAAAGGAAATAAGCCTTTTAACCAGAAAGAACAGTCTGTGTACCTGTGTAGAGATTATGAAACAAGCGCGCGATTTAGGACAAAGAGAGAAAGAGAGATAAAATCAACAATCGTCTCTTGCTGGAGGTGACTTAATCCTTGTTCTTTGAAAGGGGCGAATTCTCTACCTCTTTATAACATTGCGAAGAAGAAAAGAAATTAGCTATTAGACACCAGTAGATTGTATACATTTTTTTGGAGTAAACTATAGAGCGGAGAGAATCGATGACTTTCAATGTAAGACGCACGTTATCTTCATCATGTTCATACTGCCAGTTAGCCAGGGGCGGATACATGATTTTCAGAAAGGGGGGCACACACTGAGGAACCCTCCGTTTGACGAAGCCAAACGGCCATCTGGGGGGTCTGGTGCATACTTTGTCACACAAAACAGGGGGCGCACGCCCCTTGCGCCCCCACTCTGCTTATTCTCTTATTCGTTAAAGTCGAACAGACAAAGAGTTAGCTTTCACAATAAAATTAAGAAGAACAGTCAAAATTATGATACAAGTGAAAGATTTAGAAGGAGAGAGAGAATTGAGTGTCAATTTTTACAAAAAGCAGTTGTCATTATTATTTATTTTTTTAAGCTCTAGTTAACTAGAGCGGCGTTAAGAAGCAGTTTATCTCTATCCCGCTTTTGAACATGACGATAAAAAGCGGCCAATTCTATAACTCTTTTTAACAGCCGAAAATAAAAGAAAATTATTTTGTAAAACTAGAATGAAAAGGCCCTCGGTTGCGATAATGAAACAAGTATCTGATTTGTTTTAAGCTTGAGTTAACTATTGGGCGGGGAGAAACGAACTTTCAAGCTAAGATGCAGTTTGTCTTCGTCATGTTCATACCGCCAGTCAACATGATGATAATTAGCGGCCAAATCTCTTATTCGTTTAAAAAGCCGAACAGACAAGAAAGAGTTAGCTTTCAAAATAGAATTAAGAAGAACAGTCGAAATTATGATACAGGTGAAAGATTTAGAAGGAGAGAGAGAATTGGGTGTCAATTTTTACAAAAAGCAGTTGTCATTATTATTTATTTTTTAAGCTCTAGTTAACTAGAGCGGCGCTAAGAAGCAGTTTATCTCTATCCCGCTTTTGAACATGACGATAAAAAGCGGCCAATTCTATAACTCTTTTTAACAGACGAAAATAAAAGAAAATTATTTTGTAAAACTAGAATGAAAAGGCCCTCGGTTGCGATAGTGAAACAAGTATCTGATTTGTTTTAAGCTTGAGTTAACTATATAGCGGGGAGAAACGAACTTTCAAGCTAAGATGCAGTTTGTCTTCGTCATGTTCATACCGCCAGTCAACATGATGATAATTAGCGGCCAAATAGAAGGAAAGAGAGATTGTTCGGGCGTTAAAAAAAAATTAAAGCTCTATTAACTATAGAGCGGCGCTAAGAAGCAGTTTATCTTTATCCTGCTGTTGAACATGGGGAATTGATGATAAAAGAAATGAAGCTTTTTAACCATACAGAAAAGTACCTGTGTGGAGATTATGACACAAGCTCGTGATTGAGAAGCAGGGACCGCGGAACCGGGGGCTGGGGGCTGCAGCCCCCCCCCCCCACTTTTTTGCAGTAAACACGTGCAAACGTATGGCAGTGCAAAAATGTGGTTATACACGCAGCCCCCCGCCCCCCCCCCCCCCCACTTAGCCCCTCCACTTTCCAAGACGTTCCGCGGTTCCTGAGAAGGACAATGAGAGAGAAGAAAAAATCAATCGTCTCGCGAAGGCAGGATGTGACTTAATCCTTGTTCTTTGAAAGGGGCGAATTCTATACCTCTTTGACATGGCGAAAAGAAAAGAAAGACGCTTTTATAAACATTTTTTAAAGGTAGAACTAACTAGAGCAGGATACAATTTCTTTATTATGATTCTGTTTCATTCCATCATTGTTTAATCTGGTAATAAGTAAAGAGCGAACCGAAAAGAGAGTTAGCTTTCAAAAGAAAGAAATAAAACTGTGGAGATTATGAAACAGGTGCGTGATGTAGAAGGAGAGAGAGAAAATCAATAATCGTGTGTTAATTCTTCAGCTTAAGAAAGCGGCGATTTCTATTGCTCTTTCACAAGACGAAAAGTAAAAAAAGTAAGCTTCATATGCAGACATCAACGATCTCTGTCAATATTATTCTTGGTAAAGACTAGTCTAATCAGTAAATTTGCCAAAATTGAATGACTTTGCGACAATCGAATACAAGCTATAAAAAGAAAGCAAATAACATTGAAAGAATTCAAGTTTACATGATTAATTTAGAAAAAGATATGACAAAAAACCTCTGAAAGTTTGAACCATAATCTAATACATTTCCCCGCACAAAATGACAGACTTATAAACCTTTTGACTATAGCTAGGTTAATCAACCCTTTAAGAAAATCATACCGGCATAGGAAAGGCTCAACGAAAAGAGCATGAAGTTGATGCGGGAAGCTTTTTCAGTGCCGTGAAACTACTTGATTTGTTACCCTTTAAAGCGTTAGAATTCATGGCTTAAATGAATTAAAATTCATGTTTTCATGAGAAGAGATCCTAAAGAAACATAAGGACTAGTTTTTATTACAATTAATAAACGGTTGCTAAGGGCTTTATAAAAATCTAGTTGACATTACAAACGGAAAATGCTGCATGACTGCAAAACGGAAGTCAAACTTTGGAAGCGTTTTTCTCGAAGAAATACTTTGCCACAGCCCTACTTTACTCAAGATTTAAAAGCTATTATCTCCACTAATACTCACTCTCTAGAGTTGAACTATATACCAAATTAAAGCTTATGAAACGGAGAATAATAATCAATAATAAAATGCAATTTCAAAAAATGCGACTTCTGTCTCATTTTGACGTGACGGGTCACATATGATAGCTTTTATTCAGATATGTCTGATTCTAATTTTAGAAGCACACACAAAAATGGCAATTTTCCTCTATGCGTCTTTCCCGCGTCTATATGCACCATTGCGTTTCACTATTAACTCCCTGCCCCACATCTTCTAACTATTAACTCCCTGCCCCACATCTTCTCTTCCAAGTTTTAACTTATAAAGAAATTCTAATCTTTTATATTTTTAAAAACTTTAATCTTTGATTGCAGGCCTGAGGTACCTTCTGAACAGTATGAAATGCTACGCACTCAACTCTTTCAACAAATCTTCAACTCGGCCTTAGGAACACGCATTGTACTTACAAGACTATGTGTAGCAGTAAGTTTGTAAAGGAAACATGAGGCTGTAGAGGGATGTTGAAAGAAAAAATAAACAGTTCAACTCCTATCAGTAAAAACCCGTCTGGTGTGGAAATGTTTTCTGTTTTGCTTTAAATTGAAAAGATGATGTCATTCTTCTGGAAACATACATGTAAATCTTGTTGTCAACATAACAATGTACCTCAAGATGTAATTAATCCCTAAATTTAAAGGGAAGCTTGAGTTCTGGGAAAGGTAAAAAATAATGCTTTCTCATTCTTTTTATGTTAGTTTGGAAGATTATCGTAGTATTATGTCCCCTGAAAAGGATTGCTCTTAAAATGCTCTCACATTCAAAATATGACAAGAAACAGCTGAAATGTTTGGGCCGAACATTTGTGTGTAGTCCCATATACACATTTCTGTGTGCAGTACATGTGACTCTCAGCAGGACTGTGTCAATTTCTTATCATTTTGGTGATTCCAAAACCTTCCAGCATACACCAATTATTACGTGTACAGCCATGGAAAAAATTAATAGACCAAGAATGGTTTTTGATAGTGTTATTTTTGTGGTAAGAAGGAAATAAAATATCATAAAAGCAAGGTATAATTGCTGGAAATTGGTATTCATTCAAGAAAATACAAATAGAAATTATTTTGATAATTTTGTATGCATATTATAGTACCCTTATTACAGAAGCTTGGTCTGATAATTTTTTCCAGGGCTGTATGTGCTATATATAATCAACCTTTCCCAATTGCTTTGAGACAGTTTCTTTCACAATTCAATCTCATGACCAGAACTCAACTTTATCTTTAATGTTGATTCCTTTGTATTATTCAAGTAGCATAGAAAGATTATATCATGATATTGTTGATTGTAGTATGCAAGAATGGATGATTCAAAAAGACCCTTAGAAAATATTCAGCATGTATTTATTTATGAGTCTGACAATCCTTATTGTACTGCCCTATATATGCTAATGTACCCTCAGTTGACCGTCTATTCCTTGCCTGTGTGCTATATTGTCAGCTCTCTTCGTTTGCATTGAGTACCATGCCTGATGTATGGCCTGATGCTGTTAAGAGCATCATAGAAACCTTCCAGCAAGCTCACACACCTCATCTGGATGCTATGCATAGATGTGCTGCACTTCTTGAGCTGCTAACAGTGCTACCAGAAGAGGTATTAAACGACTTGATGAATTTTACATTGTACACTATTTTCATGTTACTCCAAAACATGTTCAAAGCAACAGAACATGTTACTTATTCATTAAAGATGTAACCCTTTCAAGACAATTGACCACATTTTGTGGTTTGGCTCAATATTCAGAGCTTTACAAAATATATAAGATGCATGAGTCGAAAGAGCAATAATTTCTACACACACTATGTCCATTTTTGTTGCATGACCATATTGCATTTGATGCCAGGAATTTTTAAAAACAAGAATAAGCTTTAAAATCCTTAAATTGGCAACACATTGAGAGGTTCAAAATCATTCCTTTTTCTAAAAATTTGGCAATTTTTTTCAACTTTTCGACAAATTCCTAACCATGTAAATGTTGTTTTCAAAGACATTGCACCTTATTAGAACCATGTAGCACTAAAAGAAAAATATTGTTGCCAATTTGAAGAACAAAATTTGATCAATAATTCCTGTACTGAAAGGGTTAACGAGACAGTCGCACTGTGTCACAGTTTGCTTACTCCAACTCAGAGGCAGTACCGGTAAACGTAGTGTCCCACTTGGAAATTACTTGAGCTTACGGTAGTCATGGATACCATTCAGGGATGGTTTAGTTTGGGAATTTATGATGAAGAATTTTCCTTATGAGGTGGTTCTTCTGAAGCTCATGAATAAAAGTGGCATTACATAAAACCTTTCGTTCATAGAATTGCAGTCCGCTCTAGGTGATTGATAACATCTGTTATCGGGTGAATACATGTACCTCTGGTATCGTGAAATCCTGTGGTTATCTGCCTTTAATATATGGTAATCAAAATCAGTCTAGAATACACTGAACATTTGTAAGTTTAACAGACATAAATGGAAGCTGTTTATGTATTGTTTTACAAAGTACATGTATATAATTATGTGAATATGTAGAGTGTATGTAATTGCTAGGGTTATTTTGTATCTCTGTCTATTTAGTTCCAGACTGCCCCTATGTCTCAGTTGAGGAAGAGTACAGTCAGACATGAACTGGAAAAAGGCATGGTCCATGGTAAGATCATTAAACTTTCTTTCGTTTTTTGCTGCTTTTTTTCATTGTGTTTTTTTATATTACATATTTTAATATTGGTAGGGAGAATGATGCCCTATTGTCTTCTTGAAATATTCTGATAATCCACTGAAGACTTATTCCTTTTTTTTTGACGGTTACTAGGTATATTTTTATGATGGAAAAAAAAAAATCCTATCCTGTTTCAGAATGTCTGAAAAAAAGACACCTCTTCTTTGCTTCTCACTATTGGGCTCAACTTAGTGTACATACCCCTCATGTTGATAGGATAGAATTAATTTGACAGACACTCTATATTACCTATAAAGATGATCTTCAGTTCTCAGTTCTGGTCATGATTTAAACTCACTTCTCGAGGAATCGAAGGAAATCTACACTGAATGTTTGAGACTACAAATAAATGACATGTGCCAAATGATTTTGGTAGGAAATGTGTAATACAGAGTACAGAAAGATGAGGAAACTGGAGTAGTTATACCCATTTGTGTGCTTTACTGCATTCAGTCGCGGCTCTACACTGCAATTAACTGCCCGAAAGCTTTCAATCCGTCCTGCCTAATTTGCATAAAATAAACAATTTACGTAAAACCGCTACCGAAGAGTCTCAGCTAAACTGAAATCTCACCCCAGAAACAACCAAATGAAATGAACTAAACGTCAAATTCCAGAATAAGAGTTGCTCTAACCTGTAATTAGTATCACTCGTAGTCAAAGCATTTTTTAGTTTGTGAAAACTTAGAGAAATGAGGAGCCATATTTTTTTTGTAAAGTTTAAAAATGTAGCAGTATTTTTCACATTTGCTGTCATTGTGCAAGATCGAAACTTTCAGATATGAAAAATCAAAGTATATTTAGGGGATCCTCAAAATATCTTTTCATAATTATCCGACGACCGGTTATGTCGGGAAAAAAATTGAAGGCAATGTCATTCATGAACCGTCTACCGTTCTTTGCGTGTAGTCCCACGTATAGCGGTGCATGCAAGATGGTTTCCACTCGAGTGTACACACGACCTACCTAGCGATATACATGTATGGGCAGCAAACAGGCTACACAGTACACGTACACCATGCATACACACGAGATCAAGAGTAAACAGGGGGCGTGTCTTGTGAGTGATTGTTACCGACAAATTTGCTCTCAGCCAATCAGATTGCAAAGATTTCGGTAGCGTATAACAGAACAGCTGACCGATGTGAGCACGAGCTGAGGCAAAAAGTTGACGTCGGGTGAGCGCATGCACATAGAGGCGAATTGTTCGATGATAGACTGTAACTTCCAGTCTTTTCACGTTAAGTCTTCGATTTTTTGAAGGCAGATGGCAATTTTACCCAAACTACTAACTGCGCAAACTTGAAACTGCGCAAGGAGTCAGACTGGAGTTTAAAGTCTAGCAATATGTCATTTGTTTGCATATTCATGTCGTCCTATACTTGTGTCGGGGAAAAAAACAAAACTTCTTTTCTCGGCCCTCTGAAAAATACTTGTATCTCAAAAAATGCTCAACCGTTTTCAGTGAAAAGTGATATGAAGCATAATATCATCATTTCCTATCTACTCTGGAATTTTCATGATTTTTAAGGCCAAAGTAAGGGAGATACAAGAATGTGAATTTTCGAGGATTTCTGCTCCTCGCTCAGTGGAGGGCTTCGAAAGTTGTTAGGAATTCAAAAGCTTTTACGACTTTACGAGGAGTTAATTGCAGTCTAGAGCCGCGCCTGGCATTGTCTCTATTTCTATGTGAGAGTTGTTGTTTCAATTAATGTGTTTTCTGCAAGTTTTTGTAAGTTTGTCTATATTTCTCTGGTTTGAACAACCTATCTACTGCTTGGGAGAGAATTCAGAATTGATTTAAGCCAGTTTCTCCTGAAAAAGATTCCATTACCACTTTTACCAGGGCTAAAATTTCCTTTAACTGTTTGATTGTATGTCCACAGTGCTGCCTCTGTTAAAGTCTTTGTTAGAGCAGGGTGACTCACCGACTCACATCAGACATCAAGCTCTACGATGCTTCTCATCATGGGTGCAGCTTAGTGTACCACTCACTGAAATAGAATCCTTCCAGAAACTTCTTTTTCAACTCATACATGATCCTGATCTTTTCGACTACTGCGTCGATTCCCTGGTCAATGTCGTATCACAGCCCACAGCACACAAGTGAGTCAAGGCCAGGCCTTAAAGCTAAGCCATTTTGTCATTGGCGTTCGGAGACGGAAAAAACCCACTTGAATAATATATACAGTGAAACCTGTCTATAAAGACTGCTCAAGGGAGACAAGAAAAGCGGTCTTTACGAGCAGGTGGTCTTTATGTACAGGTTCCTTTAATACACGTTTCAATGAGAAACACTTTTCAAGGGAAACAAAAATTGTGGTCTTTATAGACAGGTGGTAGCTAAAGCAGGTTTGACTATATTTTCAAATGTGTGTTTTTCATGTAATACAATTTGCATCAAAGGGTAACAATCAAGAATTTTTGTTGTAAGTTGTATAAGCTAGAATGTATAAGAGCAACCCCCCCCCAAAAAAAAATAAATAAATAAATCCCTGCAAACAGAATGGAAGTGAAACATGGGGTCCACTTCCATTCTTCTGGAGTCACAATGTAGGTTATGAGTTTGAATGGCTGACTTCTTGGACATCAGATTTCAATTGCCTTATAATATCTCCATATATCTGCATTTATTTCTCTCAACCAGATACCCATCGATAGTGAGGAGCTTAATACGGGAAGTACTCAAATTACAAGAAATGTTGGCTTCATCAGTCAGAGATAAGAATATGGTATGTACACACAAATGTAATGAGCTTTATATTTTTGTGAGGGGGGAGGGTGACATCACAGGATATCACAGTCACATGACCTGGAGTTGCCAATTTGAGATTTCCATAGAATTTTTAAAAATTCATGACTCTTATTCTCTGTCGGATTTTTCGCAAACTTTCACTGATCTATTTCTGAAAGTTTTGTGCTTTTTTTTAAAAAGGAGCTTTTTTGCTCATGAATGTGTCCCTTTAACTAATGCTTAAATCTTGATATTGCTTGGTGTTAAAATCAACATTCGGGTGAATGTACGACCTGGATGTATTATTATTATTTTATATATTCCATATAAACCATTAAGTGACAAAGTGGAATGGCATAAACACTTGATTAGAGATGCGAAGGTCATGAGTTCAATCCCCAGCTCGGCACTTACTATATGTCTTCAAGCAAAGCATTTCATCTTAATTGTCTCTCTTCACCCAGGTGTTACATGGATACCCGGTAGCATGCAAATATTGTGATTTTGTCAACATAGTGTGTGCACCTGTAAAATGACCCCAGCTAGAATGCTCCCCAGGGAGCGGAGAATGAACACACACTGTGTCAGTGCAAGCCTTCTTCCGATGACAATACCTGTACATTTGAAAAGGGTTCAGAGACTTGGAAGTGTTATTATTATTATTATTAAGTATTTGGCGTCACCTGTATATGGGAGGGGAAAAGCGAACTGAATCACTGTAACCCTTAGGTCTCTCCTCCCGATATAACTGATTGGGATGTGCAGGTGTACCACTACACCGGGGTTTCCCCCTACTCTTATTCAAATAGTGCAGTGGGTTCTTAGCAAAGGTGGTGACTGTCCTCTACACGGGGCCTCCAGTTAACGTCCTTTCCGAGGGACGGAGTGTTTTCCACTGTAACATAGCCTGCGTCTATGAAACAAGGGAGGGGCACGTTAACACACAACACAGGCTTCAGTCATCCGCCCGGGGTGGATTCGAACCCACGATCTTTGGTTCGACAGGCAGACACTATACCGACTGAGCCAACTCGTCTGAATAAATCCAAAATGTGATTGTTTTCAGGATACTGTACAGGGTCTCTGTAGACTAGCTGTGACCTTAGGTGAGAACCATACCAAGTTACTAGTAGAAGGCACAGGGGAGGATAAACAACATGCACTGGAATTCACAAGCTTAGTGCTGGTAAGTCAATCTTCTTCTTGAAAGCTATGCTCAGATGACATTAATACTCCAGTTCTTTTGTACAATCATGTATGTCTGTTTTTCCTAATTTCAAACATTGCTTTGATGTAGTCATGTCGATTGTCAGCATATTTTCAATTTTTCTTTTTTGTTTGTTTGTTTCTATTCTTTTTTTTAGGGTTTCACAGCCTTACCTGGTCACTATCCTGTAGATGAAACCATTAGTAATATGCCATTTGGATTCTGGTATCTACTACAGGTAGGCAGTTCCTTAACCCACTGCATATGGGTACAGGATGGTTCCTGTATTAATCCTATGAGAATAAAGAAAATTCAGTAGCCAGTGGGTTAACTTTGGAAAGTGAATGAACAATCACATTTTGTTATCTGTTCTTACACAGAGTACCCACTTGCATGGTAGTTTGTGGAGAAAAAATATATCACACACTGACCTTGTACATAAATGTGTATGATAAAGATGCTACAATGTGACACAGAAGAGGGTAATGTATGTTGGCAGGGTTCCCATGGTCACGGAAGAACGTGGAAAGTCATGGGAAATGAAAAAAAAAATTATTCCCCAAACTCATGGAAATTGATCTTGAGTGTGGGCTGTGTGTGTGGGCCGTGTGTGGCTACGTGTATTTTAGCCGTCCATCACGAACATGAAATAATATATGCATGTATCCCTGTGTGGTATTGGTATTTAAATGCCACAACCCTTACCAAAATGTTACTAATCTGGTCATGGAAAAAGGCAAAAATGGGTCATGGAAAGTCTAGGAAAGTCATGGAATTTGGTTCTTACATTTCTGTGGGCACCCTGCATGGGCATATACATGTACATGTACATGTATGTAGGCATGAGGAAACATTTCCTTACAGAAAAGTTGAATGTTATTCACTTTTCATGTTCAAATCAAAAAGAGAGTGCTGTAGATAAACCATGCTAATACAGTCATATAACCTTGAGATGCTAGATTCAGACTGACTTCAAATTTTAAAAATCTACATCTTTCTTACTACTTTCTTCAAATTTTCTACGGTCTCTGTGTCATTTTCCCCATTCTGCCAAAGCAACTTCACCAAGCAATTTCAAGTTGTTTTAGATACCTGTATTTGTCTGTTATTTTTCTTTTAACATACTAGAGACTTTCACATACATGTACTTAATACTGTAGTATGATGGCTAATCTGAGTTGATTAATCTTTTGACCTTCAGGATGACATTGTGTCAGCGGATACAGACAAGTTAGAGTCGTATGTACAGACGTATGCACCTGTCTTTCTACAGCTGGTAGAAGTCATGCTCAGAAAAGTGCAATATCCTGATGACGAAGAGTATGATAGCTGGACAGAAGGTAAGAACGTGTACTAATGCCCTTTGAACATTAATCTACATTTGCCTCTCTCCACCCATGTATACTAATGTCCTTTGAACATTAATCTATATTTTCCACTCTCCACCCATCTATATCCTTTGACCATTTATCTATATTTACTAATCTCCGCCCATGTCTACTAATGTCCAGCTCTATATACCTGAATGCCCAAATCATTAAAGGAGAATTAACATTAGAATATAAATGTACTTATCATTGTTCAAAGGTGTAATATATTCTTAATCATTGACCTGTATCACTTTAGAAATAAAATATCAGAAAAGGGTTTAAATCGAGACATTCTAGCTTATGGTATCACCTGCTTAACACTTTACATGGGGGCTGCCATTTTCTTGATGACATGGAGTTGTACATTAACCATTGGAAACCGTTCCGGTCAGGAAGATATTTTTAATCCTCGAGCTAAATTGCCTCTCTTCATTATAAAAAAATCCCCATACATGATGGAAAATACATAACAGGCATATACATATATTCTAAAATTTGAAATTTATAGATTTCTTTTTAAATTCTCTGGTTTTGCTATTTAGAAATTGTTTTCTTGGCCATGCCTGGCAGAGCAGAACATAATTTATACAACATGCATTCTGACTTTTGAAGTCAATTATCTCAAAGCAGGTGAATACATAATTTGCCACTATTGATGCTCTGGAAAGGCATTTGGCATAAATTTGAATTAATTCGCTCCGTCGCGTACGTCATAGCATCAAGAAAATAGATTTATATTAGTAAAATCGTAATTTTCAAAGAAATATGAAATATATGTATATATCTATTAAATATTTTAAATCTCAAATGGGATTTTGTATCGGGAAGAAAGACAATTTTGCATTCGGATTAAAAATATCTTAATGTACACATCAAGAAAATGCTGCCCCCGGGTATGGCTAGCAGACGATAAATCTTGCTGAGAAAATCTTGATTTTATACTCATCTCGTATATTTTAATGCAAAACTACATAGGACAACAACAAGGAATAGATTCATCTTTGAATATAAGCACATTTATATTCTAATGTTAATTCTCCTTTAAGGAGGTGTGAATTGAAACTATGGCTTTGAACTATGACCGTAGTTAAAGCACCCAACAATGACGTTAAGCATGAATAAGCGTATATTATCCATTTGCTGAACATGAGGAAATGCACATACATGTAATTTACTACTTTGCTTATCGAGGATAAAACCATGGTGTAAGATGATTCTGCAACATTAATTCTGGCCACTGTGTATACACTTGAAGCTTTTATATATGTCACAGTTTTTTCCTTTGAAGGTAATGTGTTATTATATTACATCCATTATTTCATCTTGCTGTTTTGTTAACAAAGTTGTAGGTGCTACATGTACATGTGTATGCAATATATCAATACAATATTGTATGGTTATATTGCAGATGAAAAAGAGCAGTTTAGATGCTACAGGCAAGACATTGGAGATACATTAGTAAGTAGAGACATGAAATTAATGATACTACTAATCTAAAATACTTTTAGATGACAAAATGGGAAGAATGTAAGTACACATATAAAGAAGCAGGGAAATACACAGGTGTTGCACTATTTGCTCTTGAAGCTTACTTTAAAAATAAAGGAAGAGTGAGAGACGGAGAGATAGATGGAGAAAGTGAGAGAGAGAGAAAAAAAGAGAAAGAGGGAGAGAGGGAGAGAGCGTGTATAAGACATAACAGGGTCTTAACAATAGTTAATAAAAATATCATATTGATGAAAATATATTATATGCAGTGGCAGATTGGGGGCACATCTGGCCTGTGCCCCCTTTTTTTTTGAACAATTTTTTTTTTGCTTGTCATATGTGTTTTTTCATATAATATATATTGTTTTTGCTTGTCTTATGGAGGGAAACTGGACTCCCATAACCCCCTATTAAACATTCTAAGCAGCTGTAAAGTCTACTTGCCTTTAAAATTTATTTTTTGTTCTACTATTTATGTAGGCCAGAATAGTAGAGGTATACTACATGTATTGTTGCTTTCAATGATACACGTATGATTTACCTTATTTGCTTTCTTTGATATAGATGTACTGTTACACCTTACTGAAGGATCCATTATTAAATCATCTCTTTGCATCCCTAACAAGAATACAAGATCAAGAGTCTTCATGGCAGGTCAGTCTTCATGCTTCTCACACATACATGTATACACAACAATTGCAAAATCATTAATCACTGCAGCTCCATGTACGTCGTTCTGTTTTATATTTAGGAATCTTGGATTTTTTGTTAAAAACAGGCATTCAGCAAGAAAAAAAGGGGGTGGGCGCACACACACACACACACACACACACACACATTCAAAAAGATGCTTTACTTATGGGTTTTAAATTTTATGAGGGGGTGGGGGGAGGGGGTGGCTCATGAACACCATGGGGGTAGGGCACATTTTGTGTTTGTGTGTGTACTTAAGGTAAGTCACTTTGAGTTTTATAATGGTGTCATGGGCTAGTTTTGCCCCTTCTCCCTAAATCCGCCACTGGTTGAAAGTTCATGAATGCACATGGGTGTGATTATATAGCTCAAGCAAACAAACAAATATTGTGTATAAATGTTATTACTTGAACTTCATGTGTAGATAGGAAGGGACATGTTTATTATGAAGAATGTGATTATTTTTAAAAATCTAAAGTACATCTACATGTATATGCACTATTTTGGCTGTTTTTGCCTATTTCCTGTGTCCTCTTTTAAGTACCGGTATGTTTAAAGCATGAATTTATGTTGTTTTTCTTAGATTTTTTTTCTCTTTCATATAATTTATACGTGTGTAAAGACATAAAAGAAAAGGCCTTGACATATTTTCTACATAGATCTACCAGCTTTGCTGCCAAAATGGAAAAGGAAGGAAATAACTGTTTGTCTGTTTTTTGTTATTTCTATATCCATGACAACAGCACGTGGAGGCATGTTTGTTTGCATTCCGATCAATAGCAGAAGGTGGTGACTATGGCGATGATCAATGTGCAGCTAACCTTCTACAACTCATTGGACAAATCAACATGTCTCATGTCAAACTAGCGTCTACTGCCCTCTATATGCTAGGTAATTACATTGCATGTATGATAGAATGGTTAGGGCAATGAAAAAGTGGCCACCTTGCTCTCACGTGGTTTAAAATATTTTCTTTGCTAGTTTGAAGTGAAAGAGTGAAAAAAGAAACATACATACATGTACATGTAGGTTTATAATATAGAGTGTTCTATATATTACAAATGCCATTCGAATGTAATCCCAATCATATGGTTTTCAGACATTACTATCTTCTATTCTCAAGCCTTTGTTTAGATGTCGTCACATTTCCTTTTTACCTGCAGTCGTATTTGAAGAAAAAAAAATTTCAGCTAGATTATTGTAAATTTTGAATTGCAATTTTATTATTTTTTTTTATAGATGTACATGTATATACAATGTATATATATATATATATATATATAATATGTACTTTTGTATTAAACTACAGTTGACTATGGGAAACCTGTAGGAATGCTTAAATGTATTGTTTTGTATTTCTCTTCACAAGACGTTTGCACATACATGAGGTTCATCTTCAAGTGATGTTTGGTTATAAAGACAATCAAAGGCAGGTGTGATACAGTCAGAGCGCCACGCGTATGCTAATGAGCTGAATCCGCGATATTTATTCAGAATCCCGTTTGTGCTGGAAGCTCAAAAATTGGCTCTCGTATATCACGTGATTTCACGAGAGGTTGTGACCTGCGCGTATTCGACGTCGTATTCCATACCGACGGAAAGCCAAGATGGCAGAATGTTACCGTAAGTAAAGTTCAAGATTATACCATTGTTTTTGTATGAAAAATGACACGTTTCTGTAAAAATTCGGGCCTGAAATAGTGCCCAGGAATTACTCCTTATTTTGTTACGATTTAGAATTGATTTTGCATCACAAAGTTCGCTTTTGGTTCCTGACCGTCCTCAGAAACCGTGGCATTTTTCAACAACTTGTTTAGCTCGATAAGAGTTCAGTGTTCAATATGTATGAAAATCTTCGTGACGCAAGATCTTTTTCATTATCAATTTCACGATGGAAGTTGCCGCTTACCTTCGTGTTGGGCAGTGAACCGCTGTGGGTGCCGACGTTGCTTTTTTTGGCTTTGTAGGCCCACCCGTGTATATTTGTGTACTGTATACACATGGCAAGCTGCACTTAACTCGGCACAACAAGTTAAACATGTTCAATATGTTCAGTTAAGTCTGATGACTCTACATGTAAGTTAAGTCTATTTATTACTAGCCCTACTTCTGCCCTTATATGGAAGATACCTTATCACTCAGATTTTCTTTTTGCTTTATGAATATGATGTAGGATGGGGGTTGCATATCACATGCATATCCGGACACTTGTTATTTTATGTTACCGCCGGTAAACAAAATTAGTCTGTCAATTTTGCCATCTGATTTTACAAAAAACGTGCATCAAGTAACACTAAAAAAAAAACTTAAAAGGATATCCTCTGAATATTTGCAATGCACATAATTTTTTTAACCTGAAAGATTTGTGACAATTTGCATGAAAAGTTGTTCGATTTAATTGTTTAAAAATAACCTGTCCAGATAAACAACCTGTCCGGACATGCCGGATTCGGAATTACGATGTCTGGGAATATTACAGGTATATGAATGATGCATTCCTGATACTCTGAATATTTCTTTTGCACTCAAGTTGTTTCTAATTTTAGTGGGCAACGTGTTAAGTGAATGACAAAAACTGAGAGAAATGTTTGAAATGAATAAAAACTAAATATGAGTTTGCTGTTGACTGGTCAAAATGTCCCGCCAATAATTTATTCCCAGTTATAATGAAGGCAGTGGCTATTCTTACGACGAGTCATAACACGCTCCATTTTCGTACTTTGCGGCGTCGTTAGAATAATTTTTCGGCTATTCTTACAACATGCACATACGCTCCATTTTCCTAACCCTAACCCTATGCGACGTAAGAATAGCCGGAAAATTATTCTTACGACTCGTCATAAGAATAGCCACTGCGTATTTGTGTTAGCCCATAGTAGGCCTAGTACAAAGACACTTTTGCATTATCTTTTGAATCAGAATGCCAGAAATTACACATTATACATGAGCAGAAAGAAAAATTTTCTGAAAAATTTGAGGCCATTTTTAATGCAATATGTTTAAATTTTGGTTTGCATAAATATCTTGTCTTTGTTTTATTTGTAGGTCCACCTACCATCTTGTCATGTGCAGCAAGTGTCATGTATTTCTGGATTCCCGGAGACATCTGCACAGCTCTCAATCTGACATGCTGAATGCATCGTTGGACACCTCTCGAGCACTTGTCAATGAATATCTACCCACCCGTCCGTCCACCCATCGATCCATGTAGGTATTCATCCATCTGCTTCAGCTCCTGCCAGCATGCCACTACCCTCCAGCCATTGGGATGGCATCTACCAATCGACTCGTCCACCAGACTAAACTATGCACCTCATCAACCAAGTGCAAGTAAATTTGGAACCCATAACAGTTCTTGTTCTTTTGTTGAACATGTAAGCACCAGAGTCAATTCCTCTTTGTAAAAAGCACAGAGCACAGATTTTTAATCATAAGGATTGAGGACAGTGCTCATTCTGTGACACGCATCTGAAAGCTAGGAAATATTTCTGTATGCTCTCTTCCACAAGAAAGCATTTCTAAATTGAAAGATATTTAATGATCAGTTTGTTTTACAAAGTGATACTGTTAAATTTCCTTCGTGTCAGAGGTTTGCTTTACGAGAAAATTATGATAGTTTGTCATTAGAAGAACTAGAACAAAGCTTTTCTTTGAAATCCCAAGAAAATGATTCTTCAGGAGATGAAGAAGATGTATTATCAATTTTCTTTAATGCAACTATTTTACACCTGTGTAACATTTGTAAGTATACTAAATGTTTTTTGTTAAGTACTGCCTATGAACACTTTTTTGAAGTCTTAAGGCGAAAGTGCCAGATCAACGATCATACTATAGATTGATAAGAACTAAGACTTTTCTTCACACTAAAAATTACTCTGCATAAGTCCTCACGAAAGAAAGGAATCTTTTTCTTCTTGTCAGAGATCACCTTCTGATATTGTTGAAGTGTGGCATTCAAGCTGGTTTGAGTAGAGGCTTTTAAAGAATAAATGTGATGGTGTTGATGATGGTATTGGAAATTCAAAAGACTAGAAAGGTTCCCATTCTTCCAATAACAGTGTTGAATCACAATTTAGAAATATACTTGGTCAATGTAACAGCAAGTTGCACACTCAAAAGTAAATGCATGAGAGACAATTTCATCAGAAATCCATCTTGTGTAATTGATTTCAATTTTCGTGATTTAAACTCGTATTTCGATCCATTAGTTTGGAATACCATTTGCCTTCTTACCGCCACAAGAGAGGAATATAATCACTTTACAAATTTGTTAATATTTGTAGAGAGAAAATGCAGTCAGTTTCCAACAGTTGCAGCAAGAAAAAGATTAAGATTTATCCCAGTTGAGTGCGAAAAGAATTGCTATAAAGAAATGCATCCAAGCACTTTATGTACATGTACATGTATGTAGTGGGTGCAATTTTGTCTCCTTTTTTGCACATTTTGGAAACGTGTATTCTTTAACATTTTTTTACAGTATACATCCTTTATTTCTGGAGAACTATCCTCAGATACACCACAAACGGTACATGTATATCATACAAATTTAAATGTAGATAGTGATACAAGGTTACTTTCATTTTATAGACTTTTATACCGGTAGACGGTATTATATGTATACTTCAATACAAATCGTGCATGCTTGCATAACTATTCTTCTCCAGTTGATTTGTTTCATAGTATCAATGAAGGTCCTTGAAGTTGTAAGAAAGGCATCCTGGAAATGTGTATGGTCTTTTGCCTTCTAGTTCAGCTTTGAGGCTGCATTTGCTTCAAACCTGTTGGGTTCAGACTGTTGGGAGTAGAGTGCAAACTCCTATATTCAGTCATCCAGATATTAAACTGTATAGGTTTCTTGTATGTGAAGATGATTAAGGAGTACATGTTACATGCCAGTGGGACTCTAATGAAAATATTGATAAGATTGGATTAAGATTAAATCCAATGTTTTATATCTTACAACGGGTTGTTCTTGTGCTAAGAGCAAATGTCAAAATCGTTTATGCAAATTCAGAAAAGAGAATCGTTTCTGTGGCCCCGGTTGTCGATGTATATGGTTTGAGAACCTAGTAGTATCTTGTTCAAAACAGATACCATAAAGTGACACTGATAGTGTATCGAGTGGAGAGGATTTAGATAAAGAATTAGATAAAGAAATTTATGTAGATTATTTTCATATTGAGTAAATTTTTGTTGAGCCACCGAGGTGGAGTGAGACTAAGGGATCCTTTTTTTCAATAGCAGCGTCCGTCAGTCCGTCATCCATCCGTGATGCTTATAAAACTTGAATAACTTTGCAACCATTTGCCTGTTTGTAGCCATACTTGGATGGTGCATGTAGATGCTATGGGGACCTCAATATTATTTGGGGGTCAAAGGTCAAATGAGGTCAAATGTTACAATTTGCCTGCAAAAATGATTGCATACGAACATGGCGAGACACATTATTTCCTTGTTCTTTGAAGGCTCTGCCATGCAAATCATTACTTCCTGTATATTTGTGTTACGCATCATATAGCATAATAGAAAAGTAATAGATTTTTTGTGTGTGCAAGAATTACCATCTAAATGCACATGTATAAAGAGCCAGTAAGTTGCAATACTGACGTGTCCACATAGCTCGGTCAGTATGTATGTACTACCTTGTTATCTGTTGATATCAACTGACATACCAAAGATATGTAAATGTAACATTTCTTAAACTGTTGTGCCACTTGCAGCTGATTTATATTTCTTCCATACATGCAATGTGATTTTTATGTGGAGATAGTTGTCGCACTATGCTTCATTGTTGTAATGTCATATACTTTGCTGTAAACTACAAGTTTTGTAGTAATATCTTTCCCTGTTGTTGGTAAGATTTTTATTAAGCTCAGTCATAGTTCATTGTGTACCTATCAAAAGGCAATTTTAATAGAGACGATCCAGATTTATGCTTCAATGGTTCTTATACTGGGTAATTTTATTTTTTGTTTAATGCTACATTGATGGCTTTCTCGTTGGTGCATGGATGTCTTTGAGGGTTTATTTATCAGTGCCAGTCTTTCCAGCATCCATTATGATATTATGGATGGTTATCTGCCTTCTATAGTGCAATCATTGTAAAGTTATAGGTGCTTTATTTATATTACCAGATATATTGCATGCCCTTTATTTATGACATGTTAAAAAAGAAATATTTTGCAAGATCATCAGTTCTGCTTTTTGTACTATATTGACTCTATTTATTTATGTCTAATATTTAAAAATAGGATCGGAGATCGACCAGGATGCCTGCCTTGTACTGTAGACTTACTAGTCCATGGGCCAGAAACCGAAAAGGTCCCCCCCCTTAGGCACAATTTTAAATGATTTTTTTCTGTTAGCTAGGACCCTCAGCTATCAGAATCTGCTTGTTTGCCATAAAGTTGGTGGTGGGTGTGGCCACCAGGGCCGTTACCATGGTAACGGATCAAGAAAAATATGAATTTTAGGAAAAGTCATATAATTCCAATTCACGAATCTAAAAATACTTGGTAAGCATCCTAATAAGTGTATTTTAAGGTGCCCAATCGATTGCAACCATAATCAGAGCCATTTAAAGTCATGGGCGTGTCCAAAAATGGCCGTTACTATGGAAACGGTACCATAAAAAGCGGGTATTTTTGACAACTTTCTAAACTTAT
This sequence comes from Heliocidaris erythrogramma, assembly GCA_025617745.1. Classification (NCBI taxonomy): domain Eukaryota; kingdom Metazoa; phylum Echinodermata; class Echinoidea; order Camarodonta; family Echinometridae; genus Heliocidaris; species Heliocidaris erythrogramma. The sequence continues at coordinate 44,861,000 of CM046859.1, read as the reverse complement.
AAATATGAAATAGCCAAAAAGGTGTATGCACAAGCCTAAAGTATGTTTTTCTATTAGCTAGGACCCTCAGCTATCATAATCTGCCTATTTTATGTACAGTTGGTGGTGGGTGTGGCCTGTAGGACCGTTACTATGGTAACACATAAAAAATACTGGATTCTTAGAAAATACTGCATCTTTGTAATTCAGTAGCTATAAAATATATGGTAAGTATCCTATTATGTGTATTTCAAGCTGCCTGATAGACTGCAATCACAATCAGAGCCATTTAAAGTCATGGGCGTGTCAAAAAAGGCCGTTGCTATGGAAACGGTCCAACAAAAAGCTGTCATTTGTGAAAAAATCTATAACTAACCATTACAAAATAGAAAGAAAAAAGTGTCTGCACAGTCTTTGATAATGTTTTTATATTAGTTATGACCCTCAGCTATCATAATTTGCTTGTTTGACATCAAGGTGGTGGTGGGCGTGGCCGCTAGGGCCGTTACCATGGTAACACATAGCGAAATACTGGAATTCAGAAAATACCGTATATTGGTCATTTAGCAGCATAAAATATATGGTAAGGCCTCTAATATATGTATTTCAAGCTTCCCCACTGATTCCAACCACAATCTGAGTCATTTGAAGTCATGGGCGTGCAAAAAAGGGCCGTTGCTATGGAAACGCTCCCACAAAATGCTGATATTTGTGGAAAATATCTATGATTTATCAATACAAAATAGAAAACAACTGTCTGCACAATCTTAAATAATGTTTTTCTGTTAGCTAGGACCTTCAGCCCTCACATTCTCCCTATTTTACATAAAGTTGGTAGTGGGCGTGACCACTAGGGTTGTTACCATGGTAACCCACCAAGGAATTGAATTTTAGAAAATACTATATATCTGTAATTCAACATCACAAAAACAAATTGTACCCATATAACTATATGTATTTTGGGGTGCCCGTTTGATTGCAAGTAGAATCAGAGTCATTGGAAGTCACCGTCATGTCAAAACATGGCTGTTGCTATGGAAACAGTATGATAAAAATTGAAAATTTCAACACAAGACAAAGAACAAGTGTATGTACAGCCCAAAACGATGTTTATCTGTCAGCTATCATAATCAAAAGCTTCCTAGTAGCCACAAAGTTGGTTGTGGGTGAGACTGTCAAGGTAGATACCATGGTAAGGCACCAAAATACAAGAGTTTTAGAATAATAGATAACAATAAATTGATCTTACTTACCCAGGATAACCACGTCAGTAATATTACTGCCCTGCAACTATCATTGCCTTGTACACATTTCATACATCTGGGTCAAGCAAAACAAATGTGGGCAAAACATCTTGCCCAGGGATGTAAGCACCGATCAAGGATCGAATCCAAGAGCTCTCGTATGAGAGTGAAAGCCTTTCACCAATATACCACAGTGCTTCCACCATGTATTTGTAATGTAACGAAGTACAATGTAGGCATCTAATTATACACAATTGAAGCTGCGCATTTAATTGCAATCAAAAGCCGGATTAGTTTAGGTCAGTCATATAAAGATATGCCGTTGCTAAAGGAAAAGAATGATAAGAAAGCTAATATTGATTTTTAAGAAAGGGATATTTATGTATCTAAATAATGAATTATAAACAAGTGCAACTGTCCTATTGGTTCAAATCCAGATCAAGGCCTCATCAATCAAGATCATGCCTGGTAGGACACTTGCTATGACAAACGAAGATGCAAATGTTCAAATAGATATGCAAGGCTTCTGAAAATTCATTGTATTTTATAAGCCAATTCATATTGAAAAGGTATCACTGTTCTTAGAGATACTCTCATCTACTGTGTTGTCGCATTACAGTATTAACTTTGACCACTTGGTAGGTGTTGTACTGTGGCAGTGAGCACCAATTCTTCAAAATATTGGCATTTCAGAAAGTGGCATTGTTTTAGTTTAACATTATTTTAAAACAATATAACAGTATAGACATGCTAGATATCTCCATTGCAAGCAGCCTGAATGATTGCATTGAAAATGTTAATCATTTATTCGCAATGATCATATCCAAATATGGTCGCTGCTAAGGCAGATTATGATCGAGAAATCTATATTTAGAAAATAGTGGCATATTTCTGTGATTTCACAACACGAAAGATAATGTAAGTGATGATATATTTTTATAAAATTAATTTCTGACTGTACTGCTAACTGCAATTAATGTGTCGGTTTTGAATTCACGGTCATCTGTGAAATGATAACTGAGGTACGTAAGTGTCCACACCCAGTTGACATGAGTGAGAGCTACTTGTATTCCACTTTGTCCCTTCAAGGAGTTCTATAAATGGATGTCATTAGGAATCAGAAGTTAGAGAGCATCCTTGGGATAGAGGTACGGAACATTTTCAGCAGAATTCCTCTTGCAGCAACACCCACTACTTTGGATGAGGTTGAGGATTACCCATCAATCAGAGTTATCATGAAGAACAGATACAATAAGGCATTGACAGACTTCATAATTACATACCAAACTATACTAAGTAAATTTGAATTCCCTCTAGGGTGAAGTGAGGATTCACTCATCTTCATCCTAACAATAGAGACATTACTCAAGTATTGCAAAAATGTATTCTCTTCTAACATAGTGGTGGAGGTATAGATGACACCTATATCTCCATCCTGACTTCTGACTTTATTCTGCCAAACCAAACCGGGGGAGGGTTGGATAATCTCCTCACCATGACCTTCTTAGCATGTGATTCAAGCCAGATAAGAGTGCCTCACCATATCAGACTTGTAAGAAAGTCAACCAAGTTTTAATAAGAGAATACTCAGTTCAAGTAAGGCTGCAGAACGCCTTAAAGCTGTAAAAGATATATAGACAAACCCGCTGGTGTTCATTAATTTCACAATATTATGGACTTAGCCACCAAACTCTGCCAAAAATATACCCCATCCTTTATCCAACCATGCTTAAGGCAAGATAGTATTAGAGGAACAATCTCACAAACTATTGGTCATATCTCCTCTAAAGCCAAAAGAACTGCAGCTTACCTGTAAAGGGCAACCAACATGTAAACTTATAGGTCTTATGGTCCCCAACACATTAAGTCCATGGCTAATATATACATGTACCCAAATCATGCAAGTCATGAGAATGCTGAGCTGCAATTGCACCACAGGCCTTCACAGTGACTTTTGAATACCTTCTAGCATATATAAAAAACTCCAGGCAGGTATCAACACTTTAATCCTGGACTTGATCTATGATGAGGCACCCAAAAATTCAATTCTTTGGCCCTGTTCCTGTTGAAGTCCAAATCCTAGACCACCTTGGCCATGCTGTTAATCCTTAATGAACATGCAGATTTCTTATTGGTAGGATTAGGGGAAAATATGCTAAATTCTATTCCAATCCTCTCAGATTTATTTCAAGTAGACAGGTTTAGCTACAGACCGACAAGTTTATCATCTTATGAATATATTAGGTTCTGTGACTGAGGTGAATCCATCTATTAAGCCTCCATTGCCTCCATCCCAACGCCAAGGCATAGAGGTGGAAGCATAACTACTCAAGTACAGCTAACCAGTTAGGATCAGCTGTTGTTACTGCAACGGTCCCCCACATGGACACCCACATCTTGCCCGGAGCTATCCGAAAACGCGAACAATTAAAAAATGTCTTTGCAACATCATTGCTGCTGTGTAATAACAAAAATCTGTCACCTTTTTTTTTTAAATTGCTCAGTTTTCATAATAATACTAGCATGGCAACAACCCTGTTTTGACATTACTATGGCCTTAAGTGATTTGGATTATGACTGTAATAACTCTGGCAGTTTATGATATATCAAGACCAATATTTTGTGTTTTCTATTGTTGAAACAGAATATATATATATATATATATATATGTAATTTTCAAACAATTTCCAATATTTTGATGGTGCGTTGCCATAGTAATGGGGCTGGTGCTCACACCCACCATCGGCGTCAGTTTGAGACCAAATGGATAATAAGAATTATAATTGTGTACCTGACTGTGACCTTGAAAGCACAAAAAAAATTGCACACAAAAGAGCTGCTTGAAATAGATGTAATGCCTACTAAATATTTTCACGTTGTTGAATTACACATATATGTTATTTCCTATCTTATTACCATGGTAACAGCCCTAGTGGTCGCCCAGTATCCACCTTTGTGGCAGTCAGGGAGGATATGATATCCAGGGTCCTAGCTAACGTACAGGGGGAAAAAACATCATTTCAGGTTGTGGAGACCCTTACTTTATAAAGTGCATTGGATAGTTACATATTTTTTCACTACTATTTATAAATTCACCATAACATTTCTATAGCAACAACCATGTTTTGACATGACGGTGACTTTCAATGACTCAGATTTAGCTGACAGATAAACACCATTTTAGGGTGTACATACACTTGTTCTTTGTTTTGTGTTGATATGTTACAGAAATATTCAATTTTTATCATACTGTTTCTATAGCAACAGCCATGTTTTGACATGACGGTGCCTTCCAATGTCTCTGATTCTACTTGCAATCAAACGGGCACCCCAAAATACATATAGTTAGATGGTTACAATTTGTTTTTGTGATGTTGAATTACAGATATATAGTATTTTCTAAAATTCAATTCATTGGTGTGTTACCATGGTAACAACCCTAGTGGTCACGCCCACTACCAAATTTATCTAAAATAGGAAGAATATGAGAGCTGAAGGTCCTAGCTAACAGAAAAACATGATTTAAGATTGTGCAGACAGTTGTTTTCTTTTTTGTATTGATAAATCATAGATGTTTTCCACAAATAGCAGCATTTTGTGGGACCGTTTCCATAGCAACGGCCCTTTTATAAACGCCCATGACTTCAAATAACTCAGATTGTGGTTGGAATCAGTGGGACAGATTAAAATACATATATTAGAGTCCTTACCATGTATATTTCATGCTGCTAAATGACAAATATACGGTATTTTCTAAATTCCAGTATTTCGTTATGTTACCATGGTAACGGCCCTAGCGGCCACGCCCACCATGAACTTTATGGAAAACAGGCAGATTACGAGAGCTGAGGGTCCTAGCTAACAGAAAAACATGATTTAAGATTGTGCAGACAGTTGTTTTCTATTTTGTATTGATAAATCATAGATATTTTACACAAATATAAGCATTTTGGGGGACCGTTTCCATAGCAACGGCCCTTTTTTACACGCCCATGACTTCAAATGGCTCAGATTGTAGTTGGAGTCAGTGGGGCAGGTTGAAATACATATATTAGAGGCCTTACCATATATTTTATGCAGTTAAATGACAAATATACAGTATTTTCTAAATTCCAGTATTTTGTTATGTGTTGCCATGGTAACAGCCCTAGCGGCCACGCCCACCATGAACTCTATGGAAAACAGGCAGATTATGAGAGCTGAGGGTCCTAGCTAACAGAAAAATATAATCTAAGATTGTGTAGACACCTCTCTGTCTATTTTATACTGATAAGTTTAGATATTTTTCCAAAATATAAATTTTTTATGTTACTGTTTCCATAGTAACGGCCATTTTTTGACGTGACCGTGACTTCAAATGACCTAGATTTTGGTTTCAATCAATCAGGAAACTCAAAATACATATATTTAGATGCTTACCAGTCATTTTTCAAATTTCTGAATTAGAAATATTAGGTATTTTAGTAAATTCCTATATTTCCTTGATGCGTTGCCATGGTAACGGCCCTGGTGGCCACACCCACCACTAACTCTTTGGCAAACAGGCAGATTCTGATAGCCTAGGGTCCTAGCTACCAGGAAAACATCACAAACAAATGTGCCTAAGGGGGGGGAGGGGGGTCTACGTTGGCCCATAGACTATACTTAGTCACAAGTAATCAATGTATTTGTTACTCCAAAATAATATATTGCTTCAAAACATCTTAATATTTACCTAATGTATTTGTGTTTTCTGCTGTGTAAATGAGTTACAATGTTAGTGGTTATTTGTTCTATCATGCTCAGGCAGAACAGAAATATCAGAGATATTAAATAAAAATGTTTTGCATTTCAAATTTAAATTGTTTATTCCAGCATGCAATATATATGGTTTGGGTAATATTCTGAGAAGAGAATGAAAGGATAAGAAAACAAGTTGAAAGTGGTACTGTGAAAGTGATATTTTTGAAGAATGGATGCCAAACACAACTCGGTCCTGAGGGGTGCCTTTTATTTTTACTCCCAAAGCTTGGGGAGTCGGATTGGGGCAGCGCATGTACTCGACCCAATATCAATCCCCCTCCCCCAGCTAAACAAGCCCCCCCCCCCCTGTCAGTATTCTGTTTTGTTGCTGTCTATATACCTATAAAAGGAAGAGAGTTGAATTGAATGAATGAAAGATAACTACAGAAGAAAAAGCAAATACAAATGAGAGAAAGTGTGGGCAGTGAATTAAAGACAAAAAGGAAACAGGTAGGCAGTCAGAGCCAAGATCAGATTCAGTTAAGGCAATGCTACACGAACTTTGCATGTCAAATCTGCCGTACACAGCAGGGGGGGGGGGGCAGTTGCCCCCCCCCCCCCTGGCCCCCTCCGAAATTTTCAAATCCCCCTTCTTTTTTTTTTTTTAAGACTCTGATTTTAGATTTTCAAATAATTCCACCAAAGTGTGCACCAGATCGTTCACTTTCAATTCTAAATATGCAAAAGCTCCCTCGTGTGTGAGCAGGATGTAACCCCCTCCCACACCTTCCCTCACTTGCGTGTTCCCTCGAATATTGAACACATTCTACCCCCCCCCCCCCCCCCAAGAAAAATTGCATGAAAATGTGCAGAGTATTTTTGTCGTAGGAAATTTGGGACACATGAATCCCATCTTTAACTAATGGTTACAATATAAAATTTATTTGAATAACATTTTCACCTCTAAATCTGGGGCTAACAACCAATGCCAAACTTTAGTTAACAGTGGCAGTAAAGCCGACGCAGAAAAACACATATGGGACACGAGAATATACACGTATCCATACTTACCTGGAAGACTAGATTAATGGCGTTAATGAGGTAAAGAGGGTGATTTATTAATTTTTTAGGAATATTATGACGAACTGCAGCTACTGCTTTAATTATTAGCTATTTCATGTGACTCCATTCATTATAAATATACGAATACTTGGTTACTGCGACTAAAGTAGACGACGCTAAACCCTGACCTGTAGGTGGCCGTTTCCACACCGTTGAAGTTCGTTGACCCTGATCACAATGCGCAGCAGGGCTAGGACGCGTTGACCAATCAGACCGCAGCATTGTTGCCAATGCAAGAAACTCGCTCATCGTCGGACGAAGGGGATGACAAGGTGATAGACTTTTTTGGTTCCTGACCGTCCTCAAAAAGAATACATACTGATTTATGGCTCATTTTGAAGAGAAATAGTGTAGCAACACGCCTATTATAAAAGTGTAATGACGCAAGAAATGTAAGGTGTGTTTACGCGTCTTCTAAGACGCACGAATGAAAATCATTTTGAAGGCAATATGTAAGCCTGATTTTCAATGTTATGATACAGGAATATGGTTCTGAATTTCAGATATATAGAATCTTTGAATATTCCTCTTTACATACATCCTAAATTTATGGATGAAACCTGAGAAAAAATGTTAAGAACGTCGAATAATCAAACCCTTGCGCTACTCATGAATATTCATAAACGCGGAAGCTTCATGAATACGAGCTGAATAAATACGGCTGAATTATCACGCGTGGCGCTCTGACTGTGATATGTATCTTCAAACTGATGTTATTCACCATAATCTCACCTATACACACTGTATACCTTACAGGTGCATACTCGGAATGGTTAACAGACATGCCTGAAGCACTAGGTTCTATCATACCCGTCTTACTGTCAGGTTAGTATCGGCTTATAATCCAGTCAGTCTATGATTTGTCTATGTAACTATAGTTCTTAAAGGTCCACTGCAACCTAAATGCAATTTGATTTCTGTTGATGTGCAGGGATGCATACAACTCATAATTTGTTATTCAAACATGTAAATATGTTTCATAAATTTTTAAATATTTTTTGAAATTATTTTCTCAGACATGCTAAGCTCCACCCTAAAAAAATGTTCCAGATCTCATTCCTGCAGTGACATCATCTGTCAATCATTAGTGAGCTGAGGAAAGGTAGTGGTATGTAGTTTTGCCAGAGATGACCATTTGTTCTTATAGATTATACAATGTTTACATAGTAGCTGCTATTTCAGACATGCTGTATCATCACCAGGAAAAGAATGGTAATGAGGAGGTATTGTTCGAAAGCATGCAATTCTATTGTGAACATGTCCTGAGCTGGGGGAAGTTACATTCCACTGTCTATTGTAGAATGTTAGTGTAGCTGACTGATGATTGACAGATGATGTCATTGCAGGAATGAGATCTGGAGCTTTTTTTAGGGTGGAGCTTAGGGGGTCGGAAAAAATATTTCAAAAAAAAACATTTAAAAATCTATGAAACATTTAGATGTTTTAATAACAGAATATTAGCTGTATGCATCCCTGCACATCAACAGCAAAAAAAAAAATTGCATTTGGGTTACATTTGGTTGCAGGGGCCCTGTAAAGGAAGGGACCACCCTGATCAAAAGGTGATTTGAATGATTTACACATTGTGTTTGTTTCTTTAATGTGCATATTTGAATACAGTTTACAAAAGCACATATACATGTAATCAAGTTCTGTGTAGTAACATGCATACCCTGTCTATTTCCTCTTCATGATTGTCTAATGATACAGATCCACTTGCTTCATTGTAGAATTACATAAGTCTATTATCATATTCTACAATGTATGTAGAATACAATTGACTAAATCATTTTCTTGTGACATTAGATTGTGTTGTGTGTATTTATCTCTGCTAGGTTTGAATGATGCAGAATTAGCTGCTCCAGCCACCATGTCATTAAAAGACATAGCATCAGATTGTATACCAGGAATGAGACCACACGCTGAAGTCATTCTCACCGCCAGTCAACAAGCTCTCATGGGTAATGTTCTCAAGGTATAACATCCAAACTATCCCAAGGAAATAAGGATGGTATTTTGAACTTGAGAGAAGAATGTACATAGTAAATATAAATCAAGGCATTAAGCTATCCGTTGATTACAACTTCACTTTTATAGAGAAATGTCAAAAGGGAAAAAAGAGTTTGTAAATGTAGTTTCACTGTCTGTTATAGCTGCATTTTGCTTGCCTGATTGTAATCACTGAAGTCCTATAACATCAAGATGAATGTAAGTACATGTAGGTGCTTCATTTAATATGCTAAGCTTCCAACCTGACACATTTCGAGCTACATGTAAGACAACTAGGTTTGTTTTATCAGTTGGTTTGAAATACAATTATTTGTCATGTCTTTCACAGTCGAGGGAAGCCACTCGTTTGATGTCAGTGATTGGTTTAGTGCTCTCATCACTGCCCCTAGCTGATATCATGAACTATCTGGAAGTCATACTCACTCCTCATGTGCAGGCTCTAGAAGAGGTGGCCAACCAGCAGGTGGGATGAGAGAGACGATGATAACGATGGTGATGGTGATGATGGTGATGATGATAATGATGGTGGTGATGATGATGGTGATGATGATGATGATGATGATGGTGATAATGATGGTGGTGATGATGGTAATGGTGATGATGGTGATGATGATGGTGATGATGACAGAGATGATGGTGATGATGATGGTGATAATGATGATGATGGTGATGGTAATGATAATAGTGATGATGGTGATAATGATGGTGATGATGACAGAGATGATGATGATGGTGATGGTGATGATGGTAATGGTGATAATGATGGTGATGATGATGGTGATGATGATGGTGATGATGGTGATGATGGTGATGATGATAGTGATGATCGTGATGATGGTGATGGTGATGGTGATAATGATGATGATGATGGTGATGATGATGATGGTGATGGTGATGGTGATGATGATAATGATGGTGATAATGATGATGATGATGATGATGTTAATGATGGTGATAATGATAGTGATAATGGTGATGGTGATGATGATAGTGGTGATGGTGATGATGATGGTGATGGTGATGATGATGGTGATGATGATGGTGATGATGGTGATGATGATAGTGATGATCGTGATGATGGTGATGGTGATGGTGATAATGATGATGATGATGGTGATGATGATGATAATGATGGTGATGGTGATGATGATAATGATGGTGATAATGATGATGATGATGATGATGATGATGGTGATAATGATAGTGCTAATGGTGATGGTGATGATGATAGTGGTGATGGTGATGGTGATGGTGATGGTAATGGTGATGATAATGGTGATAGTGATGGTGGTGGTGTTGGTGATGGTGATGGTGATGATGATGATGATGATGATGATGATAATGATAAAAGTGGTTACAGTGATGAAGTTGGTGATGGTGGTAATTGTTTGATCATTGACTATGGTGATGGAATCACTGATACAAGTGATATGGTCACACTAGATATCAGTTGAAATGAATCTTTCTTCAGATTAAAGAATCTGATGGTATCAGTATGTTTAAGATGCCAAAATTGGTGAGCAGAAATGTTTTTGTCTTGCCCATTCTTGTAGCCTTCTCCTTCAGGGAAGTCAACCATCCTAGTTAAGCTGACCATGATGGCTAACCTCTGTGCCTCATTAGACATCAAGAGAGAGGACAAGTCCATTCTAAGTAAGGGGGAGATAGATAGCAAGTCATCCGGAGGGTCTCAGGATACTCAGCCTGTCCTGCTGATACTACAGAAGATCTTACCTATCGTAGAGAAGCTGCTTAATATGTGGATCTCTGATGCTGCTATTGTGGAGGTAACCAAACTGGGATAGGATACATGAATAGAGGAAATATGCAATATAAAGCCCTATCACATATGACGCTACTAACCGCTTTAAAACATGAATGAATGAAAAATCACAATGACATACGCAAAAGTGCGTTTTATATTATTGTATGTTAACTCAACTGAATTTCCAGGATTTGGATGTAAGACGGGCAGTCCGACACACGCATACCAAATTCATATTCTTCTTTTTTGCTTCCCATTACACCGTTTCTGCCCTAATGATGATGGTGATGGTGGTAATGATGTCTCCTTCATATAATGAATATCCCTAAGATGTAGTATCTTAGTATTAGAAAAAAAAAAGTTGAAATTATTTTTAAATGGGCATTAGCTCAATAAATTTAGTCCAAAGAATAGCTTTGTAACAAATGCAAAATTTGGCTAGAGATCTTGTTAGTGCATTATAATGCTCTTATTATGTAGGACTCATTACAAAATTCCTTCAAAATGATTTAGCCCTTTGTCACTCATCTACATGCAGAAACTCACTTACTTTGCATCCAAGATGAGATAACACCACCATTAACAAAATGTCTTGTGTTCTTTAATTTCAGTCTGTGTGTGAGTTGTTGAAGCGTGCAATGAGAACGTTACTGGACGACCTTCAACCTCTTGTGCCTCAGCTCTGTGAGCTTCTTTGTAGGATGTACAACACTGTCCCTCAACCAACCATGCTGGACCTGGCACAACAGGTGACTCTCACAAACATTGGCCAATTGTACTAACTTTAGTCCAGGTCTAAGTGCATAGGTTTAGTCCACTGATTTTCAGAGTGCCAAATGGCAACCCCCTCATGTCATAAAAATTACCATAATTCTTAATTAACCAACAAAAATCATGTCAGCATGAAATAAATTTGTTTTTTATCGCATTTATTCTTTCTGTAACATAAATTCATTAATTTGGATAGAAGTAAGAGTTTGACACTTGGTACTCCTTAGAACAGTGGACTATTAAAGGTAAACCACATTTAACCCATTGACTGCTGAACTCTCCTATTCCCATAGGGTTAATACAGGGATCTCTGGGTTCCCGTAAGCATTGCGTTAACTTTATAAGTCCTCCTTGTGATTACGAGCCATTATTGTTCAAAAAGACGTTCATTGTATGTACCTCTTTTTGTTTTGCTTTTAGAAAATGTTTGGCAGATAATGCTTCAGAAAAATACTGTGACAACCATCTTTTTTGTTGTTGTTGTTGTTGCTTGTCTGAGGTGTTTTAAAAGTACTTTTTCCCATCTCAAGATTGCAAGCAGGATTTCTGAAATCTTGTTCCTGAGAAAAATGACCATCAGGAAAAATTTCATCCACCCCCCTTTTCTATCGGACAATCCTAGATCCACCCATGATCTTGAAAATATGTTGTATTTTTTCTTTGATCAGATCATCATCCTGTTTGGAAGTGTAGTCTCTCTCAACTCTGCCATTGCATCACTTTTCCTACAACTGTCATCAAAAACATTATCACTACTGCCAAACAGTGAGTTGATTAATCAAGTTATTCGAGATGTACACGTAGCTATAATTATTGAAGTTAGTTACCACATATGTACATGTAGTCTTGAATTGATTGTTAGATAAAATCTTTTAATATGTTGAGTACAAAGCTCAAGATACATGTATTTTACGCTGTAGTCGGTGACAAAGTTGAGTTCTATCAATATTATCAAATTATATTCCAATTCTATCCAAAAGTTTAAATGTCAATTCAAGCTACATTCCATTTACTACAATTTAAGCTACACATGTAATTCCTTGTATAGAAAATATTACTATTAAAGGCCAAGTCCACCTCAATATCAAGTTGATTGTAACACACACACTCACTTTTCCTTATGTATTTTATTATATGAAATTTCAAATATTTCAATTTTTATAGATGTGATAATAAAGAATCCCTTCCTTGTATGAAAATAAGTTACAATAATGATGATGTTACATGTTCCATATGGAGTCAAACCATGTTTTACATTATTGAAGCAAAAAAATGAAATATATGATATTTCATATAATAAAATACATAAGGAAAAAGAAAGTGAGTGCATGACATCATCGGTTCACTCATTTGCATACCGCCCATGTTATGCATATCACTTTTTCATGAAATAATGCAAAACTTCAAAATGCCATAACTTTCTTATTTTACATCCGATTTCAGTGAAATTTTTACTGTTATGCTTGTTTAATTTTACTCTGTTTATTCAAATCAGCTTGATATTGAGGTGGACTTGGCCTTTAATACTGGTACCTGCATGTGTAGGTGTAATTCCTTCATTGAAATTCATCCTTTAAATATCTATCGTTAGATGACTTCACATCTACTTTGACTTATTCTTCAATAAGTGATGGTCATTCTAAATGAATTGGGGTTTACGCTGCAGCTATTAAGCTGTTCTAGAATTTTTATTTTCATGTACATGTAGATGATTGTCTTTTTGTTCTTCTTAGATGCCAGAGAACATACAGATGTACTCGAAGAATTCATGACAATTTGTGCACAGGTGAGTGAATATATAGAAGTACATGTTTTCTGTTTTCTAACCCTCTATCCTCTTTCTTCCCACCTTTTTTTTCTTGTCTCTCTCCTTATTTTTCTCTTCCTCCTTTACTTCCCTCTCTCTCTCTTTCTCTCTCTTCCTATCCTTTGCTTTCTTTATCTTTCTTCACTGTGTGCGTGTGCGTGTGTCTGTCTGTCTACATGTACCTCTCTCTCTCACTTTCTCCTTTTTTCTCTCTCTCTCTCTCCTCTCTCTCTCTCTCTTTCTCGCGCCTTGACTGTTGTTTATTTACGCTTGTTGTTTTGACAATAATTACGCGCTATGCACTACATCCGTGGTGCATCTTTTGTACTTGGTATCATTTCCTGAAGAAGCCTTATAAGCGAAATATTGAAACTTTTGTGTCTAACGGAGTAATTTATTCTGTGTCTCTACTTTTTAAACTCCGTCGTAGAACTTTTGAACTAGAAGTACATGTACATGTAAATGAATACATTATGCTCTATACTTTGGTGTCACTAGCCAAAATTTAAGAGTTACTCATGACTTTGCAAGTTTTGCATGTTTCAAGAGAGAGAGAGAGAGAGAGAGAGAGGAAGAGAAAGAGAGAGAGAAAGAGAGAGAGAGAGAGAAAGAGAGAGAGAAAGAGAGAAAGAGAGAGAGAAAGAGAGGTAGAGAGAGAGAGGACAGGGACGTACATAAAAGTATTGATAGCGTACTTAACAAGTGTGCAAATATATAAAGATAGCAAGTGATATGTGCATGTGTATTTATTACGAATCTCCTAAAAACTAGTTCAAGTTCATCTTATCAAATCTAGATATATATTTCTTTGAGTAACCCTGATCATTGATATGATAATGGATCTGTTTGCATGTCCTTTGTGACTTGTACCGTCTGATAATAGCTAAACAATCACGTACTTGAGCTTTGTTTTGTGATAGCAGAATCTTGACAGTGAAACACATAAAGATGAAAAATGCTGTCACCTTGTGATTGGAAGTGGGTCATTGTTTTCGTCATTACTTTCTGTTCAACGATTTTCCGAAGGAGTTACATGTATAAGAAAACATTGAAAGAATTTAGAGTGTTTAATCATGGGATGTATTCATTTAATGCTTTGTTTGAAATGTCATTTTGATGTAATATTTTGTGTTTTTCTCATGTTGATTATCAAGAGATATACATGTACACTGTAAATGTAGGTTTAATGTTTAAAGAAGTTCCAAGATAACTACCGGTAAGCGTACTGTCAGATATAATTTTAACCTTTGAGCCGTGGTGCAATATTGACATTGAATTATCTTTATTCTGAATAATATCAGTAATTATAATTCAGTTGTGTAATCTTAGATGATAAAAAATATGAAAATAATGAGAATTAGCCTTTATGCTTTAATTGGCAAATCCATGCCCTCCGTAGGCAAGCCAGGCATTCTAGCTGCTCACAGTAATTTTCCATTCTACTTTGTAAGAATGGCTTTTAAGGACACCAGCGAAAATAGGATAAATAAACAGAATGTCAATACAGTAAAATGAACATGAACAAACAAGATGCACAGAGATAACATATCGTCTGTTTAGAGCCAGAAGGGCGTTAACTCACATCTCTCATACAGAGTTTAGCGCCCTTCTGGCTCCAAACAGACGATATTCGTGTGAGCTGATCTCAGAAATACATGTACCTCATGTACATGTATGTGCACACTACATGTACCCTGGTAATAGCTTGTCTTGTTAGACTGTAATTAGATACAGAAATTTGAAAACATCTGTTTTGTACATGGGTGAATGTACAGTCATGGAAAATATTATTAGACCAAGAAAGGATACTGATAGAGTTATTTTTGAAGAAGGAAATAAAATATCATAAAAGCAAGGTATAATTGCTGCAATTTGGTATTCATTCAATGAAATACAAAGGCATGTCATTTGTATAATTTTTTATGCATATTATAGTACCCTTATTACAGAAGCTTGGTCTAATAATTTTTTCCACGGCTGTATTTCCTCTTGGTCATGAACTGGTTTACATGTTAACTGTTTGTTATTGGTTTAGGAAATGATTTTCATGAACTGCAGTTACATGTAATGTCATGAATTTTGTTTTTGTGCAGCACCATAATTGTTGAATACAGTATTATAACTTGGAATTGTATCTTTTGAATTTACAACTTCTTATCTCTCTAATTTTGTTATTATTTAGTTGTTAAAAAAGCACACCAAAATCTTCACTTTGGATGAGCTGAACCTAGCAGCTATCTTTCAGTGTGGTCTGGTTTCAATGACGATGCCTGAGAATCACACAGTCAAGGCATGCTGTCTGTTCTTTGTAAGTTTATGACATTTGTTCAGCGATGTCTTTTTATTACTTAAACCTTGATCCATCTCGTATGTTGTATTCTAGAAAAAAAAAAGAAAAACCTAAACAGACTTATATAGTACTAGCAGGCATTATCTTATGTTTGATATTTTGAAATGATGCACTGCTTTTATTGTGGGAAAGGTAGTTACTGTATTGCTTTTATGTTATCGTGTTTACTAGTTTACTTACACCCCTGTACAGACAACCAGTGCGCTTAGAAACGCCCGTATAAAGCGCTATATAAATGCATTTATTATTATTATTATTGAGATATGAACATTTGCTTTGAGTTATGTACTGTATCTCTTTGTGATATTGATAATTCCTGCAATGTAATTTGATATGTTTTTAATGCAACCAATTTGTTCACTGTGAATTTCATTTGTGTTTTGATACGAGAGACAAATTAATCTTATCTTATCATCATTAAGGATAGATACTTTGCTTTCAGTAGGTTGCTATCAAATTTATTATCCGACTGACACTCGACTAGCATGTTTGACTAAAACAAAAACAAAACAAAATAAGAAGAGAACATTGGTGTCTTTAATAGGCAGCATGGTATATTGTCTGTTTAGTTAACTCATAGCAGGTGAGTGTCAGGGATTAGTGACGTTATTGCATTACATGTATCTTTATCCACAATGCTAGGAATTCCACATAATACAGAATACAGAAAGATCAAAAATCACAGAGGCCCGTATTCTGAACTCTGGTTTAACTTAAACCATGATCTAAATCTGCGGTTTAACTGTGGTTAGCAAAAAATGTCAAAACTTTGTTTACAATGTATGTTCCTTATGTTTACTGGGTTCTGGACTCATGCTTTAATGGTCAAGAAAAATATTGTGCTTATCCTTCCCAGACAGTTTTTTGTTAAGTTTGAGGACCAAAAATGCTGATAAATTGAATATCTACTGTTAAAGATTAGTGTCACATTTGGCTGCCCATAGTTAAACCACACATTTAGACCATGGTTTAAGTTAAACCGGAGTTCAGAATACGGGCCAGAAAGTTTGAAGTCCTTTTCCGTTGCAGTACTTTGTGCCGTTCATGAACGAGAATGATTTAATTCAACATAGCAAAGTCTTTAAATTGGCAACACAAAGTTAATCTACATTTCTTTTTTGTTTTCCTACTTTGTCATGATATCAGGGAAACTTTGTTTCACAGAGTGACAACTTACCAGGAGCAGGAGAGGTCTTAACACAACATGGGAAACCATTAGTGGAGCTCACATTAAAGGTATATACAGTGAAACCTGTATATAAAGACCGCTCAAGGGAGACAAGAAAAGCGGTCTTTATGAGCAGGTGGTCTTTATGTACAGGTTCCTTTAATACACGTTTCAATGAGAAATACTTTTCAAGGGAAACAAAAATGGTGGTCCTTATAGACAGGTGGTCTTTCTATACAGGTGGTCGCTAAATCAGGTTTGACTGTATATCATATTCATGAATACAGTGAAACTTGTGTATAACGACTACTCAAAAGAAACCAGAATGGGCAGGTTGTGTTCATATACGGCTTCCTTTAGTACACATTTCAGTGAGGCGAAATGTTGAAGGGAAATTAAAAACATGGTCTCTATAGACTTAGGTCATTCCATACATGTGGTCACTGAAACAGGTCGTACTGTACAAGCTGTCATCATTTTGCTTAGTGCTAAATTGTATTACCTTCAACTTGTTGTATACTGACTCATCTGAGATGATATAAGCCAAAACAATGACTATGTACTTTGTAATTACAAAGACATGATGAAGGTTAGATATATATGGTCAATGGCCATTGAGATCACGATAACATGGCTGATATGACCTACATGTATGCGATTGACTTTGAGTTGTGTCCTAGATCAGATTAGAGCAAATTATTTTGACATTAGAGGAGTCAAGTATCTTGCCCTAGATGTTATTCGTTTTCACCAGCCAAGATTATATCCAATTCTATAGATCAAATATTGATAAGTGGAGAGTTTTCCACAATTTGCTTTGAGATTGTGTGCCCCAGATCAGATTAATAAGTACAGGTATATTGTTTTAACTTTTGAAATGAAGTCAGGTCTCTTGCCCTAGATATTGTTTGTTGTCACTAGCATCTATTGGCCAAGTTTAATCTAAATTTATAAAGCATCAAATGACAATATGAAGAAAAAAAATGAAGGCACACCATTAAAGATTTTCTATTATGACGTAGCTTTTGTTAATTAATTTCTCTCTGTTTACTATTAAAAATACAATTGTGTATAGATACTGTGGGGGACAGGGAGAGCATGGAAGGCTTTATGCTTTAAACTGCTTTACATTGAATTTCAATTTGATAAGATATTGAAGGAGAGCAGGAAATGCAGCGAATGTAATGACAAAGAACTTGAAATAACAAGTTATGTTTCACCTGGTAGCTGCAAAAGTTTTTACACAAACAAAGATAAAAAATTTTAAAGCTCATCTTATCTAGCTTGAAATAATATTGTTGTGATAATAAGCGATGAAGCTGTTGAGAGACCAGGCTCCTATCAAAGGTCAAGATACAGATCGTCAACACTACTTCTACAGAGCGACACAGTTTTGGCACGCAAGGAACGTAGAGCTCTTTAGATCACGTTTTTGTTATTCACACGCTGATACCCCAAAACAATGGTTGGAGTCCAAAGGATAAATCAATATTGAGATGTAATGGAGATCAGAGAGAGACCATTATCTTTCATAACAAACTTCTTATGTTATAAAAGGATTATGTTTACTTAATGATCAGAATTTGTTTTTCTAAAAGGGGGCTTGTGAAAGGCATAGCTAGGGCATGGAATCACATATTGTATAATAAGAGCGGTCTTTGATTACAAAATTTGCGAATAGATTAAGCATAATCTTTCTAACCCTTAAATCGATATGGGATTACATGTATATGTAATTTAATGAGAATATAAATAAAGAAATGATAATGACTATTAATTTGGTGCTGTATTCCTGCCCTGATTCATTGATTTAAAGGACCCAGAAGGCCTTTGTTTCTCTCTTAGATCAAGAAAAAGTTCCCTTAATTTCTGATCAGGGGATGGGGGGGCGGGTGGGGGAGATCACCTAGTATCAAGGGGTGGGGATAAGGTGAACTGAAACTATGGAATAAATCCAAAACCATTTTTTAGGCATGGATACAAATAGGAGCACCCCCCAACACACACACACACACACACACACACACACACAAACATGAAAGATAAGATACATGTCAAAGCTATTCTGAAAAAAAGAAGATATTTTATCCTTTCTTTTATCATGTGTTATGGGAAATTTTACAAAGATATCAAATGATTTTAGTAATCTATTATCTCAATGAAAAAATGAAAGATTATTACTTATTTTATTACATGTATTTCATACTTGTTAAGTAATAAGCCTCCATGGATAATAATTGAATATGAATTTATTTGATCATTTTATTGTAGGCAATATCTGGAGGAGCTCCTAGGAATCTGGTAGACAACTTGTCAGACATCTTGTTCTCTCTCAACAAACATGCCTTCACTAAGTTCTCTGGATGGATAACAGATATCATGCTCAACAACACTGTGGAACTTCCAAGAGCAACCAAAGAACAAAGAGAACATTTTGGCAGTACCATTCTAAGGTAAGCTGAGGCCAGTTATCCATGTTACCTTACCCCTCCATTGCCCTCTCATCCCTCCTCTCCTCCACACTTCACCCCTTCTCTCTCTCCCTCTCTCTTTCTGTATCTCTCTATCTCTTTCTCTTTCTTCCCTGTCCCTTTCTCTTGTTTTCTCTCTTTATATCTCCATATCTTAACCCTCCCATCATTGCTTTACAGTATTTTTCATGCGCTACGTTGGTGAATTTACGTGTAATTGTGCATTATTTACAACGCTGTCAATAACAATGCTGTCATTTGAACTCTACTAGCGCCCTCTCAAGTGCAAGTTTTGTCAATGTCTTTGTTCAGGTGATTGGGTTGAGGAAATGCATGTAGGCAATAAAACCTGTACTCAGCAGTTCAGTGGAAATAACAAATGGTTTTATTGACATATTATTTCATTCTCAAAGTGATTTACCCTGTATTTTTGTTTCAGTATACAAGTGGATGTAGGATACAAGCAATAAAGAATGTGTACTGAGAAAACATTTGCTTGCCAACATCATATTTCCTCTTGTCTTTCTTCTTTTTGGTGGTAATAATATAAATGATAATAAAATTAATAATACTAATTATATTCTGTTCTTGTATAGCGCATATTACATTATGATATAACGTCCCTATGTGCTTCCATAAAGAGCTTAGGAAATAATTACCCTTTCATTAGCTCTGGCGACCATTAGCAGTCCACAGAGCATTTCTAGGAATAATCTTTAATACCAGGTACCCATTTACATCACCTGGGTCGAGTGTGGCAAATGTAGATTAATGTCTTGCCAAAGGACGTTAGTGCTGCGGTAGGGATTTGAACCCTGTTCCTTGTGTCTCACAGACTGGGGACTTATCCACTAGACCACTAAACCTCTGGTATGTGAGAAATGTATGTGTGTGATGTGGTAACATTACAAATTACCAAAGTGCTGTAGTTGCTATGATTTCATTAACTGCAGTTGAACTTATATAGTTTATCAGCATAGCTGCAATAATGATCTACATGTAGATAATCATTTGAATATTTGGATTTGATTTCAAAGCTACGAAATGCACTTGGGCCTACTGATGTATGCTTATCCCCCCCCCCCCCCCCCTCATTAATCCACGAAGTACATGTACCTTCTCCTACAAGTACTTTTACATGTATGTTGGTGTTTATTGGAGGGGGAGGTGGGGGGGGGGGAGTCTTTAAATATTTTTGTGTGTTCATGGCTGCATTATCACTTGCCACCTGCCACTTGATTTCTTAGACAGTAGTATTACCAAATGCTTCTAGATACCTTTGAAATATCCAGTATAAACTATTACATACAGGTAATAAAAGTGTTATCATGCAGTCCCATAACTAAGGCTGGGAGTGGGTTATTAGATAAAGCTTTTATAATGCTTGTGCAATTTTTCTGTTAATTGGTGCCTATTGTTTATACGCCAAACGGTCGGTACCCATGGCAAAAAAGAAATATTATCGTGATTACTCCTGTGGTGACGATCATGAGGTTTGTAGTGACCCACTTCATATTAGTTTGGAGGGTTTGGACGTGGACATAGACATATAGATGGACAGGTTATCAATGGGAAACCTCCATTATTTCCTCTGACCATCATTCATGATCACAGGGCGTACTGTATCTCGGTTTTCCATTCATGAGTCATCCCAGGGAACCACAGAGATAGATTATATTTTAGTCATTAATATCAGCATTGCACATGTAGTCATATGCAGGCAAATACATGTACATGTACATGTGCATGTAGTTAATTTTTAATTAACCTTGACCGACATTAGTCATGCTGTAAACTTTACCTTATCTTGGTAACAAGGCGTGGAAGGTAACAATAGTCATTATATGTGGGAACCACTGAAAAAAGTCTTGTGCAACTCCATAACCCTCAAAGTTTCCTATTTTGAATTTAATACATGTATTTTGATATATATATATGGATTAGGATTAACCCAGTGATACATATTTCCATAGTGTACCAATCACCTGAGCAAAATCATTTATGTACAGCTAGAAGGTATAAAATCAAGCTCAAAGAGCTTCATTTGGCATTCTATAGGTCAGCAGTTTAGGAGTATGAAGAAATATTTACGATAACATGAACGTGGGTGCACGGAACCGAACTCCAAGTTGGGTTCCGCATTAGCCTTTATCTTGGTGAGCGGGTATGGGTGCGTTGAGTATTCTACTTATGAGTCACTTTTACCCTTACAGAGAGTGTAATTAAACTTGCAAATATCTCTTTTTATAAGTGTAGGGGTTATATTATAGTTGAATAACTAAATTATTATTTCATTGGACAAATTAAATTACCCTCTGGGTTCGAAAATACTCTGTTATCAAAAGAGACGCGAGGTGCGGGTTTTGCTCATGGCAAGAGGTATTTATAACTAAATCTTCAACCACTAGTAACCAGCAATCAACCTTACCACCAAGATTCGAATCACAATCAAACACCCAACATCTCAATCATAAACAAGCACTCAAGGTGTAAATAACTTAAAATGCACTTCTAACAACCGACACCCAGACCTATCAAAAGAGCTACAACTGTGGTTTAAAACAAGTAAAATGATTAAACAGACTAATTTGGATTAAATTCAGTAACCCCGGAATAATGAATAAACAAAATAATAATAATCATTATATTGGATAAGATACAAAAAGTAATATATAAGAAAACAACTCCTTGTCATTGTCAACAGGAGTGTTTCCTTCTAGTTTCAAACTAGCCAAAGTGATCCCGATTCATAAGAAAGATGATACAAAGTTCATCTCCAATTATAGACCTATTTCAGTATTACCTACAGTGTAGCTTGTCTAAAATTTTAGAGAGAATTGTTTATAATAGGCTTTATGAATTTTTGGATAATCACAAGTACCTAAATTCTGAACAATATGGATTTAGGCGATGTCATTCTACCGACCTTGCATTGTTAAAATTTTACGACCGTGTGTCAACTGCCCTAGCAGCTCGGGAGCATGTTGTTGGCGTATTTATGGATCTCAGTAAAGCCTTCGATACACTTGATCACTCTATTCTTCTTTCTAAATTGGAGCACTATGGAATAAGAGGTATTGCGTTACAGTGGTTTTCAAATTATTTATCTATGAGAAGCCAATATACCCATTGCAATTGTACAAATTCAGATGTTACTTTTCTAAAATGTGGCGTCCCCCAAGGATCTATTCTAGGTCCGCTATTATTTCTCATCTACATTAATGATATTTGTGATGTTTCCGCAGATTTGCATTATACTTTATTTGCGGATGATACAAGTGTCTTCTTGTCACATTGTAATATCCAAACGCTTGAACAAAAACTGAACTCAGAACTGCCAAAGTTGACATTATGGTTCAAGAGTAACTTGCTCTCTCTAAATATAGGAAAAACCAATTTTATTCATTTTCAGGGAAGGAAATCTACAGGCAACAAACAATTAAATATTGAGGTGGATGGTATAGAGTTAGAGCGAAAGACATGTACAAAGTTCCTTGGTGTGTATATCAATCAGAAGCTTGATTGGAGTGACCATGTGGCTCACATTGTTACCCCGATTTCTCGAAACATAGGTGTATTGTACAGGGTTAAATGTTTTGTTGTTGATAGAATTTTATTGATATTATACAATACTCTTATACTACCATACATTTCATATTGCAATGTACTTTGGGCTACATCCAAGGTTTTAACTAACAATATCCGTCTCCTGCAAAAGAAAGCCATTCGCATATGTACTGGTTCTGGTCCCCGAGACCACACAAAGCCTTTATTTGTTAAGTTGAAGTGCCTGAAGGTCGATGATATAAACTACCTGCAAACCGCCTTATTCATGTTTCGTTTTAATGCCAAACTTTTGCCCGACTCGTTTTCTTCTATGTTTCAGCATAACAGCACCATTCACTCCTATCCCACCAGGCAGGCATCAAACATACATTTAGTCAATCCCCGCACAGCGTTAGCACATAAATCAATCAGACATAGCGGTCCAGATATTTGGAATTCTCTTCCGCAAAATATCCGTAATTTGCAAACCCCACATTCGTTTATAATGGCCGTAAAGCAAATTCTCCTTTTAAAGATGCATGAATTCCAAGGTACATAATTCAAAGGATGCTTTTATTTACGTTTACATTGTAATCGATGTTCTATGTATTGTACTTTACTATTACTTACTCATCGAAGACTTGATATATTATTTGTCAACATTAGGGCGCCCCTTCATCTCTCTGATTCCTATTTTCTGCTTCTCTTTCCCTTGTAAATAAACTCTCTCTTCTTTTTTTCTATTCATATTTTTGTTGGTTTTTTATTCTATGTTATTCTGTAAATAAAGTTAGTTGTTAGTGTCATCAGTAATTATTTTAATTTTATATGTATTATTTACAAAATGGAAAGGTATTGCAATGCTTCAAGCTTTAGCTTATATTGCCATACCTCTGCATGTTACTACGTTATCCATATATTGTACCTGTATTATGATCATATTTGCCTTTTAATTCTGTTATTGAGTTACTCATACTTATTCTCATTTTTTTTGTCATAATGATCATTCTATGCAATACCATGTACCATGCAGAAATAATAATAAATAATAATAATAATAATAATCATCACATCAACAATCATATCAAGTCACACATTTTAAGGGGTTCCCCATGTTAATGAGAAAATACCGGTATAATTATAATCAAAATGAAACCAACGAATGGCCATAAAAATTAACAAAACTGTTCTCGCGGACAAATGTGCATGGCACCAACCAAATTTCGCTCTTATAAACAGGAACCTTGACAACAGATCAAGTCCAAAACTCCTCGTAAGATCTGTCATACATGATGAGTCGACTACTAGTTATGTAGTAATGCCCATTAAAACTCGTACCACGAAGCGAGTTCCTATCCATCGACGCAGCCATCTCCTGGACGATTTGGACTGTCTTTCTGCCACCGTCAAGCGTTCACCAGCAGCCAACGTATGTATGTTGGTGGTCGTATGTGCAAAACATTTCAGCACACGAAGAATATAATTATATTCGTGTGCTGAAATGTTTTGTATCTTCAAGTTTATCATCTAATTATTAGATGATAAACTTGAAGAAGATACATCTTGGAGACTTTGTCCCCCATCCAAAATAAGGACGGAATCAAATAATTATCAGGAACATATTGCAGTCCAGCAAACAGTCACATACAAGAGAGTGTTACAAAATATACATATTTACAAGCACAATCGTACTGAGAGGGGTTCAACCCATTATTAGGTCCTTCTCCTACGACTGCCCAGATGCAAGAGAACCAAAGAACCTCTCTTCCACACCCAATCTTTTGGGGTAAAATGTACCACCCCCTCTTGGGGAAGACAGAGAGACAGAGAGAGAGAGAGACAAGAACACAAAGAAAGGCATTTTCCCCCAACTTAATGTACCATAATGATGTTTATGTGGTCAAGTGGTCCATTAGCTTCTCCCCTTTCCTCTTGGGACAAGACTTGGCCATGGGTTTATTGTTTTTTTCGAAGCAATATCGGCGTGAGGCAAGGGGAAAACCTTTCTCCTATTCTTTTTGCTTTGTATTTGAATGATTTTAAAGATTTCCTGCAGAATAGTTATAAAGGTTTGGGTAGTCTCTCTTCTGAGGTTGGTCATTATTTTAGTCAAAATGGAATGGATTGTTATATTGATTTATTTGCTCTTTTGTATGCTGATGATACGATTGTGTTAGGCAAGAGCCCTCAAGAGCTCCAAAAAGCTCTTAACTCTTTGTTTAATTATTGTTGTTTAGAAGAATTTTCTTTGAGAAAGAGGAGATTATACCGTAGGATACAACAAGCAGAGACTTGTTATCTATCATCCACTCCGTTTCGAGAGTGCCTGAATGGGAGGGAAAGTTCTTTTGAATTTACTTTGTCTTGGTATTTTATAGGTTCATAACAAAAGATTTAAAAGTTAGTTACAATATTCTCCAAACGCATTTTGTGGTACTTCTCTTTCGTCAATATTGGCTTCATTTTCTGATACCACGCCATCGACCTCGGGCGCAAGTTTCGCTTCTGTGGCCGGGGTGCTATCGACTGTCTATATCGCGTGGACTTGGGCGGACAGCTGTAGCAGCCAGTCGCTGCTCAAGCTCCGTTGCTGCAGCAGACAGTGGATGTGGGTGCTCGGGTACCGGGTAGGCCCTGCTCCCCAGACAAAATGTTTTGGACAGATGTATGTAGATCATTGTTTTCTGTTTTGGAAGGGGGATGAAAAAACCCCTTACATGTATGTTGACGTTGCCGTTGG
The DNA here is from genome assembly GCA_025617745.1 of Heliocidaris erythrogramma. Taxonomy (NCBI): domain Eukaryota; kingdom Metazoa; phylum Echinodermata; class Echinoidea; order Camarodonta; family Echinometridae; genus Heliocidaris; species Heliocidaris erythrogramma. The sequence continues at coordinate 44,835,305 of CM046859.1, read as the reverse complement.
TCATAGCGGGTGTCGCTGTTACACGTCCCATAACAGCAGTGTTTTCCCATTTTCCGACCTTTTGTTTGAACCGTTAGTATGCTCGAAATATTGATTAGTATGTTGAAAAAGATATCCAAACTTTTATTTAATAATCTGTTCAAATAATAATGCAACAAACAGTTCAATAGCGAACAAAGGGTAGTAGTTGCACAATGAAACACTATGTACAATAGCAGCTTCGCATCGCTGGTCACTGTTGTTTGTCCAACCCTCCGATTACGTAATTGGGTTTAAAGGTCTGCATGCATTATGAAACTGGCCTATTTGATAAGGGATAGGCAGAGCTGGACGGTTTTATGTACAGGAGGTTAAAGCTATTCTGAGGACTGGGGTTTAGTTTCATATGTGAAGAGAGGAAAATCAAAGGACTTATTGTGCTGACATGGAGAAATATACAGCTAGGGAAATGAACATTTTGTAATGGAGGTAGACTGGGAATCCAGCCACTTACATGAGTACTATCTGAAGCCCATATAACGACATGGACTGAGTTGAAGGGTTCCTGTTTCTGATGTATCAGGATGAAAACTCAGACACTTCGAGACTTGCTCGGGCTTTCAATCTGTTTAATATCAAACCGTTGTGACAAGTGAATTCTATAGTTTAATAGATGAACCATCCAGTTCTATTCTCTGTGTGTGTGTGTGTGTGTGTGTGTGTCTCTCTCTCTCTCTTGTCGTATGTACATGTACATGTGGAGCAGTACAGAGGGAGAAATAAACAGAGAGATGGATACTGTTGAGACAGAGAGCTTGAGATTGTTAGAGAAAGACAGACACGAGAAAGGAATATCAATAAATATGTGAGACACAAAGAAGTTTAGAAGAAAAAGACATCATAATGATTAAGAATGCAACATAGAGAAGGCAGAGGAGAGATGACTGAAGGGGTGATAGAGAGAAAAAAATACAAGAAGGAATAGCAATCTAGATCTATAGAAATAAATAGGCAGAGAAAAAGAGGAATAAATAGAAGGAGGAGACATACATGTATATGTATAGTCCACTGCCTGGACTGTCTCCGTATCGCGCAATCCGACACCCCCTTCGCTAAAAAAAAGAACAGTCCTTACAATTCCACCCTCGCAGACAGTTTTTTTTTGACGGGTGAAATTTGGGGGTGCGCGCGATGAGTGCAGAGTCGCACTGAGTGGAGAGTCGCGCTCTGTGTGGGCCTGGGATATATGCGTGTAGAGAAAGAGGAGCGTTGGGGAATAAACCAAATAAAAAACGGATAGAATCTAGACTAGTACATGTACAGTACATGCGTCATTTTACAGAGATGAGAAGACAAAGACTAATTGCTGTTGTAGTGGCAAACAATTCAATCCATTATTAGTTTCAGTTTCAGTTTCAATTATAGCCTGTTTGATTCCTCTTTGGTGCATGTAGTCAACAACCTACATCATGTATGTCAAGATTGTTCTAGCCTGTGATACCCGATAGGTTTACTTAATCTAGGTTCGTATGACTTTGCCCTGCCCTACCTATCGACTGTGATTGTTGTGGTTTCTTACCTCTTGTTTGTCTTGACTGAACAATGAATTTCAGCTGATTGGAATTTGGTCATGTGCTTCATTGTTATCATATCTACATTAATTCGAGGATAAAATTGGTGGGGCTTTTCGTGATAGAGATAATACCGCAGCTTGGCATCCAGTATCGTCAGAAATTTTTTAAAAATATTTTTCCAGTACTTTTTCATGATGGTCTAAATTCTGAATGTTAGATGAAAAACGTAAATCCTTGTCTAAATATCATCTATTAATATAAATGGACATGTACATGTACTTTGTTTTTCATAACATTGATTTAACCCAACAAAAGCACTGGTTAGAATGATTATGATTCAACTCTTGTTTTTGATGAGTACATTTCAAAACCTATTAAGAGTTAAAGGTTTGTGCAACCGTTTTTGAGGATATGAAGTTTTATTTAATACGTGTAACAATACCTGTCCCATTAAAAGATTGAATGACACTTTTTTTTCTTCAAAATATACTTCCAATCTCATGAAAAAAAAAAAGCCATCAATGATACAAGATACCGTGTATCTGCATCATGAATGTTTTTATGATACAACAGGTAATGTTTCTACTTTAATTGCCTTAGTTTATAATCCTCTGAAAAATAGAGCATTTTTGATTGCCGCCTTACACAATGAAGCATGTTATATAAGAAGTATACATTGTAGCTTCTGGCTTACTTCCTATTCAGGACACACTTTATCTGCACAGATGTGTACATATTAGTGACGTTTGTTGTCAGAGAACTGTCAGGTTTAATTGCTCAGTTGGATAATCTGTAAAGTGGAAGTTAAGCTTTCAGAGTCAGTCAGATATGATATCAGCTACTGAAGGGTGTGTGGAGAGATAAACCCATTTATACCTAATATTATAATTGGATTTGATACACCACATATTTTCCATAGAATCCAACCTGAGTTATCTTGTGCTTAGTATGTAACAGGTTAAGATATATTTTGGTTGACATAATTATCACAGTTTATAAAGAAAGGTAATATCTGATTTACACTTATGGATTTAGAATGACATTTAGCTTCCATAACGTGTCATAGAAGTAGCCATTTTAGTGTTTTTATGTTTTTTTCACTTCAAGTAGAACACTCAAGAAAATCACAAATATGGCAATTAATGTATCACTAGAAATTGGGAAGCTTACAGATGGCAATCGTATAAGTTTTATGTCAACTGCGTATATGATGATTATAAAAACAACATAAATAAAAGCTCTTCTCAGCATGTGGAATATCCGAGGATTCGCCAGAAATATAGCGATATTTTGATGTCGTCATACGAGGGATCGATCCTGCTTAAGCAGACGACGTCCTATAATGAATGAACGTAATTGCAATGCAATTATTTATCAAATTATAAAGAGTTTGGTACATTTAAACATGACCTTATTTCACACCATTCTAAAAGGGAAAGTGAACTGATTCTGATAACTAAAACCGTTTGATTGTAAATACACAGGAGAAGGGTCAATGATCAATGAAATAAACCCCATTTTCAAATTGAAAAGCCCTGCGAATAATAGCTGGATGGTATTCGTTCCCTCTTGAAACGCCGAACATGCCTCGGTGCAAGCAGCTGAAAATACAATGGCGTCTTATTTTGTTTACAAGTGACTGATTCCTTTATTTTTTTAACGCTGCATTTTTCATCAAAATGATACCATACACGAAGTTAAGAGTGAGGCAACAGACTAACATTAAGACTGACTCTAGTCAAGTAAGAGAAATAAGTGAAGAGGAGATGACAAAACAGGCACTGAAAAATGTGTATAATGTTATGGGACATCGTCTGCTTAGACAGGACTCGCCCCTCTTGTGTCGTCACACATCTCAGCAGCGTTCAAGGAGCTTTTCAGCTGCTATATCGGGGGCTGTATTTTACCGTTTTATAATTGATAATAATCATTAATTCAAATGTTTCCAAGCTTTAAATTTGGATAACCTTGTTTAATTTATGCCATCTATGCAATAATAAGTATTAAGCCAACATTTAAAATCATTAGTGTTCTACTTTAAGTAGGAATTATTGTTTGTGTTGTTTTTAAATGAGAAGAAACTTTTATTTGAAATGTACTTTGTAAATGAATGGTATTATGAGCTTTGAATAGTTATTGGATCACAAACATGTATTTTTTTGTATCATTTTTGTTCATAAGCATGAACATGTACATGAAAGGATATGAACATACACTGTATGTGCCAAATATGATGAGTTGCTTGTCAGATTATTTACCAGTAAGTCGAGATAATGAGATAAGAAAATGAAATTCCAGGCTTAAACATTTCCATGTTACTTAAATTGAAGGTCTTAATTATGAGCTTTCTTCAAGTAACCCTGGGCTAGTATGCATCACCATAGGAAGACGATCTGATTAGATTTTGGGGTATGTAGGTCAAAGGTCAAAGGTCACAGGTCAATTTCTGAAATTGCAGGTGTTAGCCTTGTCAACGCGATATCTCAGGAACCATTTGAAGTATGAACTTCAAAATTGGTACTAGTATGTACATGTATCACCATAGAAAGACGATCTGATTAGAGTTTGGGATACGTAGGTCAAAGGTCAAAGGTCATAGAGGTCAGTTCTGAAATTGCAGGTTTTAGCCTTAACGTGATATCTCAAGAACCATTTGATCCATTAACTTCGAACTTGGAACTACTAGTATGCATCACCATAGTGAGACGAACTGATGAGATTTTTGTTCACGTAGGTCAAAGGTGACAGGTCATAGAGAGGTCAATTAGGTCAAATAGGTCAATTGACATAATTAACATTAATGTAATCAGAGGCTTTTTATTTTGGTTATCACAATATTTCAAGAACAGTTTGAGCCATCAACTGAATTTAGGCGGAGGCATATAGGAGACGCAGTCGCATTCATCTTGTTATGTCCAACATTAACCATCAAAACAATATAGATCTTTGATTTTTATACATGTAGATTCAGCTCTTGCTTCAAGGGCATCGAAAAATGTCCATCAGAATTACATGTAGTATATCACACCTTTGACCTGATTATGAAGTTACAGGTGCCAAGAATTGTGTGAAAAGAAGGTCTTCCAAATTATTTTAGATATATGACTCACAATTATTTAATCCTTAATACATTATGACAAAGTGTTATTTGATTTTGTAACTGATTAAAATAGTTTGGTTATCAGTATTTTTTACCCTCTGCAACACATGAAATTTATTAGTGAATGATTACTGCTATTTCCCTTGAATTTTGTGATAAAAAGATGCTTGAGTTCTTATGTAATCGCAGTACGAAGATAAAGAATCATTTGGCCTTAAAAACTGATAGAATGTGATAGCTAGAATAAATATGTATTTGATCTTGCGCAACACCTTACAACGTTTAATTTGAATTGTGTAATTGAAATAGATCATTCTGGTAAAGATGACTTTGCATGTAAGGCAACATACATACATGTACATGTATGTACATTTGTGTTTCGTTGTCGTGATATAAACATGCTTGAATTTGATAAATTAAAGGGAAATCCAACCTTAATGGCAAGTTGCTCTGAAAGAAAGAGGAAAAATCAGAGAAGCAGATTGGTAAAAGTTTCAACGAAATCGGACAAGCAATAAGAAAGTTATGAATTTTTGAAAGTTGTAATCACTATATCTGTGGGGATTTCAAATTGGCTGAATAGGTAATGTCCCTGTGATGAAGTTGTGGACAACTCCCCCATTTGCTCCAACACACAAAATGACTAAAATGTCATTTTTTTCCAAATGTATTACTCAGTAAGACTTTTTTCTTTAATGAGGACCTATAACAATTATGCTATCTGCAATATATTTCGAGTACTGCCCCGAGGGTAAATGCGCTTCAGAGAAAACCGCAAATTAATGATATTTTTGTGTACGACAAACGGGAGAGTTGTCCACAAGAATGTCACAATCGACTCACCAAATTGCCAATTTGAGATTCGCATAGATGTAGTGATCTCATTTTTCAAACATCCATAACTTTCTTATTCCTTGTCCGATTTCTTTCAAACTTTGACCATCCTGTTTTTCTTATTTTTCTGCTTTCAGACAAATCAACTTATTACCAAGGTTGGATTGCCCTTTAACTTTCTAGCCATTTTGCACGCTTGTGATATACATGTACATGTATAAGCTTGCACTCTGCACCCAGCAACTTGCAGCATACTTGTGACCTTTAACTTTTTATGTTGAAAGATGCCTTGAATTATGGGGAAATAACTACAGAGAGAGAGAAAAAAAAGCATGTGAGAGCAGAAAGAGAGAGAGAGAAAGCGTGAGAGAGGAGGAGAGGAGAGATGGAAAAGGAGAGGGACAAAAAAGATGAGAAATAATTATGGAAGGAAATATAACCCCCAAATAGCATATATAACCTCCATATACACGTAGAATATAACCTCCAACTATAAAAGATGAAGCATATAGCAGAGGTACAAGCTAGAAAGAACATTTGCGACTTCAGCATTTTCAAATGGAATAAATAACAATGATTATGCTCAGTGTTCGACACCTATCAAAGGCACTTTGTAATGAATGGACCTTGGTACCAAATATATGTATCATCAGAAGTAAACAAATCTACACTTGGGATCATTGTCAAGTAGTTCATGACACAGTTGGTTGATGGACTTTTGGTGCTTTAATTCTTGTAGCACTGCCCCCCCCCCCCCTCTCTCCCTCTCTCTTTCTCTCTATCTCTCTCTTTCTCTCTATCTCTCTCTATATCTCTCTCTATCTCTCTATCTCTCTCTATCTCTCAGGAAGATGCACTTGTTTCTCAAATGACAAAATATTAATTCTTGCTTAATTAAAATAATTTAATTGTATGGAGTGAATTGTGATATCTGTCTTGGCCTATTCCTACAAATATTTTGTTTCTAGTGCTTATATACATACTCTGCATACATGCAGTCAATCGTGCGTAAGTCCACCTTGCACAAGCCAAAAAAATCGGATAAAAGTCACTACAAGAAAGTCATGATTATTCCCTCTGTTATTTGTTCAAAACCATATATTCAAAGTCATATTTTACAAGTTAGATTATCATTGCTCAACACACAGTCAGGGTGACTAGCTTCATTTTCTTATCATTTGCTAATTACTCAGCAAATATTCACTTGCTAACAAATTGCAAAGAAAAGAAAGATGAATAGTGAGGGTAATTTAATGGAGAAAAAAAAAAGAAATTCATATTATTATTATTTATTCGACCATTCATAAAAATAAGCACAGGTACAATACAACATGGCAAGACAAGTGCATAATAAGAATACAGAAGATCATGTAAAGGCACATATAAAAGGATTGGGAACAACAAGTGGGTCAGGGTGCACAAAAGTGAAATACAACACTGCTGCCCGGAGACATGCGCCCCCACACTTGCTGCTCCCAGTACATAATAAAATTTCTATACATAGAATATTGCACATAATGAAACATGCAGAAGGGAGGGTAATTACATGTATATCAAGATAAATCAGTAATGAGAAGATACCTTTCACCAGGAAACATCCTCTGTTATTAATTTGGAAATTTTTAATGTTTTGTTTCTTGTTGGAAAGAAGGAGAATGACAGCAAAAGGAATAAAATCAATACTGGAAAAATATTTAGTAGAAGGTAAACATTGTATGTGGCCGAGTGTTCAAACAAAATACTTTAATTAGATGTATGTACCTTTTTATTTCATCAGCTCTTTATTGGACAAGAGCCAAGACATCAAAGGCAATGTTATTTTTAGGAAAGAGAGATGGAGGAATTTGAAAGAAATGCACGTTCTGTGGTCATGTTTGCGACATCAGCAAAGGTTTTATAATGCCCGGGTCGCGGCTTAAGAAGGTGAATTTCACCAATTGTTCTTCAGTGTTATCAAAGCAAACTAAATGCAGGTACATGTAATGTGAGTGCTTGGCAAAATAAATAATAGACTAGTCTTGTTTATCTCAGAATAAACTTCAAAATATCATATCTCTTGGATTGTGCATTGCGCGAACCTGTTGCAATAATTGAAACACATAATGTGCCTTTTCATTTGATTATTGGTAAATTGTATTGGTACATAATTATTTTGTTGTGAGGAAATTTCTAGAAACAGAGTCAGACGGACAGACACACACAAAGGGGGGGGGGGGGGGGGGGGCTGGTGCATGACTCCCTGCATCCTGGGTTGATTGATGCACAGCCAACAAAAGTCATGTAATCCCTGCTCAGCGGTGGTTTAGAGGCTTTTTGCCGTATGTTATCACTTTTTTTTTGCATGGTCACATGGTGTTATTGACCAATCAGGATGGCTACATTCTTGAACCTGTTTTATAATATCAGATGTTACACATGAAAGTTATAATAAAACAATGAAATAATGAAACCCAAATAGTAACAGTTAATCAGGAAAAAGCTACTGTTGATTTAAGCTTGTTGTCATAATTTTTATTTTATTGGAAAATGCATGAAATTCTGAATATGAAATCAGTCTAGATGCAATCACTTCAAGAGAGAAGTTCATTGCTCGAGACTGCCCTAGATAAAAAAAAAGAAGGACACAAAGATCTTTCTGTCTCCCTATAATGCCTGTCTCTGTTGCCTGCATCCAATTATAATCAGAGACTTCCAATAATAATAATAATAATAATAATAATATGAACATATGTATTGCGCCGATATCCATCATGAGAGATGCTCATGGCGCAGATATTATTATTATTACTAAATAATATTATTAATATTAATATAGAACCTAATAGAACCTAATATCTACAATGACTTTCGAGTGATTTTTTTTCCTCAGCAGTTTGCCATGAAAATTATAACTCTTGAAATCGATCGGAACTTGAAGTGTTGCAGTACTTTACGTTGTTACCATTTTCTCTCTCAAAATGATTGATGTTACAAGAGAATTATAGAACCAACATTCTCCAATTATTGATTTCTATTATTTGTAGATGGGATTTGGGATGATCTGCAGTATTTACCATACCCCTGCCATATAGCAAACAGACTTGAATTTATCAACTACATCTGACAGTATTCCTTTGATAACAAAATAGTATACAAATGTTGACTGCTTTGAGGGGCACTGTGCAAATTGGCCTGAGGTGAGCCCGTGACAGTCGTCGAGGGGCATAGCACAGTTGCAAGATCACCGAGGGCAATGCATGGTTTTAACCGTAACGCGAAAGAGAAGTAGTCAACATTTGTTTTATATACCGCATCCTTCTTTAGCTCAGAAATTCATTTCAAAGACAGATGAAATACGGTACCGTAAAGTAATTCTCATCGATTGTTCTTTCAAAATTCGATTCGGTGTACATGCATGTATGGTGCCGGCCGCGCGTCTGCGTATCTAAATTGCCATAGCCAAGCGCGCATTGCATTGTATGCGCATTGTATTGCATTGTACACACGAGCAGAACTATGCCCGGTCAATATTTTTCACGGTACCACCCAGCAGTCCGTAGTGAATTTCATGACCGCAAATTTGACCAATCAGAGGCCTAGAATCTAGACATGCGGTATATAAACTTTTATATATATGGGGGGGGGGACATGTTTAGAATACACCTTTACCTGTGGAGGGGGTCCTTATATTGTAGTGAGAGATTTCAATATTAAAGTGATTGAGTAACTTTGTGGAGGATTGATAAAATCTGAGCTTTCTGGCCTTACATGTTATCAGTGTATGTAATATGGTGTAAAAATGAAGCCCATGTGGAAAAAAGCAATTCAAAATCATCATGTGCTTCATAAAAGTAAACATATGCAAGTGACCGGAAAATGCCAGACTCATTTTCCCCATTGACTCAGTGTTAGACTAAAGCGTATGGCCATACGCTTTCGTAAATGGGAGTATTCAGTCGCAGATATCTTAATAATAGCATTATATATTTGAAAACCTTTCTATGCCTGGCTATTTATTTATCATTCTGAACATCATTATACAAGACAGATATCAATATTCAACAATTTATTAAATCAAGCCTCCACAAAGTTACTCAATGCCTTTAATAATAGAAAGAAAGAAATGGAAGAAAGTCAATTTCACACTTTAACTTTCAGAGGAAATGGTTTGTGAACATTATGACTACACTTGTTTATCCTGTAACCTGGGAAGTCCACACTGAGTCGTGCATATCCTTGTTGATTTATAACTCCAGGGGAACTGAAATAAATCTGTGTAGAACACTCTCAATGTCAATTAAATCAGGTTTTTAGGTACTGGCTTTTAAAAAAATAAATACCTTTCCCCCACCAAAACAAAACAACAACAATTGAGTGAGGTTTATTCTTTTAAACAGGGGAGCAATTATATAATTATGCCTTTTGTCAAGAAAAGCCATCTCCTTGGGGTCAAAATGAATTCAGTTTAAGTTAATTGTAATTGATGAATGATAGCTTTCATTAATTTAACAAATTTGAAGGGAAGAATCTCGTAATCCATATTACTTTGATGTGAGAGAGGTGAAGACTTTAAAGTAAGTCAGATTCAGAACTTGTACATACATGTTATATCTGTTTTATTTTTTTAATTTGATGAACATTGTAGAGCCATCTTGAAAATGATAAACAACCTTTTGTAAAGCTCAGGAAATATTGATAAAAAGTGCTACAACATAAAATGCTGTTATGGGAAGAATATGTCATGAAAATCGATAAAATAAAACACATGGTGTATAGTACATGTATGTACATGTATGAACTATAAAGGCAAATCAACGTCAATGAAAATTAATGCCACTTCCTTGAATATGTGCACTCATGAAAGTAATGATCATTAGTTCCTTGTCCAAGTGACAGACAGACAGACAGACAAACAATTCACAACAACCTACCATGCCTACTGAATGTTTGTAAAGTGGGGGCTTAAGACCTTCTGAGAGACATATCTGCTCTGTGAATTGTGGACTTTCTCTGCTCCATGAAAATAGATCTGAGCACAATATATTGGTCTTGAGTCAAATTTCATACTAGCACACTTCTGAAGGTGACCTCCAAGACCTAAACAGGATAACAATAAAAAGATATTATTCAGAGTAAAACTGTCACTAGGGACAGTGATTTAGGGTTGTTATTCAGAGATGGACTTTACATGACTATTTTTTCCTACTGGGGTTGTGTTTCACCTCTCTATGAAATATATTATTCTTTATAGGTTAACTGTTTTATAGTTTATTTCATTTGACTGCTATGAAGGCATGTGTATTGCTTGTAAGTAGGCAACCAGGGGACCGAGGTCTTTAAAGGGATAGTCCACCCTGATTACAAGTTGGTTTTAAAAGAAGCAGAACAATTAAAGAAACAGATCAGTGAAGGTTTGAGCAAAATCTGATAAGAAATAAGAAAGTTATGAATTTTTGAAGTGGTAATCAATCAGACACAAATTGGCAACTCTGTGACTATCTTGCAAGCTCCTCTCCCATTTGCCCTGTACCCCAAAAATCATTAATTTCCATTTTCTCTAAAGAAAATATTCAGTCGTACATGCACCTTAGATATAATCATTGCTCATATGCTGTTACACAAAACCTGTATGAAACAAGTCTATTCCTTCATCAAAAACCAAGAAAATTAAAATTTATGAAATTTTCTGTACTGAGCAAATGGGAGAGGAGCTCGCAAGATATGTCACGGAGTTGCCAATTTGTGTCTGAATGATTACAACTTCATAAATTCGTAACTTTCTTATATCTTGTCGGATTTTGCTCAAATCTTCACTGATCTGTTTCTTTATTTTTTCTGCTTCTTTTAAAGCCAACTTGTAATCAGGGTGGACTATTCCTTTAAGTCCTCTCCCAGGGACTTGGTAATGAGGATTAATGCCTTTATAGCAAAATGCACCAGTGCATCGACTTGTTTTCGAACCTGGGTCTTCCCAGTTGCATGTACAAGACCTATCAAGTCTGCTGTTTCAGCACATTGAACGAATCTGTATATGGTTGGTGAGGCCGTTGTCCACATTTTGCAACATACAATAAAGAGAGTTACATACATGTAGGCCTTATACAGTTCATGTACGGGACAGAAACTATTAAACTATTCATTGTATTTCTAAAGCTGAAGGCTTTTAGCCATAATGAAAAGTGAACTATGAGTTCATAATACATTTAAACTTACCTTGAGTTTAAAACGTGTCTGCATTTTATCCGGTATTTTACAATTAGGCCGCCTTGTCATTAATGCCTGCCCAAACTGGTTTACACCGATAGGATAACGTATTTACTCATATCACTAGATAAAATGTTATAATGGTGACTAAAGAAACATGTCTTTATCACATACTTTGATCTCTACTCCTACCCTAGCTTGATCCATTTTAAACAAAAAGTCAAGTTCTGGTCATGCGACTACATTGTGAAAGAAACAGTCTGGAAGCAATTTGGAAAGGTTGATTATATATATTACACCAAGAATTGGTGTATGCTGTAAGATTTTGGAATTGCCAAATTGAGAAGAAATTGACTCAGAGTCAGTCCTGCTGAGAGTCATGCTTTGCACACAGAAGTGTGTATATATCTATATGGGACTTCACACACAAATGACATGAAAGTTCAGCCTGAAGATTTCAGCTGTTTCTTTTCATATATTGATTATGAAGGCATTTGAAGAGCAATCCTTTGCAGGGGACGTTTCTTCTCTAGATAGTCTTCCAAACTGACATAAGGTAGCTTAGTGAAATATTGTGGCGTGTAAAGACGTGGGAAAGACACATATCACAAAATTATTTGTTTATAAAAAAATTATTCTGTAGAGGCAGAACCAAAATATTAGGATTTAGAATTATTATTTACCTCTTTGAAAACTTATAAGCAAAATACCAGTAATATGAAAACTTTAATTCAGATTTGTCTGATTATAATTTTAGACACAGACAAAACTAGCAATTTTCCTCTATACGTCTTTCCTACGTCTTTATGAGCCACTGCATTTCGCTGTTAAGCTACCAAAAGAGAATGAGAAAGCTCACAAACTTTTTTTTCACCTTTCCAAGAACTCCACTATCTTTTTAAAATCAGTGCACACATTAATGTAACAACATAATAACATGTTTGTCTCTAAAATAAATACAGCCATGGAAAAAATTATTAGACCAAGAATGGTTACTGATAGTGTTATTATTTTTGTGGTAAGAGGGAAATAAGATATCAATAAAGCAAGGTATAATTGCTGGAATTTGGTATTCATTCAATGAAATGCAAAGACAAACATTTTTATAATTTTGTTTGCATATTAGTACCCTTATTACAGAAGCTTGGTCTAATAATTTTTTCCAGGGCTGTAGATAGGAGATGCTTTGCTGTACATGTTACACAATATGCCAGCAATCTATAGGTACTGGTAAAAGTACTTTGAATTAGCATTGCCTCCTTTTGCAAGGAAAGATTTTGAAAAGTGTTTGCGACCATCTACATAATACATAATATAAGAACAGCCAAATGCATAACAATTGACAAGTAAAAATAAGAATAGTATCCACCCAACAAATCAACCACGTAGCCAATACACAGTGATTGCAAGGGTAACAAATTAGGAAAGAAAGTTTGATTCTTCTGTATATATATATATATATATACATGTATATAGATACCTTTAAAAATGAGTGCAACAGGAATTATGAAAAGCAGTCACTTAAAGATTTAATTCACGACAACTGAAAATTTGTGACAAATTATAAAAGTATTTTTTACATTTGCTGATTAAAATTAATTTATTTTATGCTGTTTATGATCGCGAAATTATCCCTGATAAATTTCATCCAAAAAACAAAAGGTAAAAAAAACAAAGAAATACCTAAATTTTAAATACAATAAAATACATAAGAAATCAATTTTGATACCGAATTTGTTCAAGTATATTTGCTAAGATACAGGAAAGAGTGTCTAGACCCAAAATTAGCATCTTTTGAGCTGTATTTCATGATTTAGAACAAAATTTTGATTTCATGCATAAATTTGCATAATTAATTAATGTGACATTTTTCAGAGCATTTAATTATACAGTTTTGTAGATTATGTTGTGGAAGACCTGTGTGCTGATTTTTGGCGCAGTCAATGGTCGAGATCCCAACCCCTGCCCATTTAGGGTTTAAGCTCTGATAAGAAGTGATCTTTGCACACTGTCATTAAGGGCATTAAATGAGACACTAAAACATAAGAACAAAGTATACATCAAACATGACTTTCAGAAGAGAGGGGATTACATCATTAATGAGTAAACACCAAACTGAAATCCAATTTCATGAAGGATCTGTGTAAGGGTTTGATTAATCATTTACAGATAAACGTTATCTTTGTCTCTACTTGACAGTTACCTGTCAACATCATAATAGATTGGTCAAGGGTAAACTCCAGCCAAATAAACACTGACCTGGACAAAACACCATCCTTATTGTTCCTTTAATCCACTGGCTAATGGCTATTCAGTGGTTTCAGTGGTCATCTTGTTCAAGTAAGAGCAAAAGTCAGGCAGCTACACAGATTTAAAAAAATATCCTGTCATGAAATTTCAGAAATATTTGGACAGAATGCTGCATATCTTTAATCATTGTATTTTGTTGATAAATGAAATTAATCTGAACAGTTTGGAAACCTCATTGTTTTTCTTCAAAATAATTGAAATACAGAAGTTTGAGGTGAAGTTGAAAATCCCAATTTGTGTGCTTTATCACTCTATTCATTCACATATGGAAGAATTGTATACATGTACATGTAGTAGCAATGTAGCATGAGAAGGAATTTTCTTGAAGTGCTCTCATATATTAAAGCTTTTTACACTGGATTATGTTTAACCTGGTACTATCCTTAACCCTGCACTATATATTTTGTTTTTGTTCTCATTTGCAGTTTTAGTCCTGTACTATCTCCCTAGCCAGAGCATTTAGCCCCACCGATTGCAAGTGTAATGATTACATATATTACATTGTATAAAATATGATGAGAAATAGTTCTCAAATTACAACTTCCGGTATAGAAGATATCCTGCTAAGTCTTGGCATGAATATAAAGGGAAGAGTTGATTTCCTTCCTTATTTTTTTTTCTTTAAAGGTTACTCACAAAAAATATGTTTATGATGCCTTAAAATTTGCACCTGTTACACAGATACAGGATGAATCCAGCCCCTCCCCCTGATAACAATTCCCGGAATGTTGAGCTGATATAGTTACCTAGCAATGGCCATGATACATGAGAAACATGAGTATTTGTTCTCCATGCAGCTCTTTTCATGAAGACATTATGATTGTTAATCTGTTATTAGATGCATGTAAGTACATGTACATGTATGTAAAATATGTGTGACGAATATAATTTGTGTACTTTTCGATTTTCTTTAATGTTTAACATATTTTAATGATGTATCTTATAATTTGTTTACTTCTTTGATTGACTTTCATTTACTGTATTTATACCTTGTATTACCGGTAGTAGTTTTTTCGCTCTTGTTAATCTTTGTAATTGATAGTTTATATTGTACACATGTTTTATTCAGCTTTTGGCTGCGACACATGTTTCTTTCAATAAACCATTTTTGAATTTGAATTGAATTGAATTGAACTATTGAAGTTCTACAAAACTAAAACTTTCTTGAAACAAAGTTTCAAAAAGAAAATCATTTCAGAAGATAACTTGTGCAAACACACTTTTTTGGAAATTTTTTTACAAGTTATATATGGTCTATTTGGAGACAGAAGGGCGTTAATGCTATATACTTTCCCAACATAGAGATGACGCCCTTCTGGCTCTCAACACACGAAATTAGAGTTTGTATTAGGTGCCTAGCATTTGTAGCAATTTTGTAGTTTTGATGCTGCATGTACATACCATAACAAAAAAAAGGTGCATTTTAAAACATAGTTTGGCATAGATCAGGCTATCTGAGATGTAATTTTTTGGTTAAATCTCTTTCAATGCAACCAAGATGGTAAAGACATTCATGTGATCCGGGCACACTGGGGGGATGCACAGCATATGGTAGTCTACAGAACACACCTTATGTCACTCACTGTACAAAGTACAGAGTCTGAACCATTTGGCTATATTAGCCCTTTTACTATAGGCTCTATTACTAGACACTATTTTTGCAACATGAGGCCTACAGCCTCAAACTTGATGAAACCAATGAGTTACCAGACCTCGTTGATGAATCTATGTTGGCCATTGTTCAAGCCAAAATGTATATGAAGTAAGCATGTAATTAGTGGCTGTGCTGCAGACTACTGCACAGCAACGGTTAAAATACAAGCTGATTTTGCTCCAGAAAACCATAAAATCATGTATCAAAACGGTAAGTTTTATTGATCGTATGCTTCATGTTTCTGATTCTGGCTTCACAAAATCCCATGATGAACACATCTAAAGAGAAGTAGCCATTTAGATTTCTTCATTTACCTCATGTGGAGAAATACTCCATATAGTTTTCACTTTTCTAAAAGTTTGGGGGAAATTGCAGAAATTTTGTACACTCTATCTTTAAAAAAAATTCCTGAAGACATAGATTGTGTAATGTGAACACTGTAGTATCCCCCAACAATGGAGAGTAGTTCTGTTTTTTCCCAACTGCATGCTCAAATTACAATTTCTTGACTTGCAAGTAAAGTGGGGACTTTGAATCGCATAACCCCAATGTCAAAGTTTGTTTCTATTTGCAGATGATGTGGGTCGTAGAGGAAACCCATACAATGACATCAGGAAGTTTGCTCATAGTTCCTCGTGCTTCCGATCACTTTGTTTTCCACTTCTCTCTCGGTTGTCAACAAGGTGATCAAACTTTTGTGCTGGTGATTCCCACTATTAACCCATAGCCTGTTTCATTTTGATCTGAAGTACTTTATTATACATAAGCAGAAAGTGAAAGAATGCAACATTCTGTTGCCATTTTGCCGTGCATGAGTAAGAGTGACTTCTTGTAGTTACCCTTCGCAAAAAATCACATCACACCTGTCCTCAAAGCATTGCACTGGTTGCCAATGAGTGAACGTGTTTTATTAAAATCTTTCTGCTCGTATATCATTGTGTTCATGGTTCTGCTCCGCAGTACAATATTACTCTAATTAATAGATACACCCAATCAAGATCATTGCGTTCCCAAAACTCAGGATTTCTTTTTGTTCCCAAATGCACTACTAAGTGGGGGGAAAGAGCTTTTGTTCATGCTGGGCCCTCTCTCTCCCTCTCTCCCTCTCTCCCTCGAGAGATCCGCGAAACCAATTCTGTTGAAGTATTTAAAACCAAACTTAAGACATACTTGTATAATTCTGTATATGCATAATTTGTGGTTTTGTCTCTTCATTTTCTCTCCTTTCACCTGTGCGCCTCGAGCATTTAAGTTTAAATGGATTTGGTGCCTTATAAATCACACGTATAATTATTATTATTATTTTTCATGGAAAATAACTGAATCATTGAAGTCTCTCGATTGGCTTTGCGGAGTAATTTTTGTTTTTTGTTGTACAAATTGGCAATTTCTTATTGATTAGTTGTAATTTTCATTCACATTTGTTTTACACTATGAAAGAGTAGAAAATACAAATAACTGGTTCCAATTTCAGGAGGAAAAGCTGATTAATTTACACTTTTAGAAAGCTCTGAATGGCTATCGGTTAAGGGAACCACGTACATGTGTATTTTTTTTATCAAAGCAAACTTTCTTTTACAAATTACAACTTTTTGACATTGCTTTTAGGGTTTGATATTAATTGATAGCAATTATATTGAATTTGTATGAACATTAAAATCTATCCAGTTTTGAGAACCAGAAGGCATTAATTCTACAGGTATATATTCAAAAGCAGATGAGTAATGCTCTTCTGACTCTTAACATACACTTGTAGGCCTATATCAATCTAATCACTTTTAACTTTTAATGAGTTTCCTATACAGATAAACCTACTTGCATATATATATAGGATAGGCTTCTGTTAAGCTTTTTAGTACTATGGTGGGGCTAAAGGAGGATTTAGCCCCATCTACAATGTATAGTACAGGACTAAGCTTAGCCCACATAATGGTCATTTTTTTGTGGTGAAACAATCATTTGCTTTCTCTGTGTGTATTGCGAAACGCATGAGCGAACATCACATGGCTTGTGTAATGGATTGGTGCGGGCTAAAACATTTCAAGTGGGGGGGGGGGGGGGGAAGTCATGCACGGAGGGATCAGGGCTAGTGGTATTTCAAGTCTTTCTCTCCTCTTGACATCATACGCTCACATTTTTGTCCATCACTCCTTATTCTTTTGTGCACAAAGATTGTTTGTTGTCGGTATTTTCTACATTCCACAATAGTTGACCCTTTATGTAAACATTCACTCATCTCGCATTCTCTCTCTCTCTCTCTCTCTCTCTATCACACTCACAATGTTAAGTTGCTATTATGATAGTGGTAGGTCCCAAATGGATGATTCGAATGATAGCATATAATGTACGCCAGCAGAATGCACTCCTTCAAAAAGACATCTACATTTACCTAAATCAGATATTTTATTATACCCCCGCCAAACGAAGTTTGAAGGGACATAGGAATCAGTCGATGGTTGGGCGGGCGGGCGGGGGTATTAATCATCATCTTCAGTGATATTTCTAGTTTATTATGGAGTTTAACACTGGTAAGAATAATTATTAAGAAGTAGTTTCATCACAATCAAAAGATTTCAGGCAGTACTACGCACTTCAAAAATTTGTTTTAATCTCAACATCTCCCGCAAGAAAAGCTCGTTTTGAAGTTGGGCGCGGAAGGCGAATGCTGGTCACGTGACTCTTGACCAGAAATTTTTGCAACATTCTGCCTGCTTGATCTAAAATTTTGACAAAAAAATGATCACTGGATTTAATAGACCAATCACATAAATGTCTTATATCAGGATATAGGTAAATAAATAGTCCGGGCTTAAGGATAGTAAGGGGTTAAAGAAAAAATCAAATGTAACAGAGCCTAATAATTTACTTTGAGTTAGCGGGGTAACCTTGCTAGTCATAAGGACCGCTATCCATAACGCATGACTAAATGAATAGCAGTTTTGTCTGAATGGCGGTCCTTCTAATTAGCGAGCAAACCATAGACAAATTACCTCACTCTTCATAAGGACCTCCATTCATCAGGACCACTATTCAGAACTATTCATAAGGGCCGCTGTTCATATTGCGTGTTAAATAAATAGCGGTCCTTCTGAATAGCGAACGGACCCCGAATTAGTACCCCACCATACATGCAACCCTATCCTTAGCCCTTCAGCCTAACCTTTTGGCCTAACCCTGACCCTATCTCTAATTATTGAATATATCATAAAGAAAGTAAAATTACAATGTGAGATTGTTACTTTACTTCGACGGGAGCCCGGATAGCTCAGTTGGTAGAGCACTGGTCATGTAAGCCAGGGTCCCGGGTTCAAATCCCGGTCGGGGCATTGTAATTTTCTCACATTTACTTTCTTTATGATATATTCAATTTACTTCAATCCTATCAATTATGATATTATGTTTGACATTATTCCTAATAACCCTAACCCTAATCCTAATCCTAATCCTGACCCTGACCTTGATCCTCAGCCTAACCCTAACCTTAATATGAAGTTGCCCTAATCATACGTTAGCTACGTTCACACGGAACCCGTCTTTTTGAAACTTTAAGTTTATGAAACTTTAAGTTTAAGAAACTACTACGAGTGTTCACACGGGCCCGAAACAATGACGCTCGTTGTTCTGAAACTACAAGCCGAGCGATCGTCATTGTTAACACCGGAAATAGATACCGATTGTGTGTACAGTACACATACAGATCCTGTGTTCATATTTCGTGCGAAGGATAGTTCAACACGAACAGAGAGGTCATTGTTAACTACGAGCTTGCGAAACTTAATTATGTCGACGGAGGACCCCCGCTGCTCGAGTTTTCAGCGTTAATCACTAGCTCGCTTGTGGTTCTAGAACTACAAGTAAACTTAAAGTTTCAAAACTACGAGTCCGTTCATATGATGATGAGTAACGCTCTTCTGACACTTGTAGGCCTATATCAATCTAATCACTTTTAACTTTTAATGAGTTTCCTATACAGATAAACCTACTTGCATATATATATAGGATAGGCTTCTGTTAAGCTTTTTAGTATTATGGTGGGGCTAAATCCTCCTGGTGGGGCTAAAGGAGGATTTAGCCCCATCTATAGTACGGGACTAAGCTTAGACCCCGTTCTCATCTACATCCTTAAACTAGTTTAGTGGAAACCAGTTTAGTGGAAACCAGTTTGGGGTGTAATGAGAATGCTCAAAGTGGTCTTGGAAGCGATCTTAAGTGGTCTTGGAAACCAGTTTTGAAAACCACCTCGCGATGTGGTTTTCAAGACCGCTTTCGTCGTTAAACTGGTTTTACGTGTAATGTGGACACAACCGTTCTTCGGAAACCGATCTTCACCCGGAAGTACTATTGTGCGCACGGTATACGATCCGCGCTAATGTACGTAACGCTCAAACTTTTCAAATTCCGCGCAAAACATTTGACCCCGCTTAGAGTGTTCCCATAGCAACAAGATCACTTTCGGTGAAGTGGTTTTGGAAACCAGTTCAGGGGAGCGTAATGTGAATGCTAACGAAGCGATCTTCTAAACTGGTTTTGAAAACTGGTTTAGTGGAAACCAGTTTAGGAAATGTGATGAGAACGGGGTCTTAGACCACATAATGAAGATCTCTTTGTCTGAACCCGACTATTGTACCCGATACATGATGGGGGTAAAGCTCTGGCTTTAGCTGGAGTGCCAAAAGCATGCAATGAATATTTGTATTACCAAATGTAAACCCTTTTTCTATACACCTGGGTAAACTGGTAAATGTAATGTCTCTCCAACAGACATTGTTAATAAGCCAGTTCGTAATTGCAATTTGTGCATGTGCAGATAAATTAACCTCTGTACGCTGTGATTTTGTACGCACCACGACGCGCGTACCAGTTTGATTTTACGTGTTAAACAAGTAGCTTTAATAACTTTTAGATATAAACATAAACATGTATTACTTCTTGCATATTGTTTTCATGGAGTGATCCAACTAATAACAATATTATTTACATTATACATTTTCTTGGTCATGGCAATAGATGATTTAGAAGTTCAAGGTCCTTGTAATCTTGTTTATTTGAGTGGAAGATCTTGACCAAGACCCAGAATATGCTAATTGATTGCTGGGAATCAGAAAAGGCCTTTCTGTTTTATTTTGACCGTTGGCTTAGTCAAATAAGAGCTTGGCTCCGATCCAAATCTCTCTTTTTGTCAACATGACACTGACAAAAAGGACATTAAAAAATGGTATTGAGTATGTATGCATGTATTGTAAATAGGTACAGTCCAAAATTTATGAAAAAGCAAATGATGTGGATTCTGATGGGAAAAATAGGAATATTAAAACATGAGAGTAAGGCATTAAGGAATTTTTCGGTGATAGATATTGACAAATGTTGATGGCTGCAGGTTTTGTGTGAAGTTGTGGTAGATGAAGTTGAGTGGATAAATGATATGAAACAAGTTTTATACTGGCCTTTAATTGCTTTCCTTTATCTTTGTAAACCTCTCCTTATAACAATGAGCATTTTAACTCTTTTTCTGAATTTGTTGATTTTCACAGGATCCTACTGAACAAAAGAAATTAAGGAATGAGAAAACGATAATCAACAAGGCCTTGAAGATTTCCAATACATTTGTGGGTCTTTAATCAGTAGATTCTTTTGATTTAAAAAAAAAAGTACATTATCTGATTTACTTTGGCAATGCGCCATAATTGTTTTAAAAGCTATCAACATGTATATCTCATGCTGATAATAGTACAGTAAAAAATGAGAACATTAACCCTTTTCGAGACAATCGACCACATTTTGTGGTTTAGCTCAATAACTTTTGATTCAGAGCTCTAAAAATGGTACCAGAGGCATGGGAGAAAGAGCAACAACTTCTGCATACACTGTGTCCATTTTTGTGGCATGACCATATTGTGCTTGATGATGATGGAAAATTTAAAAGGAGAAAAAGCTTTAAAATCCTTAAATTGGCAACACATTGAGAGATGCAAAATCATTGTTTTTTATCAAAATTGGCCATTTTTTAATTTTTTGAAAAAGTTTCTAACCATGTATATTGTTTTCAAAGACATTACATTATATTATAACCATGTAGCACTAAAAGAAAAAAATATTGTTGTTGCCAATTTGAAGTACAAAATGTGATCAATTTAGCCCTGAAATAATTCATGTCCTGAAAGGGTTAACCTTGTGTGAAAGGTCAGGGTATTGTTTTTTTCCATCACTATTACTGTATTTCAAAATGCTTGGATAATAGCCCCATGAAAATACCACTACTACCCCCATCACCCAGAAGGTTATCATTATCAAAGCCCTCAGTATCTCAAAATGCTTGGATAATGGCCCCATGAAATACCACTACTAGCTACCCCCATCACCCAGAAGGTTATCCTTATCATAGCCCTCATTTACGATGTCATGAATAGTGCCATAATGAAATGTGTAACCTGAAAACTGACCGAGGTTGGCCAAAAGCATTGTTCATTTTTGTTTTTTTGTGTGTGTAACTGGGTAAACCAACAACAGTTTGTACATTCGAAAATCAAGTTAACAATAAACATGTACATGTAGCAAATCGGTGATGAAAATGTGATTAAATTACTGTAAAAGTGGAAATTTTCACGTGATTAATTTTTCGCGCTCGGCCAATAAGGTGAATTTCACGTGTTTTTGGTTTTGCCGACGCGCTAGGTGCACGGGCAAAAGAATACGTAAACAAAAATATTTTCGTGGAAATTTCATGCCGCGCGAAATGCGCGAAAAATTTCCACACTGCGAAATATTCCATGTTTACAGTACACATTTTGCACAGGTGCATCTAAGTAGTAGGCCCTACACTAAAAAAAAAATGGAATTTGAATCAACTTTCAGTAATCACAAAAAGGATTTTTACGTTTAAAAAGTTTTCCCCTTCACTATCTTGGTCTTCACAATGTTTTTAAATGGAAAACCAGAAGTCCTGCAGTCATAGTCTTGCAATCCCATTACTGTGACTAAATTCTGTTTTTTCATCATGGAAACGTGAAAATCAAGATTTTGAAGTTAAGAACAGTTTATTAATGTAAAATTCCATTTTTGAATGATTGGAAGTTGTTTAAAACTTTCTTTTAGCATAGTACTACAAGATAACCATTTATTATTTCACAAAATATTGTGTAAAAAACATGTAGGAAATTTATTACCATTTCCTATGATACCAAAAATTATTACTTTACCCAACTTTATGCATAAGAATTATTGAAATCACATTTGAGTTTCTTTTTGTCCATTATTTTTTTGGTTTCTCATATTATTGTTTAATGTTGAAATAAGGTAATATCTTTTTAAAAATCTGAAATTTTCTCTGAAAATTTCTATGGTAGCATGTAATTGTAATCATATATTTAGAATGCTTGATTTATGCTAAAAATGTTGATCTACGTTGACCACCATATACCTTTCCTGTGGTCGAGCAATTGGTGAATGAAAATGACAAGTCTATCTGTCACATATACGTGCCATCGGCACTGAAAGAGTTAAGCACATTTTTATACCAGGTTTGCTACATATTTTGTACTAGTTCTAGATCTAGATTTTGTTTGGTTAAACGATAAGTGCCTGGTTTTTAACGGCGGTTAAACAGAAATCAAAATAAATGAGATATTACAGCACTAGTCGTGAGGCCCATCTTCTGTAGCCTGAGTTTTCACATTAGCCTGCTAATTCTGATTCCCAAAATACATTGAAGATTCAACTAGCAAACCATTTCTTGAGTGCACTTGAGGTACTAGCTTGAGTCCCAAGCAAACTAGGGATGAGGAGAATTTGCCCCCTAGAATAAAAGAATCCCCTTAAAGGGGGGGGGGGGGAGGGGTGATGTGGAGGATACTTTATGGTTAGTTGTCTTAGATTTTCAAGGAGTATTAGTCCTGGAGATAGTTGTCTCAATAAGGTCTAGTTTAACCCCTTGGTTCTCCAGACATATCTCTTTGGGTTAGGTTCAAGTGTGAAATACAATCTGAATTAGGTAGACAGTCTTTGAGGTAGAAACCTTGTGGTACAAAAATTGCATCAGGGAGGATTTATAGCTAATTATTGGTAATCTAGTTTGACCTACGTGACCTACTACATGTACCTTATATCATAGTAAAAACTAACAGTAATAGTAATTAATATTATAATGAAATTGACACAAATTATGTTTGTACACTGTACACTGTCTCTTTGCATTTTTCAGGTATATTATAACCCTGGTATAGATTCAGGCTTGCCAGCATATATTGCCAGCATATATATTGAGTTTGAATCCCACCGCAGCACTAGCGTCCTTTGGCAAGACGTTAATCTACATTTGCCACTCTCCACCCAGGTGTTAAATGGGTACCCGGTAGGATGGCGAAAGGTAATTTCCTTTGCTTAGCATGTGTGCGCTTAACAGACGCCTGGCTGGAATGCTCCCCAGGGAGTGGAGAATGTGCATACACTGTGTGCGGGCGTGCCAGAATCCAATGACCGGGGATAATAATAATATATCTGCGCCATGAGCATCTCTCATGATGGATACCGGCGCAATACAAATGTCCATATTATTATTATTATGAGATCAGAGGTATTGACGACTACTGAGTTCTTTAATTCCTATAGGCTTAATACAGGGATAACCCGGTTCCTGTAGCGAATGGGTTAAGGGGGTAACCTCGCTAGTCATTACGACCGCTATTCATAAGGAATCATAATGTAATCCTTGCCTTGCTTATATGATTGTGCAATAAGCTTGTAACCATATTCTCCAGCATGACTTTTCAGAATTGTTATCTTATTTGATGGAGATAACTAGCTCTATCCATCTGATCTTTGAGCCTGTACAACCCCATTGAATGTTTAATCCAGATTAAGAACATCTCGGTGAATATAATTGTTCCTAAATCATTTACCAGGTTTTGTCAGTTTCCATTGCACCATGGCATTTCGGTTCAAAGTGAATATATTTAAAAGGAAAAAAGACAAAGTTAGGAGACATAAAGTAAGGTAACAGGTTTATAACAATCATGAAAATCTGACACAAGATCATTGAAATCACACTTGAAATATTTGATCCAGCAAACTGAATTGAACATGCCAAATGCAGTTCAAATTGTTAGCTGGAGTGATATTGATTTGGAGACATCAAGTATTACTATTACTATTGTATTTTAATAGTAGGCAAATTTGAAAAAAAAATGATACAATGGTGTCCTCAATCATAAAACAAATTATCAACTTGTCATGTAAATTTCATCCAATGAAAAGTACTTGCACAGCGTCGTCTTTTGATAACTTAGCATTACTGATTGAATATAATTATACAGCTGTATTTGTCATATGCACTGACACTGTTCTCAAATGACCATGGAAGCTTGAATGAAAGTAATTTCTATGTCATATGTTATACAAGATATAATGTAGTTCATTAGGCCACTGTACTTTACTGGTTGAGGTTGACATGAAGCAGCACATATTTGGTGAAAATGATTTTACGGCTATATCCTTCTTCAGGTTTACTCTAAGGGAAATAGATAGTACAGGTGTGATATTAAAGGATGTAGCACAAACCATGTGTTGCAATTCAACCTACATTGTGTGATATGAATGGCATTGTTATGTACGGTTTGTGATTTATTACATCACAAAAATGGTTTAAATTATATCACAGATGTGTGTTCTTTTATGCAGGCAAAATATGTGATGATTCTGTACTTTTAATCTACATGTATCACATTCCATGATGGAACAGAGTTCATGTGATGCCAAATTTTATGCAGAATAACTGTAGTATCTGACAGCCATATCAACATGTTGAGCTGAAGGGGAGTTGAAGGCTTTTTTTGTTAGGTTTGCCATCTGAATGAAATAAAGATATTGAATTATTTTTACAATGGATGAACAATACAAAAGAGAAAGAGCTAACTGTATCTTAGTGGATGTGGCGCTTTATAAATATTTATTATTATTATTATCTGTATGCAAGACAACTAAGCACAGACCTAGCTGCCATCCCTTATGTTAATGATGCATGGATGAATACCATTACTACCTAAATTTTCCTATACATGTACGTGTACATTCTTACTCTTATAGGGGTTTTCTTTGATTCCATGTTGAAAGATATAAGAGTGGTACTACATTTAGGTATAATAAAACAAGATTATTCCTCATGTGGGAAATTTATATTAGTCAAAAGAAAGTTACAATTATTAGCCTTTAGATAATTTTTATCTTTTGTAATGCTTCAAAGAAATGTTTGGCAAGCGAAAGCAAACATTGGTAGGTATTCGGTAGCAATTTGAAGTTTACAACTGTCTCTTTCCACCAAAGTTTAGTTAACCTTTCACTCTCCACCCAAGTGAAGTAAATGGGTACCCGGTAGGAGTTATTCCTTGAATGCTTTAGCGCCTATCATGGCAGCTCGGCTAAAGCCAGGGTAATAATATCCAAAAGTCCTTTGGAAGCGCATAGAGACGTTATATCATAATGTGATATGCACTATACAAGAACAGAATATTATTATTATTTGCCGCCAGTGCCCATTGGCACAGTCTTACATTTGTTACACATGCCGATCGGCACAAAACAGTAGGAACCAGTCAACAGAAAGCTTACTTTGTACAACACCAAATCTTTGCAAAATACCCATTTGCAGTGTTTATTTAGCTACATGTATATATTATAACCCGTTTAACACCTCACCTCTATAGATTACGGAAAAACCATAAACCTTTGTGCGCATTTAATGTTTGTAAATTTTGCGAGTGGTTGAGATTTGTGAAAGTTTTGTGCCGCAAAAGCACTGAATCACAAAATTGACATAACACTAAAATTTGGCAAATCGCAAAAGTTTCTTGATGTAAAAATGGCTGTCGTTTACAAGTTGCGAAAGTTCATGTCACAAATGTATCTGGTTTGACAGGAGTTTATATGGGAAGCATTGACAATAACATGTAGCAAAGGGAAATTATTTGGATGGTACATGAAGAGTTCATAATTTACATTACAGCTTTAACGACACATGCTGTTTCATGTGCAGTGTAACCACTTGAACGAAGGGTGTGAGAAGTTCACTGTACTTTTTAAATTGCCAGTACTCTTCAATGATATTGGACATTTGAGAAACAAAACCCAAATATAATAACGTGAATGTATTTCCTCTCTTTGTCCAATTGTAATAATTACAATGTCTGTTCAAGGTGTGCAGTGAAGATATGGCAAGCTGGTTGGGGGTCATTGTACTATTTGCATTTGGGAGATATTTGAAATAAATGTTTTAATGTAGAATTATATGGAAGGGCATATTCTACTAGCTTCTTCCCTTTTGTAGAGGTATTCTACAACATGTTGAAGAGTATCGCAGGTCAAACATGAAAAAAATAGCCTTTGTATCTGATCACCTTGTTTCCGATGGGGTACTTTTGTTGTTGGTTGTTGTTTTTTTGTTTTGTTGTTGTTTTTTGGGGGGGGGGGTATTTTATCTTCTAATAAGTTCTAAGGAATGAAAGTTTTAGGACATGTTTATTTTTGCAACACTTTCCATCGAACTATATCCCCAAACTTAAAAACAAGATGCGGCTCTTGCATACAGTCTTTTCATGGTAGTGTAACACTCTTAGTATTAGTCATTTGTAGAATATATCGTGTGTTAACTATTAGATCATGACACGACGAAGGAGAGTCCATTCACAGTGTGGAAATATAAATGTATAAAACAACATTTATTCTCGAATATAAACATCGAAGTGGAACAGTTTTATATATAAAAGGCTTGTCTATGAAAACGCGGTACTCCTTAATCAAGGCCTGTCCAGGCAGGAGCAAATGCACATCGGAGAAGTAGATGATGATAAAGTATCACAGTTGAACATATACATATATATGATATATTAGTGATACGAAAAGGCTTGGTATGAAGACATGGTACTCCCCTATCAAGGCCTGCACGGGCAGGAGCACAGCACGGAGGAAGAAGTCCGAAGACTTAAAAGAACCCAGAGAACATAATTTCTCAACTATTTATACCAAGGAGTTATCCTTGTTTATACTATGAAGGAATTAAGTCACCTACATCTAGGAGCATGAGAATGAGACATCTCTGTAAACATCTGTTGCAAATAATTCTATAGAGGGATTACTCTTAAGACCTTTAAGAACCAACTAATACAAAGGACAGGTTACGTTGGTAGGTTATTCAGCTAGATCAAACCAAGAGGGGTTATTGTTCTGAGGTGGCCTTACACCAATTACTCCAAAAGAAGGATTATTCTGGGGAATTAATTCGTTTGTATAACTAAAGTTTGGCAATTGGAAGTATTTCATATTCAACATTCCAAATCATATCTAAAACAACATGTACCGGTATGTATAATTTGACTCTTACAGTAGTAAATGGATACCCCCAGATCCAAAGGTATGCCACCTAAGTTATTCCTTTGGATCAACTTCAGGAGTCAGGTGCAGCCATAAGGTTTTGGCATATAGTGCAATCAGAATTCATTCACAGTAATCACTTTAATATTTTTGGATAAATAATTATGGTGTTCCTATGATTCCAAACTGATGTGAAAGGGACAATCAGGTAATAGATATATGTACCTGCACCTTATGATAAAGCTTTCTTTAAAACCCAGGATCATCTTTCACCTTGTCATTCTGATGTAGACGGAACTGGTTTTTAAAAGAGCCAAAAGTTTTTAGTGTCCATGCAGTATGTGTTTTTGATGGATTTTAGTTAAATACTAAGCAAGTGATGAAATCAATGCGTTATATTCTTGTACATGTAGCAGTAGACATGCACCTGCATCACATTTCTTGAATGGTGTTGAGTGTGTCCTTAATGTTCAGAACTCACCTTTCCCATGTTTTTTGAAGCCCTTACCGTGTACCTGGACAGCGGTGATCGCTCCTTCTTGAGACAAAATTCAGACTGAGTTTTGACAAATTCTGCTATAATATGCTAAAAGCATACAGGTTGGATCTAATCAATTAGAAGATATTTCTCTGTTTGTGGTGTTGATGTGTTAATAATGTTTTGAATGTTTTCCTCCCAATGCAGGAACCGTGCAAACAAGAGGCAGGTGAGAGCTATTGTCAAGGAGTTCAGCTTGATCTGTAGAGGATTGCATGGTACTGAGTATGCTGAGTACTGAGTCATCCATTGGTTCTCACCCCCTTATATTACATATTACATATGCACCTCTCTTGCCAGTGGGCTTCACTGCTTTCTTTGCAAAGGATGTACAAGGTACAGGATGTCTTCTGCACTTCTTCTGTTGACAACACTTGATGACAGTATTCTATGATGGCATTAAATCAGTTGCACTTTCAAAGAATTTCAGTGGGTCACTGTTCAACCTTTTTTCTTTTCTTTTTTTTTTTTTTGGGGGGGGGGGGGAGCAATAGGATGAAGACTATCCATACCTGAAGTGTCAGTAAGGTCACTTCAGGTCCCTCCTGTTTAAAACTTAGAAAATGACTTGTAAAAGAAACCTGGGCATCGTTTCATCAAACCATACAAGTTCGCCGACATCCATTGAAACGTGTGTATTAGAATTAAAACGCGTTCCGATGGGATGTAGGCAAACTTGTACTTTTATGGTTTGATGATACGCTACCCTAATATTTCACAGTTATTGCTGTTATTAGTATTTTTTTATTGTGCTGCATTGACAAGCAAGGTTCATAACGAAGTATGAAGCATCATAAGTCAATATAGCCTGTATTTATTGACCCAAGAGGTTGACATAATTCATCTTTGATTTAAAAAAAACAGCTGTAATCAACCATTGATAATAATTTAAGAATTCAGAAGTCTTAGAGGCTGCCATTAATGATATTCAAAGTGCATATTGAGCAAGATGCCCTAACAAGCTAGGAAAATATTCATTCTGTCATTAATGATTATGCAGAGTTGTAGTTTTTAAAATATGTTATGTTGGACAGAATCTGTCAGAGCAAGATCTGTTAAAATCTTCCTCAATGACATTTATTATATGGCATATTGTGTGAGTATATTTAATATTTGCTAGGACTATTTACTAAGTCTGTAATAAGCATTGTGCAATTGTTCGGTTAATAAATATTTATTCACTTCAAATTGGACTAGTATTTGAAGACAGTGAAGTGAACTTTGGTCAAGTTAATATTATTAGTGTCTTTTCCCTATCCTGCTTATTGATTAAAAGATCATGATAATGATAACTGCTTTCTATTTTTGATAGGTATGCTGGCATTGAGAGTTGGTTATGAAATTGCAATTGTCTATGGAAATGTGATGCATGATCTAGTTACCTTTAAGAAATTTCTTGTTCCTCCCATAAAAAGAAAATGAAGTCAAATTATAATAATAGTAATAATATGTTTCTACAAAGCCCAGTTCAGCTCAGAAGACTTCTCAAAGCACTTTGCAAAACATGTGACATACGTATTTTAACAGAGAGTAGCTAAAGTGTTTAATAAATACTTAAAATTACACCCTTACAAACACCCTTTATAATTATATAATAAACTAATTACAACAACAACAACAATAATCAGTAAGTTCTGTCCTCTGTGACATTCAAAGTATTGTAATTTTGATTTAGTTTAAGTATATTTTTTTAGCATATCTGATCAAGGCCGTACGCAGCGGCGGGGCAGGGGGGGCAGTTGCCCCCCCAGAAATTTCAAAATCATACTTTTTTTAAATTGGTTTTAGACTTCAAGTTATGGGTTCCTTTGAAAGCGATCATCTTGCCCCCCCAGGAAAAAATTTCTGCGTACGGCCTTGTATCTGATTACTGTTTCAAGGCGGTAGCCTTATTAGAGATTTGATCAGAGAGAATTGATGTAAAATGACTGTTTACATCAATTGATGTAAAATGACTGTTTACATCAATTGATGTAAAATGACTGTTTACATCAATTCATGTAAAATGACTGTTTACATCAATTCATGTAAAATGACTGTTTACATCAATTGATGTAAAATGACTGTTTACATCAATTGATGTAAAATGACTGTTTACATCAATTCATGTAAAATGACTGTTTACATCAATTCATGTAAAATGACTGTTTACATCAATTCATGTAAAATTACTGTTTACATCAATTCATGTTAAGATGCCATGCATAAGACAATTCCACTTAGTAATTTATGGGACATACCATGGACTTTCCATTGTAATTATTGCGAACTTTAAACATAATTTTGTTTTTCCTCAAAAAGTAAAATGTTTCATGAATAGTATTACTGATATATAAAGTCCAATAAAAAGAAATATTAAAATATCAATGAGAATTAAAGAGCTAAAGCTGCCTTCAGTGAAGAAAAAATACATGAGGGCAGTGAGCAACTTTGTTGAAAGATCTAAACGATTACCATAAATAAATAATTAAGGATAAATAGTTAAGATCGTCCAACGAAAATCTCAAAAGAGCTCTGGAACACATAAAATGTATTTCTGACACTGCCTGACTTATTAATACTTTCACCATCGGTGGTTTTAACTGTCCAAATCTCAATATTTTATTTAATACATGTATTGTGGACAAAAAAGGGTTTTTTCTTTATGTAATTCAAAATGGGTTCACATATAAGTGAAGTTAAATATCATGATGAAATGTTCTTATCCATAATAAAAGAAAAATGAAAAAGAGAATTGAAATAACAACTTGTCTCAAGAAATCTGATTTGTGATACATGTATATAAACTTGGTGGCATCATGAACTCAGTGAACAGTCTATGTTGTTGCATCGTACAATATTTTTTAATCTGAACTTCAGATGATAATTTGATAATTTGATAAATTTATTCAGTCTGATCCACATAAAATTGTGGAAATTTGTTTCCCACCAGCATAACAGAAAGAAACCTGATAATGAAATAAAGAGACATTAGTAACCGATATTGGACTGAGTATGCTAGCAATGTAAGTTATCCCATTGCCGACTGGAACAGGACGGGCCATGTAATAAGCCTATGGAAATTAGAAAATTCACTAGTCCACGGTTATTATCCTTATGTATGATAGACACCTGCTATGCTATGGGGGTCTGCTCGCTATTCATAAGGGCCGCTATTCATAGAACACCGCTATTCATTTAACACGCGTTACGAATAGCGGTCCTTATGAATAGTTATGAATAGTGGTCCCTATGAATAGCGAGGTAATTTGTCTGTGGTTTGTTCGCTATTTAGAAGGACTGCTATTCATACAAAACCGCTATTCATTTAGTCACGCGTTATGGATAGCGGTCCTTATGACTAGCGAGGTTACCCCATGCTATCTACGGTGCCAATCTTGATACTTTCATTTTCCTTTGTCCAGTATTTTCTCTTGTATGGGTGGGCAGTCGGGCACTTTGGAATAGTAATTCATATTTAGTTTCTTCTAGCTATCTAAAGATCGTTGAATTTAAACCCTACATTGTGAAAAAAAAATACAAAGTGAACAAAAATTGCCCAATAATGCTATTTATGTTTTTAGCAACGTTAGGCAATTCTAAGCCAACTGTTAATCTGTTGAAAGCCAGAAGGGCGTTAACTCTGTATTAAAGTCTGAGTTAACCCCATTCTGGCTCTCAGCAGACCATATTTTCCCAATAATTTAATCTAAAAAAAAAGGAATCATGATTGGACAAATCTTAGCTGAGCTAGGCATGAAATTTAGGTTAGACACACAATGTAACTTTGTGTTAAAAATGTCATACAATGTAAAGATTGGGTATAAAGAGATAGAATTTTTCATCTACAGTTGTCTCCTTAACCCAGATGTTAGCCCTAGAAACTACTAGAATTTTGAAGGTTTGCAGTTTCCAAATGCTTTGGAATAGGTAAACAATGTTATTATTATCAAATGTTGAGAATGTAAATAACTTTGTAATATATAATTTTTAGAAGTTTGTAAAGAAATATAAATCACTTGCTTGAATCCTTCCAGTTTTCCTCCTTATATGGAAAAAAAATATCTAAAATAATATATAAGAATGAATGATTGAAGACTTTTTCATTTTTATTTTTTTAATTTTTTTATTTTAATTTATTTATTTTTTTATTTTATTTTTTTTTGGGGGGGGGTATTTGGGTCTGGTGGGGCACTCTTAAGGGCCAAGTCCACCCTAACAAAAAGTTGATTTGAATAAATAGAGAAAAATCCAACAAGCATAACACAAAAAATTTCATCAGAATAGGATGTAAAATAAGAAAGATATGGTATTTGAAAGTTTCGCTTAATTTCGCAAAACAGTTATATGTACAGTATGCAAATGAGGGAACCAGTGACGTCACCCACTCACTATTTCTTTTGTATTTTATTATGTGAAATATAGAATATTTTAATTTCTGCAGATTTCACAATTAGGAAGCTCTCATTGAATTGTGTATAGGTTGCAACAATGGCAATTACACATGTTCTGCGAGGAATCAAATCTTGTTTCACATTATAACAAGGAAAAAATAAAATATTTCATATTTCATGTAATAAAATACAAAAGAAATAGTGAGTGAGTGACGTCACTGCTTCCCTCATTTGCATACTGAGCAGGATGTGCATATAACTGTTTTGCGAAATTAAGCGAAATTTTCAAATACCATATCTTTCTTATTTTACATCCTATTCTGATGAAATTTTCAGTGTTATGCTTGTTGGATTTTTCTCTATTTATTAAAATCAACTTTTTGTTAGGGTGGACTTGGCCTTTAAAGAACACATGTTATCCTTTTCATATACATGTATTTATTTTCATACCCAGGCGACTTTGTTGTCCATAACAAATGTTTATCTAATACTTTTTCTGTAAATTCTGTTTGAATGTCACAATAATTTCACAAATGAATATGAGTGATGGTAAAGAGAGAGAGAGAGTTGAATGTGGATCCCAC
The DNA here is from genome assembly GCA_025617745.1 of Heliocidaris erythrogramma. NCBI lineage: Eukaryota > Metazoa > Echinodermata > Echinoidea > Camarodonta > Echinometridae > Heliocidaris > Heliocidaris erythrogramma. The sequence continues at coordinate 44,801,819 of CM046859.1, read as the reverse complement.
ATAATAGAGGACTGTTGGTGATTGCTACAGAGAGGTTTGGTGTACCAAGGTTGATCATTAAAGAAACCAGGCCAAATTGAAGAACACAAAAGAGTAAAAAAAAAAATGATTAATCTTTCTGGATTATGAGAATCACTTTATTTGTACAGAGAATGTTAAGCATTTTTTTTTTTGTATCTTTTTGTATTGTGCAGAATGTTTCATACTCTGTATATCAAACACAAATAAAAGAATTGATAAAATCAAGAGCTTCTCCCAGTTTTGTTTTTTTATTCTTGATTAGTTTATATGTACAATCAGTGACGTAACTAGGATTTTTAAAAGGGTGTGTTTGTTTCTTACTACAAAATTCTATAACAAGCAAAAAAAAAAGGTTATCAGCATTTTTGGGTCAGCATTTTTTCAGTCTTTTGACTAAAACATCATCTGACAAGCAAAAAAAAAAGGGGGTGATCAGGACCCTCTTGCATAAAAAGGTTGCGATTAAACGCAACTCAAAAAATTAAACGAAAGTCCAGAATATGCTATAACACCAAAGGGGGTGTCTGAACACCCCACTTGGTACGCGCATGTGTACAATAATATTTATTATATTGCCACCTTCTACCAATAAAAGAGATCAGACAAAGACTAATAATGTGCACGGGCTATACATTTTCCAAGAATGTGGGCAGACGCAAATTTACACAAATAATACCCGTCAGAATTTTTCAAACATCTAATTATTAACAAATATTTGAATTTATGAAAAAATGCATAAATTATAGTTGATTAATAAACAGTAATAGAGCTATTTTTAACACAGATATCTTTAGGTCATAAAAAGTTACATTATTATTGTTTGCACAAACTTTGTTTCAATTTTTACTACTTATTTACATAATATAAATTTTATACACAATTTTCCCTTTGAATTTCAGAAGTCACTCTGTAACGGTCATTCCGTAACGCTGTTTCATTTCATATTTTGCATAATATTTCAAATATTTGCAAAGAGATTTCCACGAACATGGTGACATATATATCAAAGCTAACATAGTACAGAATGCCACAGCAATCTTGAAAACCAGATGCGTATTCAAAGTTCACAGAGTTTGAGCAATGTTTATTCTGGTTGAAAAGTCGTGTCCGTTTTGTGTCATTCCGTAACAAAGAAATATAATTATTTTTTTTTCTTCATAAATTTGACGAATGGTTGACATGAAACTCAAAAGTTGTGAAAGTACTTCGTATTGGTTTATGACTGTATTGCACTCTCAATTTGAAAATATTCTTTTTGATGTGCATAATATTCTTTTATCAAACTTGAAAATATTTTGTGACTGTCATTCCGTAACGCTTGGAATTGCCCTTTACCCCCAAATAGCTAGCTACATGTAGTTGATCAAACGTCTCGGCAGGAAGAAGTTTATCGAACCCATGGTGTTGGTATACCATATAATACGGATATTCTGGTCCAGAAACAGAAATGGTAATGGTTTGTAATTCAAAACAGGAAAGCTGGCTATAACGGTGTATACCGATGAAAGTGACCAGGAAGAGTTCCATGAACTTTAAAGCCGGGGAATTAACATTAGGATATAAATGTGCTCATATTCAAAGATGTAATCTATTCCTTCTTGTTGCCCTACGTAGTTTTGCATTAAAATATACGAGATGGGTATAAATCAGGATTTTCTCAGCAAGATTTATCGTCTGCTAGCGATACCAGGGGGCTATAAAACACGAAAATGTGTTTTATATTTCTTTGAAAATTACGATTTTACTAAATATTAATCTATTTTCTTGATACTATGACGTACGTGACAGTCCGTGTGTGTGTAATTGGGTTTTTACAGACGTGTATCAATCAGATATGATTATTTACGTCTGGGACCGACCTTTAACGTCACCATCCGAAAGACGTGACTCAGTCTCGAACCTGGGTCCGCTGAATCAGTTTATAACTTCCACTGGTAGCTGGATTACAGGCGCACGCCACAACGCCAGTTCGTACGTGACAGAGCGAATTCATTCAAATTTATGGATGATGACTTTCCCGAGCGTCAATAGTGACAAACTATGCATTCACCTGCTTAGAGATAATGGACTTCAAAAGACAGAATGCGCGTTGTATAAATTATGTTCTACTCTGCCAGGCAAGACCAAGAAATCGATTTCTAGTTAGCAAAACCGGAGAATTTAAAAAGAAATAATTTTACTGCACTACATTTACTTACCATTTCAAACAACTTTGATCACTGAAATGATTCTCATGGTTCTGGCAAATGAAAGTGGAAATTTATGTTATTGTATTCATATCCTGATACAAGACTTCATGCTTGTAAGAGTTCGATATGAGGTGTGCTCATTTCAGTACGTTGCAGTATATAGCCCTCAAGAAAATTCTTTGTCTTTACAGATCACTGTTATGATCCAGCCATCTGTGTTTTGTTGAAGGTTGTCACTCTAAATAAGAACATTAAAAAAACATTAAAAGTCCAACGAAGTGTCACAAGTCACGACTGCCAAATTGGAAACAAAAGGAAGCTTTCGGAGAGGACTACAACTTAATCATTTATCATTAAAATTCTAATTCGACAAAAAAAAAAAAAAAATCGCCAGACCTCCAAAATTCGCCCAGTGGGGGAGGGGGGGGGGGGGGGGTATAGGGGTCCAGTTTCCCTCCATAATTCTCTGACAAGCAAAAAAAAAAAAAAAAAAAAAAAAAAAGGTTTCATTCTAAAGGGGGGGGGGCACAATCCACAAAAGGGATCCTCTATGGTCAAAATGCATACTTTTCTTCAAAAAGGGGGGGGGGGGCACGGGCCAGAAGTGCCCCCCGGATCCGCCAATGCTATGATGATTATGCTTTTGATGCCTTTGCTGCATGTGCCAATGTCCAGTTTTATGCCAAAGTTATTTGCACAGTTTGCAGATACTGATTATTATACATGTAAAACAAACAGCATAGATTTTTTCCCCATGTAGGTTACTAAATTATAGAAATTACAAACATTGTCAAATGATATTCCATGGATGGTAAGGACCAGCTTTAATTGAGATGATCCGGGAGCAGTGAATTCTGACTGTAAACAATAAGCACATCATCGTATTCATCTGTTTCTTAATATCGATTAGACACACTCAAAATCTGCTGGATTTTATCTTGACACTCATATAGTGAAGGGGCATGAATAATTAAAAAAAAAGAAATATAGGTTTTCCCGCCCAGTTTCATCAGAGTTGGGTTCGAATTCATAAATAGGCGTTCAAGTTCCAACGATTTTCGTCAACTCTCTGCTCTCATGGTTCATTTTCATTCTTTGAGCATTCACTTTCGTTTTATATCATTCCTTTTAAATTTTATTTCGTTCAATTTAGAGAGAAATCCATTCAATTTAACGATGCGAAGTTGCCATTCAATTTCGCGCCAGCTGGATAGACGTTCAATTTTGTCCCAAATACCAATTTCAATTTCATTTATAGGCACACATCTTCTGAACGTTCGAATTCAAACGAGTTCTGTGGTTCTGTGTAGAAGGCTAAGGATGCGGGGATGCTGTAGCCAGCAAAGTACTGATGACTTTTTTTTTTGCTTGTCAGAGATTTTTGGAGTTAAAAAGAGACCCCAAAACGCTGCGGATTTTTTTTTTTTTTTGCTTGTCAGAAAATTTTGTGAATATCACAAAATCCTGGATCCGCCGCTGGCTGTAGCACCCCCAGTTTTCTATAGGGGACACTTGCCCTTGCACTTAAAGCAACTTCATCGTTTGCCCCGGGCGCCATTCACATGCAGATAAGCAAAAAAAAAAAAAAAAAATCTGCTCACAGCACCCATGTAACAAAATCGTTCCCAGGGGCCTGATGTATGTTTAAATTATGAAAGTGGATTTATATGAGTTATTACTTCGATGCATAATTTATTCAAACTTATGCAGATTACAAAGAACATAAGCAGTAACGAAAAACACTGCCCAAATGCTGAAAATGCTTGCCTATTCGTGAATTTGAACTCCTTAACGTTCATCAGGGCAGTGCTGGTGCGAATTTGAATGCATTTTACGTGCATTTTTAATTTGTATACGCGCTTTTTACACGTTGAGAAAATCATGAGATCGCATGCTAAGAAAATGATATTGAATGAACTAGTTAGCTTTTTTAATGTTGATCTCGATGATCATTCAATTTCGACCGAATTTGAATGATCGCATCGTTAAATCGGATGCAATTTTGACGAAATTGGGCGGGAAAACCTATACAATGAAAGGAGAATCTTGAGCCTGGCTTGTAAAAATACAAACGTTTCTTCAAAGTTAAAAAAAAAACAGTTGAATAAAAATTGATTCAAGCGGCGGCTAAGCAATGCGTCTACTCAGACAGTGGGAGGAGGGCTACAGACTTTATTACCCCCCTCCCCCTCCCCGTTCCCCTGCCAATCTGATTAATCCACAATTTAAAAAAGTTCATCGATAAAGTCCTGACTTATAAGGATTATCATCAAAGATAAAAAGAAACATGGCAGAGTATGTTGAACACATCCTTAATTCAAAAAATCAATTAGGCATCACGGCCCCGAAATAATATGGAACTCCTTACCTGATTCGCTTAAGTTACGGACTTCACTTTTTTCTTTTAAAGCCATTACAAAAAAAACACCTTCTTAATCAATACAGTAATTAAAGTTACTATTTAATATTGTTAGAGAAAAATTAACCATTTATTGAGGCATCAAATTAAATTTCAAATTAAGTAGAGGCTTTGTACAATCACTTATTTCACATATTGCACGGCCACCTGCACATTACCCTTCAATTCATATTCATCCTTCTTTCTTTTCTCTTTCTTTTATTTTTCTTCTTTTATTTCCTCTCCCGAGGCCGTCATCATCTCAAGCTTATGCTTATATACGATGTCAGTCTCCTGCATCATTTCACTCTCCTTAGCATAGAATCGCCCCACTATTCTTGTTATTATATTTATATCTTATTTTGTTAAACGATCAAGTAGATTTTTATCTATTTGTCAAAAGTAATTATATTATGTTTATTACGTAGATTATGTATATTATGCTATTATGATTCTGAATATACTTTACTTTGTACTTATGAAAAATGCAGAAATAAAACAGTGCGAAAAAACCCACAAAGTTGTTGGCCTTTTTATATCAGATGAAACTGTACAAAAAGTATAACGTTTTACAAGTCATGTACATGATACCAAAAAAGCAAGTATATTTTTTGTTGCTTTTTCCGAGGGGGTGTCAAGAAGGATGAAGGTGAACAAACGAACTCGGGCTGCTCTCTTGAAAGGGAACTAAAATTATAATAGTGATAGAAAAAACAACTGTTTGATATTATCTTGAATTTGAGAGAATACAATTTTAACGGGGGGGGGGGGGGGGGGGGGGGGGGGGGGGTCTCTTTCGGACATTTGTGTCCGAAAGAGACCCCCCCCCCCCCCCCTGAAATGTACATGATATTATTGTATGAAAGAGCAGCTGAACTTCAGTGGAAAAGCCAACTTCAAAATTTCAAGTGATGAAGGCACAAGGCCCTTTATTTCGATAAAGAAGATCCGATATAATATAAATAGGCACTGAGAAGCACACGGTCTGGTGGGTTAGTTGAAAAGATCGAGGACTAGGCAATATGGCGGCGTGTGCACTCGAGCGAATTACGGCGATACCGCGATCTGTGCGTTGTGAATGGGTATGAGCCTTAAAATGGCAGCCCCCATGAAGTGTTAGCAGATGATACCGTGTGCTAGAATGTCTTGATTTAAACCCTTTTCTGATATTTTATTTCTAAAGTGATACAGGTCAATGATTAAGAATATATTACACCTTTGAACATAAGTACATTTATATTCTAATGTTAATTCTTCTTTAATACATGTATTCCAGCTAAAGATGAGGAAGACCTCATTCCCTTTTGCCCCATAATTACAAAATGTGAAAGAATTACAGTGCATCTGATTGACCTCCTTTTTTACTTTGAAATATATGTTTCACATAGGGCAAGCCTTTGGTGATATCATTCTATGTGAAACATAATATGGTTTTCAAGCCTTTGATGATATCATTCGATTATTGGGAGTATATATGAAAGTTTCTTTTCCTATCACCGAAGAGGGGAATGGACACAAAGAACGAACCGCATGTCTTTGCTAGATATGAGAGGGTATGAACAGTCAAATTTGAGAGTCTCCATGTGTGAAAAATCTTTTTTGATGCAACTTAGTTTAGTTTAGTTTATTAACTCAATCACCCTCCTGGGGTATGAGAGTACAAACAAACAATAAAAGATTACACTTTTGGTGTAAGCTGGCAAGAGATAAGGCTGTGCGTAATGTATCACAATGAACTTAAAGGAAAGCGTATTAGCATTTTGAGGTGTAGTATAGTCTTATTTGATACAGCAATTATGACACAAGATTTAAATCACATCAGCCTTATCGTCTGCTAGATAATAAGGGCTATTACTGATGTGTACGAATATTTGAAGTAAAATTTCCTTCATCTAACTTGTAATTGATTTTTGACAATATATATTATGGATAAAGTCCACATATTTTGAAATGAAGCATTAGTAAAGATTAAGTGCATAAAAAATTTACTTCTTAAAAATACGTCAAGGACGGTATGACGTCAAATCGGAGACAATCGTCAATCAAACGAGACTGCTTTACAGGAGCTATAGAACTTAGGTGTAATGCTATCTCAATATAATAAATAACAAAGACGTATCTGTTGTAATTAGCTATATCAATGCATATGGACCTAATGATGTGTATGTAATGGCAGCTCCATAGTACTCTAGGTGTCTAGATACACTTGGGGTTAATTGTCCAAAAGGTTATGTAACAGCTATTCTATGATCGATTTTGTAAACCAGAGGGTATTAGTCCATGTGGTGGAAGTTAGAAATTGGAATGCAATATCAAAATATCTGTTATCGAACAATTTTAGACCTTTTCAAAAAAGTTTCTTTACTTTTTTCTTTTTCGGTCCCAGAACTTATCACAAACAATTAAAGAAATCATGAGGTTATTATGACGATTGCGCGACTGAGAAAACGTCCATTAAATAATGTGCTCTATATAAAGGCGCTGTCTGATAAAGTGTTTGGCGATACACATATAAAGAGCACTGTGGAACAAAGAAGCTTATCATGCTTATGGGATTTGCTAAGTCAAGTCGATCAGCTTATCGCCTTCACGTTGACTCACATGAAACCCCTGGCCCTATGTTATGTTCCTTAGAACAAAAAAATTACTTTATGTGAGGACCTACATGTACTATTAATTTGTATTCTATCATTATCATCATCATCTTACCTATAAGGGACAAGATTGTAGAACTATAGCGCATGGACCCCCTTTTCCTAAACCCCCCCCCCCCCCCCCCCAAAAAAAAAAAAAGAAAAAAGAAAAAGAAAAAAAAGAACCTTTCTTACTTATCGTGTTGATAGTTAATTTATTGTTTTGTTCCGAATGATGTTTTGTATATGTTTTGTTTTTGTTTATGCAATTGGTCCGGACCCCACGGAAGACCAGCTTTCCTATGTCGCTTAGGCTAAATGTGGGCAATACACCCGGCAATACACCATATATTAGTAACACGATAAAAACTACTTTCGAAAAATAAACTCACTGGCAATTTCAAAGGCCTATTGTACTGCCCATAGAAATCAGGTTCGGGCTATGTAATACACCATTGTAATGTTCGCACATTTTTAAAGGTGATAGACAGGGCTATTGAAATTGCCTGCAGTTGATTTTTCGAAAGTAGTTTTTATCGTGTTTATTGTCATTATGCTTTTTACGGGGCTTTTTATATTACGGAAATAAATACTACTACTAGGCCTACTACTATCATCTTGTCATCTTCGTAATCAGTATTTTAGATAATGGTCCACCTTCCAATGGAGAACACAGCTTTGAGAGAAAAGTGATTAAAGGACAATTAACCCCACGTGATATTCTAGATGCACCTATTGTCTGCTACGTCTTTCCATGGAGGCTGCCATTTTGTGCATGACACGGATCATTAGGTACCATATGCATTGATAATAGCCTACCTTTACAACAGATACGTCGCTTTGTTCTGATTGTATTACGATTGTTATTGGCCATGGGCCTAGATAATTGACGACCCATGAGTTCTAATAGCCATCCTGTAAAGCAGATTCCTCGCTTTGTTTTGGTATTGTTACGATTGTCTCCGTCCTTGACGTCAATTCTCCGTCCTTGACGTATATTTTTTTGAAGTATATTTTTATGAACAAATTAAGACCTTTTAAAAATATATAAAACTAAACTTACATTTCAGAATATGTGACTTTATCTAATATATATTGTCCTCTAAAAATCAATTACAAGTTAACGATGAAGGAAATTTTACTTGGGATGAAAAATATGTTCGTGTACACATAAAGTAATGGCAGCCCCCTTATTATTGCTAGCAGACGATAACTTGGCTGGAAAATAGTGATTTATATCTATATCCTGTGTTTTTACATGAAATGCATGTATCAAATAAGAGGCATATACTACACCATTCAAAATAAGCTAATTCATACGCTGAGGTTAATTTCCCTTTAGGTCACGTAGAAAAGGGTAGACTCAAGATACAGTGAAGATATTGACTTACGTAAATCATAAGTTGATGTTTCGAAGTCGAATGGGAGGTCGAGGGGGAGGTTGGTTGGGACGGGGCTACTAAAGTGGAAAAAGTGAAGGACGACTTCTAAATTTGATAAATAGTGATTTAATAATTATCATTTGTTCATGCCATTCGTTCGTAGATGAAATGCAAATGAACGGAAGAAAAAATTATATACAGAGAACAGAAAACTATTTTGAATGATATATGTGAATGACATGGAATCGTTGTTGAAATAGGTTACGATGGCCCTAGAAGATTCTTAGGTTATCACACAAAGAAACGACCTTCACAAAGATTGTAGAACGAAGTTTTGCGCTCCGCATCTCACTAATTAGACCTTCTTGGTTGTACAATAACAAATACGTTTTTGAGAGCTTTTCAGAACTCGTGACGAATAAACACGGCGTTGAACGTTAGTCTCAAGAAACAGCCGCTTGAACTACACAGTTCATAATGAAATATCGATATTTTACCCAGACCATTTGGTTGACTATATGAAGAAGAAAAAATATTGTGTGACAAAAATACGAATATTATTGATAGCTTATACTTAAGGTACCTTAGCGAAACGTCGTAAAAAAAATGCGGGGAAAACGCATATATATGACAAAATTATTCAAAATGAAAATAAACAAAAATATTAGGATGTAGGGTTAGTATATAACTCTTTGAACACTTTTAAGCAAAATAATATAAAAACCTTTATACAGATATGTCTGATTCTAATTTTAGAAGCACAGACAAACCTGGCAATTTTCCTCTCTCCGTCTTTCCCGTGTCTTTATGCGCCATTTCGTTTCGCTAAGCTACGTACGTATAAAGGAAAAGTCCACCTAATTACAAGTTGGTTCTAAAGCAGCAGAATAAATAAAGAAAAGCGAAATCCGATAAGAAATAAGAAAGTTATGAATTTTTGAAGTTCAATCAATCAAACACAAATCGGCATGCACCTCCGTGACGTATCTTGCAAGCTCGGCTCCCATTTGCCCTGTACCCCAAAAATCATTAATTTCCCTTTTCTCTGAAGAAAATATTAAAACATACATGCACCTTTGATCTAATCATTGCTCATATGGTTTTTACACAAGTGTACGAAACAATATATTTCTTCATCAAAAACTATAAGAAAATGGAAATTAATGATTTTTGGGGTACAGGGCAAATGGGAGAGGAGCTCGCAAGATACGTCACGAAGTTGCCAATATGTGTTTGATTAATTTAAACTTTAAAAATTCATAACTTTCTTATTTCTTATCGGATTTTGCTCAAACTTTCACTAATCTGTTTCTCATAGTTTTTTTTTTCTTCCTTTATTCAAATCAACTTAATACCAGGGTTGACTTCCCCTTTAATAGTGAACAGGATGATATAATAACAGGATGATATAATAACAATGCTAACATTTTCATGTAGGACTTTTGCTCGACGAGGAAAAAAAAGAGCATCGCAGTTTCTAAAATGAGACTGCGAGTAACGACTATTCCATAACTCAACCCAACAGATAGCGACAGAACGGGTATTGGCTCAAAAGTTGGCACTAATTTGCATACAACGGCAGAGCCCTCCAATGGGACACGGCTGAATGAACGAGGGCCTTATTACCCATTCAAGGTACGTTCACCGCAGCGAATCGGAAAGCCTTGATATACTTATCAGATGGTACTCCTGGGAGCATGCGCAATACATCCTTACCCCAAACTGCGAAGCGAGAAAGCAGAGATAGGAAACTGTATATAAGGAGGAATTCTTCTTGAATAGAATAGAACCATCTATTTTACACCAGAGGAACAGAGGAATACCTTCATGATGAAGGCAGTCTTTTTCTTACTGGTGGGCCTTATACTAGCCTCTGCAGTTGTTGCAGGTAAGTCCAACTTTGTACTGTCATATTCCACCAAACTGAGTGAAACATGCCCTTTTTTCTTTAGCAAACTTGGATTTATAGCCTAATGGTGAAGCATCTTTAACCTACTGAGGTATTATGTTCACAACGCTGACTTGGAATAACACACTCAAACTAGCGGGTCATATGGATGCGATCCGTTCTTGAATGGTGATGTTTGCAATATGAATGTTGACGGTGCTGCTGCTTGGTCAGTTGGTGTGCATTTATAAATCATCTGTTGTCATTTCTTTACTTTTATTGTTAACCTTTATCATTACTATGATTGTGTATCCACGAGCTTTTACGAATGTCTTACTTTAACTTCTATATGCATTCTTTAAGTTATGTTGTACTTGCAGGAGTTTTGCTATAGCTTTGTATTTGTTTTGAACATCTTGGAAAATATAAATACATGTAGTTGACTTTAAGGGCTACTGACTATGTATTAGTAGTTATAAATCATTGTACTACGTTACAGATACTTAACAAATGCCAGTTCCTTCCAAGTTAGTACCAGATGCAAATGGATCGGACTAAAGATTAATATGGCCAACGATTTGATAGAGATATCTAGGGAGTATTATCATAATCATGTATCATACATGTCATATGTTAAGAGAACTCATGAACATGGAACAAAGTCAGTGTATACAAATAGGCCCTTCACTTCTTTTTCAGTACGTTGTGTCTCACAAAATGACTCGACTCATGAAATTATGGAAAGAGTGAGAACAAATGGAATGGATAAATTGTTATTGTTAATACACGCTCCATAAGTATAGATGATGTAGAGAGAAAGAGCAAGGACTAGGAGAAGGGGTCAATAGAGTGAAATTACCACACAAAATAATTCTCTAAACACAGCTAAGTGTTAGTTAAAGTGAGCGCGGTTCTTTCACCATAATCTTGACATGTGCACAATATGACTGATGTTAGTGTTCGCGAACTGTTATTTCCCTTTCGTTATCTTATCAACAAACATGCTTTTTAATCCCGCCCACGTCCCTGGGCCATGCGGTCAAGTACTGATACGTGTGCATTGTATGTAAATGAGTTTGGTTGTGGGGCGGTCCTTGGTGGAAGGCGACCCCCCTTCAGCGCGCCGTTTATATGGGTGTTTGTGTACGCTAGTCCGCGCTTATATCGGGAAATCCCATTCAAGAATAGTAGTCAGCTGACTTGCTAGCTCGATCCACAAGATGACCTTCACAATGGTATAGCTAAGCCGAGGAATAATCGAGATAAAAATATCTTGTCTGTAGCTACGAAACTTCTTAACAAACATTACTACTTCTTTTTTTTCCCGTTTCTTTCTGAACACGATAAAAACTTACTTTCGAAAAATCAACTGAAGGCAATCTTCTTTTTCCATTTCTTTCTTCTATTTTTGTTCCTTAATTTTTCTCTGTTTTTTTGTATAAGCTGTTGGTAAATTTCTAGTTGAATAATACTAAATTTTCTCAATTATAATAAAAAATCTTATTTTCTCAATTGAAAGAAATATGTGGATAGTATTCCTATATCCCTAAACAAGAATCAAGTTGTATTGTTTCGAATACAACTATCGTTAATTTTGTCAAATTCCTAAAAGCCTTTCTTTTTTCCACAAGTTTTACTACCGATTTTGTTATAGCAATTGAATGAAGAAAATGGGGTAAACGGGTAGGCGCACTACTATTCCCGTCACTCGCACAGTTTACAGAAAGTTTAGAACAATTTTTGTTTTGAGTGACAGCTAACCAAATACGCTACACTATAGGCCTACAGAGTAGATTAAAAGTATTTTTCTTATACTACAGGGTAGATTAAAATTATTTTTTCTTATTTTCTATTTTCTTTCTCCTGTATTTTGCATAAAGGGGGTAAAAACAAGGTTCAAATTGGTCTGATGTATGACCAAAGGGAAGAATGCATTTAGAGTCTGTTACACCCAGTTTACATGCATGGACTTAATTCCGATAATTCGAAATGTGTGAAAACAGTGTCGTTTTCTATTAGTGTGTTTGTATCAATCAACTATTTTTAAATTTTTATTTTAAATCCTATTACTCTTTGGAGCCTAATTCAGGAGCGTAGCCTTCTCCTTAGGCTCCTCAATATTTCATTTTTATTCTCGCCCAGTCCTTTCAATTAATATTGCATGCAAACGTATAGATATGAGGTACTCATCTTCTTTTATTTTCTCTTACAATATATTTCACATTTGTTAATACTATTTATATTGTTTCTACCAATTATATTGTTTGTACCATTTAGAGGCTAGTAAAGTTTTGTTTTTGTTTTCGTTCGGTAGGTCCTCTACCATCTGTGGATGCAGTAAACGAATGTTCTGGTAAGTATTCTCTTCTGATTTGGTCATGATTATGAATACCTAGGCCGTGATATGATTTTTAATGGATGGTAGTTAACCGGTTCATCTTGGATAAAACCATTCCTATTTCGTCGGTCAATCTGAATTAACTACTGCGGTATTGCTTGTTATCCTTGGGCCGCGGAACCGGGGGGGGGGGGGGGGGGGGGGGCTGAAGCCCCCCCCCCCCCCCATTTTTTAGTAGACACCTTTCATAAAATCAGTATTGACTGAAATCAGTCCCCCCCTTTTAGAAAAAGCTTAGCAGCCCTGTTATCTTATTGATGGCCTGCCCTTATAAAAAAATACCATGGTAATACTACGTATTTCATGGTATTACCGCCATAATACCACAAAAACATGGTAAGTCCGTGATCGTATTGCCACAGTATTACTACGAAAAACATTGTATATTCATAGTATTTTCATCTTGACAATGGGTAACGCGGTAAATTCATGGTACTTTCACAGAATACCGTCCCAATGAGACATAGAGTAAGCTGGTTTACTCAATTTCGCTTGTTTTCCTTACCTAAAAGCATCTGTTACATCGGTTACAAAAAAGAAAAGTTGGAAATATCACAGCCTGCAACTGTTGTAAATTAAAGTATTCTATATTTATCAATTTCAGAACTAACACGCTTCAGGGAAGGTTCTAGATACACCTTCAGATATGAAGCACAAACAGAAAGTGGAATAACAGGCGCTGGACCCGGATCGACAATGACCATGGCATGTGACGTAATCATAGAAGCACCAGAAAGATGCAGGAATGTCCTCAAGGTTACAGGGTGTTCTCTTGATGAAAGCCCCGAGCTTGCCCAGGAGATGAGTGCTCATGATGTGGTCTTCCGCACAGAGAAAGGACGTATCGTTGAGGTGCTGGCTCACCCTGACGAACCCACTCATATCCTGAACACCAAACGTGGTATCCTCAGCATGATTCAGCTTGATCTCGAAGCCGATGATGTCGACCAAATCACTCTGGATGAGGTCTCCGTTCATGGCAACTGCAGCAGCGAGATGACTGTTACCAGGCGTGATGACAAGCAGAGGCCACGAAGGGTCCAGGTAGTGACTGATCTGAACAACTGCATGCTCAGGAAACAACCAGAGGACATGACCAGATGGCAGAGCTTCAAGGACATCGTCCTCAACATGGTAACTACATTTTAAATATGTAAATTGACACTAAGCAGTTGATATTTGAAGGGATACACTGATACACATGCAGGATATTATAATGTTTGTAAGAATTGTTTTGTACCTCATAAACTGTTAGATATATTGATGATAATGCTGTATCTTCTCTGCTGTTATTGCTCTGTTCATCTTCTGTTCCTCTCCAGACTGTCATGGACAAGTTCATCAACTCATCCAAGACATGCAGCTATGACCTGAAAGGAACCACTGCCGAGTTCAGAAGTATTGAATGTGAGGAGATCCACTCCTTCTGGCCAATGAACTTCAACAGTGAGAGTGGTGTTCGCACCTTTATCCAGCAGAGGCTCATCGGTACTAACATTGAAACCCTCAACTACTTCAAGGTTGATCCATCATGTAAGTTGAACAATGATGTAGATATAGTTGAGATCTAGTTGTAAGATGTTACCTGTTCTGTTGTAAAATAAGTGTGATCCCATCTATCTGACATCTTTCATGTAATATCCTTGTATTGAATAACAAATATTCTTTATAACCGTTGCTATTTTGAAAATGATTAGCAGTCAAAATTCATTATTTGTTTATCAGGATAGGGAAACCATCAGAATGTGCTGTAGATGAATTTAGGTGTTTTTGACATGTCCTCGTCCACTTCCCATGTGTTATTAGTACATAAGTCGTCTCACTTGATACTTTGTTCAGCAGTATCAACATTTTGTAGTTTTATTTGAAAAGTTTTATTTGAAAAATCAGATGATAGATCTTGCAAGTGCACTTCATTACCCTGCACCAAATATTTTTTCATAATGTTTATAGACACAAAGTCAACATGCCTGAGGTATGAGCATGATCCCAAGGAGATTGGCAGGAAGCCTGATGATGTTACTGCGGACCAAGCCATCAATATCCTCAAGGCTCTTGTCAAGACTTCTCGTGAGGAGGTTCAGATGGAGAGTCCTCGACTCTTTGGCAGATGGAGAGCTGCTCTAGAAGGAATGAACAATGAAACCATCCATGAAGTGTTCAATCGCGCTTACAATTGCAGTGAATACTCTCAGACATGCCGTGACAACCCAGACAAGGAGAGACTTGCCAGGTATTTAGCTCTCCTTTCAAATATATTCATCCACTGGAAGTATTGATGTAGAAGTGGGTAAGGGAGATAAACAGACAGGATTATTCATATGTTTTACTTTAAGTTTAAATTTTATAAGGAGATACATGTATAAGTTAGTTTACTTCTGTTGGGTGAATATTATTCATTCTATTATTTCCTTTTCTTGTTTTTTTACTCTTGATTGTATAGGGAATATCTTCTTGATGGCCTTCTTCCTTGCACAACCATGGCTTGCTTCAGCGTTAAGAACTATGCCATCGCTAAGGGAGTCGTACCCAAGCCTCTTGCTAGTGCATGGATGGTAACCATGGCTCTTCAGAACTATCCAACCTTGGAACTGATGAGTGAGATGCTACGTATGGCTCAGTATGCACCATCTCAGATCACCATCTTCCCTCTCAGTATCATGGTCCACAACTACTGGGTGAACAATGAGGAGATACACACAGCTGACTATGTAAGTAACTGTCTAGTTATCAATTAATGCTGTGCTGTAGTAATATTTTTAATATTTTTAATATACATGTACCTATTGCAATGATTGCTTCATATACTTGACTGACATCTATTCGATCTCTTGTTTTTGCTTGTAGCTCCCTGAACCCATGGTCAAAACCATCAGGTACCTGAAGTCTCTTATTGGTAATGACTGCTCTGTATCAGCTGAAAATGAGCGTCTGGCCCTCATTGCTCTGAAGGTAAAAGAATCATTAAATACAATAATGCATTAAATACTAATTACAGTCAACCTTGCCTAACTCAATCATGACGAGACTGAGTGAAATGCGTCGACATAGGCGATTTTCGACTTGTGCGGAAGTCGAAGAAAAGACAGGATGCGGAGATCGCGGCAGCAAGTCGGGGAATTTTTGTAAACAAAATCTGCGTGTGGCAGTTTCGACAATGATTGGTTACATATCGCCGTCAAGTTCGACTTGTGCAGTGTAAATTTAATGTTTTTGCATGGTATTGTTCTGAGAATTTGATCGATTTAGGCGAGTATTCTACCTACAAAAATTGACTTGTACAAAGGATTAACTCACATAATCTATGAGGATAAATTGTGACTTTTTATTTTCATCGACTTGAGCGACTATTCAACACATGCGACGTCGACTTAAGCGACTTAGAATTACACCTAGGTTTGGTATATTGAATTCATATTAATTTGAATTAAAAGTTTTTTATGAATTCCAAACGAGTGAGAACCTCAAATAAAGTGTGAGTCAACATCACTCTTACATTAAACTTTCATCATACGCCTAGATAAACCAATTTTGATTAATGATTATGATTATGATATATGATATCTAGAACGGTCCTTCTGAAGAAAGATTACATGAATATTTAATGTCTATTTTTATATTTATACAGGCCATTGGAAACATTGGTGAGCCTGTTGAGCGATACGACCAGCTTACTTTCTCCTTCTCTGAGAAAGCATCTCCTGTCCTGGTCAGCTGCAGCAAGAACACGCAGATCCCAAGTGATATCTCCAAGGCTGCCATTCAGTCCATGCGTCGCTTTGTGATGAGTGATCAGCTCCGTAGCCAAGTCATTTCTGAGCTTTTCATGGATACCACTCTTGGTGTATCACAGAGGATCGCTGCCTACCTCATTGCCATGAAGGCTAACCCAAGCACCTCTGACCTGACTGGAATCTGGGAGTTCCTAAAGACCGAGCCAGTAAACCAGATGAAGGCCTTCTGTTACTCTCACATCCAGAATGTTATTGAGTCAAGCGAGCCAACTCTACAAGAGTGAGTATGATTTTCAAGCCTGTCATCCAAACAATAAAACTTCCTAGAGATGAATGTAGGTTTACATTATTACTTTGATGTGGACAAAACCATCACTTTCCAAGAATGGAACTATATTTGAACGATATTAGTGTAGAGACATTCTTCTGTATTCTTATAGAACTCACATTTCCAAGCTTCATGTCTCAAATACACACAAAATGGATGGAAAATTATTAAACCAATGCTTCAAATATTTCCTCTGTCAGGCTCAAGAAGAATTTGAAGATTGCTATGGCAGGTGAGGAACTGCCAGAGTACCCCAAGGATATCCGCAAGTATTCTCGCTTCTTTGAGCTTTCCAAGAACCTGACTGAGCCCTGGAGGAACAACACTGTTGCTGCCCAGTTTGAGAGTGACATCATCTTCAATCCTGATAGCTATTTACCTCAAGAAGTCATGTTCCACTACGTCCTCAACGCTCTTGGAAAGAGCTTTGATATCTTTGAGGTAAGAAAATACAGAATTTTTTTGTAAAAAGATAGAGGGTCTTATTATGTTTAACCAGTTATCATTGTAGTTTTACAGGAAATGAACATAGAATGTATAAACTTAAGTCATTTTCCTCAGTATGTATATGTATCAGTAACACATTGTTATAATTTTTTTTAATCATTGACAGACTGGCATTGAAATGAAAGGTTTCGAGCCAATCATGGAATCAGTCTTTGGCCCTGAGGGTTTCTTTCCAGAAATCAAGCTCCAGACCATGTTTGACAATATCGATGAGAAAATCTTGTCCAAAGTTCGAGAGTTTGCTGAGGCTCAGCTTGGAAACTGGGCTACTCCTACATCTGCACCAAACAATGAAGTCTTCAACAAGAAGGACAAATATGCTAAGAAGACAAAGAGACAGTCACAAGTAGGAGAGCCTCAGGTATTAACTAAAAGAAATGATATCACACTATTATATAAGATCTGCTGAGATAGACTTTTTAAAAATATGTATTTATGGTGTAGAACTTGAGTTATTTTCTAATTTTGTTTAAACAATGCAAAGTTCATAGTGTTTTCCAAGGAAATACAATGTACTTGTTTTCTTCCATTATGTGTTCTCAAATCATAAACTCATAATTTTTTCTCACCCTTTCTTTCTCTGATGCTTTTATGTTTTCAGGTTGTTGATTTGATCCATGAAAACACTATGAACAAGCTCAATCAGTTGCACTACTTGGTTGGCATGGAACCATCTGCCACTGATGCTACTGTCTTCCTTCGTCTCCTTGGAAATGAATTTGGCTTTGTTAGTGCAAGTGATGTTCTTGCTCTCATTCCTTACACCATGGGAATTTATGAAGAATTCATGAACAAGATAAAACAGGTCAGTTTTGATGTTCAGTTATCATATGATAATGTGCCATAGTTTTGAATTTCCAGCATTCCCTAGGAAATATTAACCTTTTTAATAATTTATTGTTTCAAAGCATTTGTTCAGGATTAATGAGAAGAAAATGAATGTCAGGTAATAACCATATATCTTCATTACAATTATGTTATATGCTCTCAACGAATCAAATCACAGTTTGTCACAGAGAAAATTTCTAAATTGAATAAATTTTGATCAACCAATACTGGTACTTAAAAAAGATCTTGCTTGAACATATATTAAGATTCCACAGCTCCTGTCAGAAGGACTCAACCTAAACACAACCCGATCTGCTGTCTTTATGGATAAGAGCTTCATTCTGCCCACTGGTATGGGTATGCCCCTCAACTGTAGCATGAATGGTACTGCTGTTGTCAGCCTTCGCTTGAAGAGTCAGTTCAGTTTCAAACTTCCCAAGATCATTGCTGCTGGACATGTTGCTCCAAGGTATATTTCGAATGATTACCTTATTTGATTAATATATTATTTTTTACCGCTAAAATTTCATTTTTTGCTTGAACATAAAATTACAACCTTCTTTAATAAATGTGTATTGTCTTCTCTTTTGCTTACTTATAGTGGTGCTGTGGAAGTTCTGGCTACCATGGGCATTGGCTTGCCCACCAAGGTCTTCACTGGTGTTATGGCCAATGCTACAGTCTACCATTCTTCCAAGATTGCAGGTAACATCACCATTGATGGTACTCATCTGAAGATCAATCTTAACAACGCTGACCGTCCAGTGAACCTCTTCAACTATTCCACAACCTACAACCTCTTGAAGGCCAATGGAGATGTTGAATTTATCCCAGGAGTTCTTCAGGATGCTGTCAGAAGTCAGAGGTGCAGCAGTGTCAGTAAAGTCTTTGGTGTTGACCTGTGTGTTGCGTGGGCCTATCCTAATGCCAGCTATGTTCCTGAAGCACCACGTTTCCCATTCACCGGACCAAACAGTTTCAATGTCACCCTCGTCAACACCGACAAGTAAGTATAATTATTGCCTGAATAGAATTTCAATCACTATATCAATACCAGGATTGATGAAGTACAATGTCCTATTAAGGCCTTAGAGATAGCCATTATACATATGAATCTCCTGCTGTAATAATAATAATAATAATAATAATAATAATAATAATAATAATGTCTTGTTTACCCAGGGTAGCCTCATCAGTACTAAATACTGTTCTCCCTGAGGGCCCTGCTGTAAATATTGTATATAATAGGCTTTTGCTGATAATAAACTAAAACAACATCAACATCAATTGTACACCATATGACTGCTATAGAGACCATACTTGTATGAACAACCAACATTGTAAAGGCTCGTTCACATACACCGTACATGTATGCTGTCATAAACCTCTGTGGTGACTGTGCAGGTTTTTTAAACCTTCACATAAATTTGTGTATATCTTATAACACCCAGAAAAGTGAGTAATAATAATAATAATAATAATAATAATACAACACACTTATATTGCGCCATCTATCTAGTTAACTATTCCGAGGTGCATGATAAAAATGAGAGAAGCAAGAAGGTAGAAATAGAATGGACTGAAGAATACTACAAATCTGTGTTGAATTACATTTCACTGTATGCTTTAGAAAAAAGGACTGTCTTCAATTTAACTTTAAAGAATCCAAAGTGTGTATGGAAAGGATATTAGCAGCTATGAAGGCACAGTCACCAAGAGACGATTTCGTTCTTTGTGCCACAATAAGATTTTTTGCCTGAAGAACGCAGACACCGAGTTGGTACATATTCTGAAATTAGATTTTCAATATATGAGGGGGCAAAACCATGTAATGCTTTCCAAGTAATAAGCAGAATTTTATACTCGATATGCATCGGACCTTCATTGTACAGTCTACTTTGTTAATCCCCAGCGATTTATTTACACTTTGATGTGAACGAGCCTTCAGGGATCCCTTGTGAAAAAGTACTGCAGTAGTACTGTAGTAAATTGGACCCAAGTACTGCAGTACCTGTACTACAGGTACTGCAGTAGTACTACCTCAAAAAGTACTGCAGAAGTATCACAAGTACTATGCAAGTACCTCGAAGTTTCTACACTACTGTAGTACTACCTTAGAAAGTACTGCAAAAGTACCACAAGTACTGCAAAAATATTGCGAGTACTGCAGTAGTAATGCAGGATTACTGCAGTACTACTGCATTACTTTGCAGTACTTTTTTACAAGGGATGTCAGTGGTGGCATGATGGCAATGAGCATATTATAAGTTTACATGAGGTTGAAGTACATTGTATATTTGTATATTTGTATTAAAATTTATATGTTCATAATATGAAATGATATGCTCTATTTAATTATTTCAGGGCACTAAAGGCATTCACCATTGATGCTCAGTACAAACAGATCAGGGAGGGAGGTGCACCAACACCCATCTCATTTAGCTCAATTGGAAGGAGGAACAGGCGAAGCACTCAGGCAGTTACCAAGCTCATTGATACTGTCCGTGTCTCTTTCTATGCACCAGGTAAAAATAGGTCTTTTTTTCAATTTAAGTTAGGTTTACAATCTAGTTAGGTTTTATTTTAGCAGTTTGTCTACATACAGTATCAACTGAGATTTTAGCAGTCTGTCGACATATCAAATAACTTAATGTACTAAAATACACAGAAGCAAAACTGATGAAGCCTATGTGAATTTTCCAATGAATACAATACTTTTCTTATTACTTTGTACACCCAACTTTTCCTAACTCATATGTTTTAGGTGAGGAACTTACTCGCAACATTACTTCATTGATGAGTGTTGATCGTCTACGCAAGACAGCCAAGTGGACATTCACCGTACCAGAGGTGAAGAACTTCATCATGTTTGCAGGAATCCTGAATGAAACTACCGAGTTATCCTCTTCTTACAGGGCTGTCTTCAATGTGTCTGCTGCTGAGAACTCAGCATCCGTCGACTTCCTTGTTAGAAATGAGACCTCTTTGGCTCAGAAGAATCTTACTGCAGTCTTCAATGCATCCATCAACAGTTTATACTGGGCTGCTGTTGGACAGTTTGTCAAGCAGTCAAACAGTGGGGACTGGAATGCACATCTCACAGACACCTACTACTGGTAAGCATCGCTGACTATTTGGTCACTCCAATAAAATGGTGAAAGTTATGGACCTATAAGTTTCTCTCGAAAAAAAAAATAAGTACTGAAATAAAAAAGCAACACAAATCTAACTCAGACTTTGTTATGGCAATACCTATAGAATGATTTTTCGTATTTGTTGTGTAAGAAAATAAGGTCATATTGATGTATCAATATTAAGATGTTTTTATAAGATTAACAGAATACATGTATTTATAAGAAGTGTATTCACATTTTTCAGGGACAATGAGACTCCCCTGTACAAGCAGCTTCTCTTCCCTTGGACTGGATATCAGATCAACCATGCTAAATACCAGACCTCAACCATCACTGCTGAGAGAACCACAAGGGGCCCAGTCGTAAAGCGTGACCTCACAATGGAAACCCTTGGCTGGGCCTTTGATCTAAACACTGTTCAGACTGTTACAGAGGAAGTGAAGGAGCTCACAGTCCACACACAAATCTCCAATGCCACATGGGTAAGAATCATTTGTTCGTTACATCTGAGGTGTATCTATGGCATATATATTTCCTCACAGTGCAGCCATTCTTGGTACATGATTTACAAGAAGTAAACAATGTTGTATTTTATTGTGTTAGGTGATTTGAATTAGATGGTCTGTTGATACTTTGATCTAATACTTTTATAGTTGGTACATTTTTACCTTTGGCACCATGATATGATACCACTCTGACTAGTATGATGACTTCTTTGCCCATTATTATCACTCCACATAAAGGTCTTATTAATGTTGATTGTAATATGGCATTGTTTCCCAGGTATTCCCTCTTCTGGATGTTACCTTAAGGAAAGAAACTAAAGTGAATGGCTATCGTCTTCAAGGACAGGTTGCACGCAACACTCACCATGTCTTTGCTGAATACGATGTAACCAAGGAGCCAAGAGAGACCAACCGTAACTGCAGAATGGGACTCAGGACCGATGTTCTTGTCAACAACCCTGATGCTGAAATGTTCCTTAACTCTCCAGTTCTCCTTAGTAAGTAATGAAAATACAGTTATTGTCATATATCACAATTACATTTCAGAGAGACAATCTGTATTGACTTGTAACATTCAAAATTTTTAAAAATGATTGAGTGCACAGTGTACATGGAAGAGTAAAACAGGTGTTTGTTGAACAGCATTACCTAATACTTTTTTGCTACATAACAGCACATACTGGCCATCTAAATATTCTTTGTTGAATAGCACAGTCTAGATTTATCTTGACAAAGCTTTTCTTAACAAGTACATTGAAATAGTTGTAATCACAGGAAATTATTACTTGTGAACTCTTCACAGAAGTCTGTGATCATGCATTTGTACTAATTTCTTATCTTTCTTACAGAACTTTTTGGCGAGACTGCACTCATCGATGAACCTGTTGTCATTGATGGTGGGGTCAATTTCAGGATCCTTGATCAATCATCCCTGACTGAAGAGCGTCTCATTGAGACAAGAATCTTTGTCCCAAACCCAAGGAACCCCCAGACACACCTGACATATGACTTTGACCTCCGACTTGAGAATGCCACAGTCAGTAACCAGAAAGACTACTCACTGGAACTGACAACACCAATCCCTCTGCTTAAGGTAAATAGACCAAGTAATTATTTGTGAGTTAAATTAATAATTGGAGAACATTGGTAAATTCTTTGAACGAATGTGATGTAAATCAGATATCTATAAGAAATTATTGCATGCACTTGGGTCAATGTATGTAATTTGTTCAATCACAGTTATCAATCTCGATTCTTTCCTTCAATCCGCTTTTGATGCAGATGAACAATGTCAACCTTCTTCATCTTATGATCGATATTGAGTCTGGCACATCTACATTGGATCATACGTACACACTATATGACACTCGTTACATCAAACCTCAAGTTACTGTGACTAACAGCATCAGTGCAGGATGGAAGAAACCTTCAGCAAACTGGGTTATGGACATCAAGACTCCATCAATGGGCTATTTCCAGAACTACACAGCTCTCTATTGCCGTGAGAATGGACTGCAATTTTTCTACGAAAATAGTCAGGATAGCAGTTTCTCTGACCTCCTTGATTTTACAGAAATTAGTAAGTAAGCTTTACCATAATAGAATTTTGTAAGAATTTCCAAAGTACTTAGGTCTTGCCTTCATAAATGGTATAATTTTGATTTATTCTCTTTGGTCTACTCGGTGACATTTCAGTTGCTTATTATTTTGAAAATCCCAAACTTCATATTTTAATACCCCTTTATCAATTTTGTGATAGAGCCATGAAAAGAAAGTAGTATTATTCCAAATGGTATATACATAATCATAAAGTGTTTTAAAACAAATTTTTAGCTAACGTAGCTATGTAACTTTTTATTACTCATTCTCTCCAGGTAACGTGTCTGTGAAACCATCTGCTGTTTCCATGTATTGGTCATACCTCCACCAACTGATCTCAACCAATGTCTCTAACAGTTTGGTTCTTGATGGCCCCATCACTGAGATGCGTCCACATCTTATACCCACAATTGTGCGGGATATCCTGAACAAGACCATCCAAAGGGAATTCACCAGTGTCAAGGATCTGGTTTTGAACAATTTCATCTCCAACATTACATCATCATCCCTGACCATGCGTCAAAGTGCCAATATGTCTAGTCCAATCATTGCTGACATGTCAGCTACACATTTCATCTTCTTGAGCCGAAATCGCTTTTACCAAAATCTGTTGTTTGCTGCTGAACAGAAACGACTGAACATCTCTGCTGGTCTCATTCACTCTCTGTTAATTGAGGATCGTGAAGTTACCCTGAAGACTAAGGGAGACCTAACAGTAAGGACTGGACTTCGGATGAACACCATAACATCAGTAAATGTGACCTTCTGTAAACCAGATACTCCTTTTGATTTGGCAGCTCTCCATCATACTGAAGTTGACTCTCCTCTTCTAAAATTCAGCACACGCTCTTCATCCAATGGCAACGCTAATGAGGTTTTGAATATGGTGGCTAACCACAACACATCCATGTCATCAAAATTGGGATCTTTTGATGTGATTGGCAACTTCAACATCAATGACATGTCAGCACCAACCTACTTTAGTGAGATGACAGGTATTCTGACATACAAGCTTCAGTCACGCATGATCAAGTCCTCATTAAACAGCTCAGCTAGTTTTGAAACCTTCCGTAAGCTCTTCAAATTCCATAAGGTCCTTTTGAAGGCTTCCCATGACATCAAGAGCGACATGGTGAATTGGAATGCTCAGGGTCAATCTCAGCTAAAGGGCTTCAGTAGCATTTCCCAATTTGATGAGGTCAGTAATAGCTTGGAAGCTAATCTCATTAGCAAGTTTGTCAGTGGCAGTCACAGGTCTGGAATGGTTCTCAGGGATATGAATGGCCCTATGGTTTTCAGTGACTTGACAACATACCTCAGTAATAATATTACTAGCAGGTTTATCAATAGCACGTATGAAACCCAGATGAGTCTCGAAAATTCTGATGTATCTTTCACCAGTCTTGATGGTTCATCAAACTACGTTCTGTCCTCTCGTCTCATGAATGTTACAGCCAACAACACACTTTTGATGAATGGATTCCGCCGCCTCTTTGACTTTGATAGTGTCACAGGAAAGCAGATCTGGTTCGTAAAGACGTCTCTTCTGAATGCCACCATGGACAATGCTTTCGCCTTGACAGACTTCCAGAGAATCTCCCACTTTGATGAAATTACAGGACATGTATCAGGCAATATTAAATCTTGCTTTGCTGAGGGAACTGCCAACTCCACATTGCTTGTACAAAATGTGCGTTCATTTACTGAGGTTGCTAAATTGGCAGTTGCTTCTTCATCATATTTCACTAGCCGTCTAATGAACTCCTCTATGACCGGAGGACTGGACATTACAAATCACAGATCTGTCCTTAACTTTGATTCCATCTCATCAGAGATGAACTTTGCATCCAAGGTCTTCAACATTTCCACATCTATCCAAAATGAAGTTAGCTTTGCTGGAGTGCAATCATTTGTCAACTTTGATTCCATCACTCATTCATTGGTCATGACAGCAAACAGTTATTATGTCAATTCCAGTATGACAGAGATGGTCTCTCTAAAGAACTTCAGAAATGTCAATCAGTTTGATTTGGCTTCTGCCGAAGTTATCACTACTTTTAACACATTCCCTCTGAAGACATCCTACCATCAAATGCACAAGGTCCAAGACATGACAGGTTGGTTCCAGTATCCTCTTGCAGAAACTGTCATCATTGGAAACCTTACAACCTGTAAGCTGAATGTCTCTGGATCCTATGAAGGAAGAATCGTGGACATGACTGCTCCATTCCAATACACCAGCAGCATTGCCAAGATTGAATATGGAGTTAATAACAGGATGCTCAACGTCACAGGTTTCCATGGAGTTGAAATTGATAACATGAGAGGTATTTTCGAATTTGCAAGAATCAATGGCACCATTTCACATGAAGTTAATACCCCAGTGACCCACATGATTGTTGGTGGTCTTCTTGAAATGAAAAACTTCCAGAGCCTCTTCAACTTTGAGCTTATGAACATGACAACCTCCAATATCTTCACCATTACTCCTCTGACAACAACATTTGCTTCCTACAATGGTGGGCTGGCTCTTGAAGGCTTTGAGAAATTTATCAAATTTGACTCCATTACTGGAATGTCTAAGACTGCTGTTCTCACCAAGTGGACCAGCTGGACCATGAACATGGAGTCCAGCTTTTCTGGTGTCCGATCTCTCCTGAATTTTGACCAATTGGCAATTTCCGGACAAAATGAATTCACTAGTCCCTTGATTGTAATGACTTCCAACACTACCAACTTTGTCATTGGATCAAACGGTTTCTTGAAGGCATCAAATGCCACCACCAACAGCATGTTTGGCATCACATCCCGCATTGCAAAGGTGGACACCACCATCATGTGGACTGTCCGTGATATTGCAGGTCCCTTCACATTTGCAGCAAATGTGTTTTCAACAAACTTCAATGTTAGTACACCCCTCATCAAGACTGGCTCTGCATTTGATGTTGAAATGGAAAACTGGCAGAATGTCACAACATTTGGAAAGTATGAGATCTTTGCTGCTAATGACATCTATTCGAGGATTGCTCGATGGAATGTTCTTTCACAATTCAGGCTGGACAACATGGCAGGTATCCTTACATACTCTAGAATGGAAGGAAGTGCATCTTCCAAATTTTCAAGCATCATCTCATCCCTGAATGCCAGCATCAGTGCCCACATCAACAACCAAGCTGGGCCCCTGAACTACGAAGAAATGGTCATATCTACCCAAGGAAACTTCGCATCTTGGCCTGTCAAGATGGAAGGTGCTACCAATTTCAACGTTCAGAACATGGCAGGCTTTATGAGGTATGACAGCATAACTGGTTCTGCCTCATCAATCATGACCAGCAGATTCTTGAATACTACTACTCAGTCTAGTCTTTTGGCAAATACTGGTGCTGGACTTTTCAAGGTTCAACTCGCCAATGTGACTTCCACTGTTTTAGTTGACACTCCATTTACAAGGGAAATCAAAGCTTCAAGCTCTGCTCAGGTCACTGATTCAAGGAATCTGTTCAACTTTGATAGTGCAGTTATGAAGGGTGGGTTCTCTTTCCTGACATCAAAGATCAACATGATTGGCAATGCGGAATCAATCCTGACCAACTTTGAAAACATGACCACCTTTGAGTCTGCTGAATCATCTGCTGACTTTAAAGTAGTAAGCCGATTTTTCAACTCTTCATCCAGGGGTATGATGCATATGCATGGATTTGAGAGGCTCTTTAAGTTTGGTGATGTCAAAATTGGTGGATACACTACAATCAAGTCCATCTTGGCAAACTTGACATCAGAGGCAGGAATTGATTTCACAAATTTCCAATGTTTCTTCACCTTTGAACGTGTCAACAGTTCGGCTCTGGTTTCCATTACATCAAGACTGGCAAGTATTGAAGGCAAGACTGGCATGGAGATGGCCAACTTCAGGGGACCAATGAACTTTGAGCGTGTTAATGGAAGCATTATCACCAACTTCCACAGTACACTTGTCCAATCTACCACTGTTGCTGACTACTCTCTTGAGGGATTTGAATCACTTTTCACATTCTCTCGAGTTGCAGCATCTGCTGAATCTGTCCTCAACAACCCGTTTGTTAATGGATCAGTTATGGCAGACTATGCACTCACAGATTCTTCCTGCTTCTGCAGTTTTGGAAAGCTTGTAGCTCAGACAGCTGGATCAGTGACAACTAGATTTGCTACGGGAAAGGCTCTTGGTATTGTTGAGGTTAAGAATGTACGTAACCTTACCAGTTTTGACCTGTTCAATGTGACATCAGAAGCACGTTTCAACAGCAAGCCAGTGACTGCCATGACTGAAACAATTTACTTCATAAACAACCATCGCAGCCTATTCAACTTTGAAGCAGTGACAAGTCGCATATCTGGAAATATCAAGAGCAAATGGCTTGACAGCAGTGCTTTGTATGAGTCCCAGATGAAAAATTCTCGCTCCCTTCTCAATTTTGACAGTGCAACAAGCCGTATGTACAGTAATGTTATGAGCAGTTGGTTAAACAATAGCGTAGTATTTGAATATCAGATGAACAATTCTCATAGCCTTCTCAACTTCGATGCTGCAAAGACCAAAGCGATGTTCACCCTTCTTACACCATTCAGTGATGTCCATTTCAGTGGCCAACTGAACTTCATTGACTTCACTAGCATTACACACTTTGGAGAAACATCTGCAATGGTTGTTGGAAATATTACCAGTCCAGTTGTTAAAGCTACAGGAATCTCAAAGTTCAATATCACAAATATGGCAGGAATCATGGCTTTTGAAAGGGCTCTTATTGATTCATATGCAAATGTAGAATCACGTCTTGTTAATAGCACTCTCCAAAACTCAGTGGTGTTCAAAGGTTTCAAGGGTATCAAGTACTCCTACATTGGTCATCACTTTGTATTCCTCTGGGTTGATCCTATGAATGACCTCACTGTTAAGAATGGACTAGATTTGACAACACTGAAAGACATGTCCCAGCTCTTCAACATCACATGGGTCAATCCTAAGGGAACTGTTGTCTTCAATCAACGTCTTAATTACGAGAATCTGGTAGCTACCATCAAGCTTCCATCCATTGGTCTGATTTCTGCTGGAGCAAACCTCAACACATTTGGAGACATCTTGACTTTCTACATCGAGCATGAACTGTTGGTGAGTTTTAAAATATATTTTTAATGTATTCCTCACTATCATAAGACCAGATTAATGAATGGATTAACATTGTTTAGAAAAGATGAATCATCATTAAAATGGCAGTATATAATTTCAGACCATTTAGCAACTTACATGTACAATAGGGATTTTTTTTTGTACGTACAATACATACAGGTTTTTATATTTCAAATTACATTCATCACCATGCTTGAAATGCTGTGAAATGGTGACTGATATGTTTATGCAGTTCATACATGAAAAAAACATCATATGAAATGAAAAATACATGAAATATACGTGAACATTAAACTTAATATATATTGCATTTTGATGCTTTTACAGAAGGACAACTTTAAGACTGTCAATGATATCACATGGCTGCTGAAGTTGAATGAGAGTAATGTGATCTACAGCAACTTTAGCTGGAACCCAGAGACTGTAGCAGAGATCGTGGACATCACTGTTGGTGCAATCAACAGTACCTTCAATCGTACCATCACCATTGCCAACAGCACAATCAACAGGATCATGGAAGTTGCCAACCGCACCCTCACACATACCAGGAGGATGACCAACTGCACCAAGTGTTTCATGCGCTACACTATGATGTTGGCCAGTGAGACCCTCAATGCCACATTCTCACAGCTCAACCAGACTTTCTTCAACCAGGCTATGAAACTGAATGAAACTCTTTTCATCCAGTTGAAGAAGCTTAACCAGACCTTCTACACCCAGCTTGAGAACCTGAACCAGACATTCTACACTCAGATGCAGAAACTCAATGACACCATCACCTTTGCTCGTAACAATCCTCGGGAATTCATCAGTAGGTATGTCAACCTGACAAAGCTAAATGAAACACTCACTAGGCTCAATGCTACTCTCAAGGAATTATACACTAAACTCCGATACAACATCACTCATCCTAGAGAAACCATGGAAAACATCAAGACTCTCATCAAGTATGATGAGCGCCGTCAACAGATCACAAGGATGATGGAGAATCAAGATGAAATCAAGACCAGGGTTATGAATTATCTGAAGGAACTCAGGACAAACCTAACCGAGAAGGCTGTAGCTGCTGTTGATAACTTCAAGGAGCTTGTCCAGTATGAAGCTAGAGTTGAAATTCTTCGCAATTATATCCAGACCCGATTCAATGTTCCTAAGTTCCAGGAGAAGATAGAAGAATTGAAAGTGAAGATTGGCGAGATCAAGGAAAAAATGGCTGCACTCAAAGAGAAGGTTGGAGAGAAAGTCAGTGAACTTAAGATGAATATTGCTTCTTTGGACAAGGAAATAGTGAAGGCAGAAATCAAAGCACAGATCACAAAGATCAAGAATTTCATCCAATACTACCTTAATAGCACTACCACTGATACAATATCCACCTCTATCTTCATCGATTACCAAGATGATGCCCAGGTCCAGGAACTTATGCGAAAGGTCATCCGCATCAGGCCCCGTAATGTCATTGACATCATCAATAAGACCAGTGTGGTGCAAACTAAGGATATGGCAATGGAAATGAAGGACAAAATGATTAGCGGTCTTGAACTGCTGAACCAAACCACTTTCCGATATGTCAACAAAACCTACCTGAATGAGAGTGCCAGACAAGCCATTGAAATGCTTAAAGAGTGGAATTCTACCCTCCATGAATATGTCTACATTGATGTCATCAAGGGAGACCTAAAGCTTGTCTTCAACATGACCAGAGAAAAGGTAGCAAACTTCACCAAGGCTGTAATACTCTTTGTCAAGACAAAGGCTGACCTAATCAAGGCAGTTCTGAAGGAACAGTGGGATGCTCGCCCAAGATCACTTGAAGAGCTAAAGCAGCGTCTGATGGATATGAAGGTCATTGCTGCCGACTACATCAGAGAAAGATACAACATTGATGTTGATCAGATAATTGAAAAGCTTGTCAATGAATACATGAAGAGGAAGGAACAGTTTGATGAAGTTATTGTTCGAATGGGCAATGAATACATAAAGAGGAAGGAACAGCTTGATGAAGTTATTACCAAGATCATCGCCATCTCCAAGAATGAAACCCATCCTGTAAATATGCTTCCACTCTGTTACTTCAACAGGACCATCTATCAGATTGTTCAGCCTCCTGTCAACATGACCATGAATCTTACAGTCCTGTACAGCAAGATGGCGGTCAACTTTACAAAGGTTAAGAGCAAGGAGCTAGCCAACGCCACAAAGGTTTACAGCAAGCAAGTGGCCAACTTCACCAAGGTATACTCTCGAATGGCTATCGACAATGTAATTGCATTTAAGAAGAAGTATACTCCTATAATCATGAAGGCCTTGAAGAAATACAAAGTACTTGCACTTGAAAAGAGCAAGGTCGTGAAGGAAAGATTAATCTTGTATTACAACATGACCAAAGGAAATGCTACCTTGTACTATGAAAAGTATGCTCCAATTGTTAATGAGACCATCCATAACTACACTTGCCATGCCAGGGAAGTTCTCTTCAATTACACTCTTCAGGTTCGCAACATCACTGAGAAATACATCAACATGACAATTGAGTTCCTAGAACCTCATGTGCAACCTTATCGTGAGATCATGATGCAAAAGGTTGAAATGATGAAGGTCCGTGCTGCCAACTTGAAAGAACGTATTCGTCAGCTTCCTGCCAAGACCGAGACCTTTTTGATGGAAACTGCAGAATACCACATCGAAAGATACCCTCAGTACAAGCAGAATACCATCCAAAAGATTGATGAATTAAAGGTTAAGCTTGAGGAAATGAAAGTCAATCTCACAAGGCTCTACAAAGAAGTGAAGGCCAACTTGACACGTTTCTATGGAGAACTGAAGGAAAATGCTACTGATTTGTACATCATCTACAGACAGAAAGTACAGGATATGTACATACTAGGAAAAGAGAAGTTTAACACCTACAAGATCAAGGCTCAGGACAAATGGCAGAAGTTGAAACCAATCGTCTTGACAAAGTCTGGAGAATATCTGAATGCCACCAAGATGGGTATCAACAAGACAGTAGAAGCTATAATCTTTGCAACCAAAGATGAATACTCACTGATCAATGAGCTACCTATGAGGTCAATGGAAAAGACCATCTACGAACTTACTGTAGACTTCAATGCATACGTCCAACAACTTGTGGAGAATCTTGTCGAGAATGCAAAGATGAGCATCAAGGAGCGAACAAGTCTGCTCAACAAGTATCCTGTGAAGTACCTCAACATGACTGTCTTTGAGGTAAGATATCTGTTGCAGTTTGAAAACTTTGTAAAATGATTACTGCAGATAAGGAAGTATCCTAGAAACCTGATACTATGTAACCTACATGTATGTGTATAAAACACAAATAATTTAAAGACAGATATTTAAACAAATTCTGTATAATTCTTAAATATTGTAAAACAGTATTTTTATATATTCGTAATGTTTTTATACAAAAATATCAAACATATTTGATACAATTATACCATGTCAATGTGTAACTAAATTAGTGCACTTTCGTCTTCTTTTTCATATTCAGGTTGGTAACTTTTCATATGGAAAGATTCTGATGGCTTCAAATCTGACAAAGTTCTATGCAAACAAGACTCTGACATGGGCCAACACATCTCTGGTCATGGTAAACAAGACTATCTATGATGTCTTGAACGTTTCTAATGCCACTCTCAGAGAAGTTGTCATTCCATTCCTGAACCAAACTACCAGGGACCTCATTGTCTTCCTCAACCGCACCCGCTCCCAGTCATGGAGGGTCACCATCAGTGAGACCATGTGCTTCCTCAACAGGACATCAATTATACTGGTGAACAAAGCCAACGAGACCCTCGTCATTTTCCAAGCTAAAGCCATAGAAGCATGGAAGAATCTAACATCAGAAGAGAGCATTGCCAAAATGAAGATGTACCTTAACAACACCAAAGATCTAATCATCAGGAGTCTTAAGGTTGCCAATGAAACCATCTATATGATACGCAACAGGAGCATCAATCTAGTCATCTACATCAGGGATGAAACTCAACTTCTCAATCTCTCCAGGGAGTATGCTCTTCTGGCCAAGAACTTGACCAAGAATTCAATCTGTCAGGCCAGGAACATCACAGCCAAGACAATCAACTATGCTCGCAACATGACCAACACCATTGTGACCTACATCCAGGGACCCGCCAAAGACTTCACCATGGAATATGTGACTTATGTCAACAACACTATGGCAGGTAGGACATCAATTTTCCTTGAAAAATAAGACTGTTTCAACTCTTTCCTTTACCTCATCTTCCAGTAAACAAGAATTTCTTCGTAGTTCTTTAGTTACAAATTTCAGTTTCCTTTTAAATAAATATTTTAGTATACAGAAATATATATATATATATATATATTGTGAGAAATGTTCCTCGAACACAACGCAGGTGGTTACTCATTGTTGCTTTGTGGAAGGTATAGTGAAAGAAATTATCGGTATGTATACCTATATAGATATAGTAAATAGTGTATGTATAATACGCACTTATTGGTTAGATTCGCATCGGGTGACATGCAAAAATTTTGTTATAGTGCACAATCGTGCACTTTAACTTTGATTTTTGCACGGACCTACACAATAACAGTTCAGATCTAGGGGTCTATTTACTATAACAATTAGTGCATGTTATATTTGTGCCCCACTACTGGACTATATGAACTCCGAATACTAAATTATCCCGATTGCAGGTTATTTCACCTCGGTTACTGGCCGAGGTGAAACCTGCAATCGGGATAATTTAGTATTTGTCGTGCACATAATCCAGTATAGTGCAAGATACAGTAGACCATGCAATATTTATATCATAATATACATGATGATACTAATTACACTAGATAACTTTGTCGCGTTGATGTTGGCAATAACAATGTACCAGCAGTGTACATGTAGATAACAAACCCCTTAATTTCTCATTTTCTTTAGGATGGGCCATTCGCTACTACGAAGTGGATCAGTTCCCAACAAAGGCCAGTGCTTACCTAGCTGCCATAAAGCCAGTTGAAAGGACCATCAATCTGACCATGATTGCAATCAACCGCACCCGTCTCCTGACTGAGTTGGCCTACAACCGAAGTCAAGTCCTGACCCGCTATGCCCTAAACCAGACCCTCATCATGACCCAGTATGCCCTTAACCAGACTCGCATCATCACGAGCCAGGCCATCAACAATACCAACATTCTTACTAAGGAGGCTATTAACCGTACTCGCACATTGATCAGGGATACGCTCAACAAGATTGGATATTTTGATGACCACAGCTTTGCCATGAATATCTCTCATCCGTTCAACTGGACCAGCTTTAGGACATTACCCAGACTGAGCAACGGTCAGATCCAGTACATCAAGGTATTGCCAAATTTTGCGATGCTCATTTCAGTCTATAGTATCATTACTGAAAATTATTTCTTTCCCATTCATATTGTAGAACTGCTTTCATAAGATTGATATTTGATATCAACAAGGGTCAAGATATATCAGCAAGAGTTCCTTGTTTTATCCCACTTATTAACAATGTCCCTTGTTTTAGTTCTCACTGAATTGGAAGTGTTGCAGGCGGGCTCTAATGTATTCTCGTTACGAGAAATATGAAATAAAATATCAACTGTGATATGAGGTATTAAGAACGATTCTTTGTTTCATCCGTCTTTTTATGCAGGATAAGATGTCACAGCTAAACAACACTATGCAAGAGTTGCGTGTGAACCTGACAGAACGGTTTAATAATGTCTCCAAGATGGTGAATGATTACTATCTATTGAAAAAGCCTTTGATCGATGAAAAGATTGAGTTTTTCCATACTAAAGTCCAGGAAATCCGTAACAAGCTCGAGGAGAAGATTGACGAGTTCATGGAAGTCTTTGAAGAGTACAAGCGAAAATTCAGTGATAAGAAAGAATTGTACCAGAATAAGTGGGAAACCGAATGGAGGCCTCATCTCTTGGAGAAGAAAGAAGAAATCTTAACTAGATGGCGAGAAGAGATCAAGCCAATGATCAATGAGACAATCACTAACCTGACAAAGTTTGTCAAGGACCCTGAGTTGCTGACCAATCTGAAAGAGATGGCTCGTCAGTTCCTGACTGAGACCTTGCCTGACATGAAGAGAGTCCTCATCAATGAGAAGTACCCCGAGCTGAGGAGAATTATTCTAGAGGAGAAATATCCAGAGCTGGAAAGGCAAGTTCTTGCTCAGTATGAGAATGCAAAGGTCATCTTCGAGGAACTCAAGCAAAATGCCACTCTCCTCCGAGAAAATATGAAGGCCAACTTGAAGACTCTGAAGATAAAGGCCATGGAGAAGTGGACTGAATTACTGGAGAGGATTGACGAGATTAAAGAGAACTGGCCAGAAACCTACCAGAAGATCAAAGCTGACATCGAAGACCTCAAGCTTCAGCTAAAGACCAAACTGTCTGAGATTAAAGAGAACTGGCCAGAAACCTACCAGAAGATCAAAGCTGACATCGAAGACCTCAAGCTTCAGCTAAAGACCAAACTGTCTGAATATATTACCAAAGTCCTTACAATCCTTCAAGAGCTCCGTATCCCTGTTGAAATCCTTCCTTTGGAACACTTCAGGATTTACAGTCCTTGGACATGTGAGTAGTTTCCTTTCAATTAAATCTAAAAGTTTCCTGAATTAGCACAACCTGTTCCCCCTGTAGAGAATAACGACATAGAGTGTACTTACTTGAATTCCTACAAGGGGTCGTACTAGGATGGGGTAAATTTATTTTTGTATTCTGAAACTAATTTGTTGACTGTACTTTACTTTAATTGAATCATTACCGGTATTAATCTAGAAAAAGATGGGATCATCTCAAAGTTCTTTGAAAGGTTACAAGAATTGTCTCTGCCTGAAAAGTAAAAGAAATATGCAACTGTCTGTATGCAATGTCTTCAAAATAGAGATCCCAGTGAGGGGTATTTACCTTATGTGTTTGTTGTTGTTTATGTTGCAGACACTGCAATGGTCTTTGGAGAAAACCATGTCATGACTTTTGATGGTAAGGTATACAGCGTTCCAGTCTATGCCAATGAGCAGCAAACATACGTCCTGGCTCATGACTACGTAGATCGTAACTTCACTCTTATGGTTCAGAAGAGGCGCATCATTCTTGTTGTCCGCAACATGAGTGTTTCAATTGATGACGAGAATGTTGTCCACATCAATGGATTGCCAACTCTGCAGGAACTACCCTACCAGACACCAATCAGCAAGGAGTTGACCATCATGACCAAGGGTCCATGGGTGAATGTGACATCAACCAAGGGCATTGCTCTCTCCTGCCATGTTGACCATTTCTTGTGTATCTTCCATCTGAGTGCCTGGTACCATGGAAAGTCTCGTGGTCTCCTTGGCAAACCAGACACAGAGTATCACAATGAATTCACCCTACCAGAGGGTGGTATGACAACTGATATAGCAGAGTTCATTTCAGCATACGATGTCTCTCCATATGACATGCCAAGAAACGTCATTCCATCTAGATTGGGATCCTGCCGATCCATCACTGAGAAATGCAGAGACATGTTCCTTGATGAAGACTCAACTTTGAATGCAACCTTCCAGGATATCAACCGAACTGAGTTCTACAGCTTCTGCATTGAGGAGACACAGAAGTGCAATCCAACCTGTGAAGCAACCAATCCTGTAGTCACTCTTGGCAAGGAGCTGCAGCGCATCGTCAGCTATGATCCCGAATGCTGTAAGTTCCTATGATAGCAAATATGTGATTTTAAACTGTGTTTTAAGCTATAAATTCTTTTGTCTTCTGCTCCATTAATATCAAATACACATTTATAAAACTCATCAATGAGCAGAGGAAATTGGAAGAGAAAAGCTATCTTGATTTTAAAAATCTTAGTACAGGCCATTTGATTTTTCTTTTTCCTACCTTTTATATTTTTACAGTGCACTGCACCATTGGGGAAGTCACCCAGGAGAATGGCAGGTCTACAAGCTCTGCAGACATCATCTTTGTTGTGTCTGAAACCGCTGCAATGGCTGAAGACAATGTGATCAAGTCTAGTGTCAAGACCATCATTAGCCGCATCAACAGCAAGCTCACTGCCTATGAAGTTAACGATGTTAAATATGGAATTGCTGCATATGGTGGTTCTCACGTCCATGGAAGACCCCATCATCACACACTGTGTGGTCATCTGATGGACAGCAGCGTGGACTGTGCTTTCAGTGGTATAGAGAGTCTAGTCTTCCAGGGAGCTGTCCCGCTTAATGCTATGCAGGCTATCCAACTTGCTGCCAGCTATCCATTCCGCAAGGAAGCTGCCAAGATCATCATCTTGATTGCTGATGAAGATGTGATGGTGTGTAGCATCTTACTGGAATTGAATTTATTATAAATCATTTTTAATTGATTTTACTGACCTTGTAGGGCCATCTGTAAGATATGAAACAGTTCAGTTTGATTATGATGAAAATTGGTCCTTTTTAAGGAATAGATATGGGTTTATACATGTAGTTTAACCATTACTGTTAATACTGTTTTCAAAATAATATAGTAAGGGGTTAAACTCTAAAGAAAAGTAAACTGTGTTAATTTTATGTTGATGCAAAATGCATTTGTTTTCTAAAGCCTTATGTTTTTTGACAACTCATGTTTATGACTATTTTTCTTCCCTAATAGGAGGAGAGTACTCACCGATGGGACTACCTGTTCAACATCAACAGTAGCCTGGCAGCTACTCAGAAACGCCTGGAGCGTCAAGGAATCACCTTCAATGTCTTCTCATCCTACTCGACACTGAATAAGAAGAGTACAGATTCGCCAATCTTGGGTGTCACCTACCTTGGCAAGCAGATCATCAACAAGAAGACCAGTGGTGAGGAGGGTACTGACCGCCTAGCCATTCCTGCTGGACAGTACGCCAAACTTGCAAAGGCTACCCGTGGTAAGTGCTGATGACCTTATTCTAACAACTTTCAAACGGTGGGAAATTGTCTTAAAAATAGATCATGTTAACAAGAAATTCATGGCACCTTGCAAAACGCTATTGAACATCCCCAAGGGAAAATACATGTATGCCAATCTCGCAAAGGCAACATAGTGAGTATTCACTGCAATGTAAAAGAAAAAACTCTACAGTCATTTGCAAACTAGGACCACCGATACTAAATTCATTAACTAAAACCACAGTTAAACAATTAGTCTAAGCAACCTATTC
This sequence comes from Heliocidaris erythrogramma, assembly GCA_025617745.1. NCBI lineage: Eukaryota > Metazoa > Echinodermata > Echinoidea > Camarodonta > Echinometridae > Heliocidaris > Heliocidaris erythrogramma. Next base: position 44,763,906 of record CM046859.1, on the reverse strand, counting down.
ATTACACACTGCATGAGACGGTGCTTAAAATATTTGTCAGAGCAGTCTTGATCTTCTGATCATAACTTTTGGGATCCTTCACAACAAGTCTGTGAATTACATGTTCATCACAAGGGGGGGGGGGGTAGATTTTATCGGACTACCGTGCCATCTCTGGTCAAAAAATCATCCATGTTCTTGCTTCCGGGAGGTTTGAATGGCATCAAGCACAGTAGTCTTGCTGCAGCCAACCTTCTTGCGACTTTGACATTCAGACTTTAAGAGTAGGCCTCTTGATGGAGGGTCACTTTTTTAATTATTTTTTAATTTTTAAACATTTTAATTCCCTATGAAGTTTATAAATTGTTGTTATTTTCATAGGTATAGAATGTCACATCATTCTGAGTCGATGAAATGTGATTAGGATTAGATTTTGGGAATTAAAGAAAATGTAATTCAAATGGATTCCTCAGTCTGCCCTTCTGATTCTATACCAACGATGATATTCAATACATGTACTATTCTTTTCATATATTCACTACAGGATCTGTCATGGGACTTCGCTGGCTGCAGACTGGACACCGTGACCTGAACACCATGCTACCTAGGATGATCTGGAAGCAGATCCAGCCCCAGGCTCAAGGCCAGGTTGACTTCACCTGTCGCTGTGTCATTGGCGTGTACGGAGAGTCCCGTAATGAATGCCAAATCACCCGCTTTGTTGATGGAACTTATTAAGTTCACAAAGCTCTGAATCTTAAACAACAATCTTAATAGCTTTAGATGGAATTTTTAAAGGGCTGCATACTTACACTCAATGTTTTGTTCTCAATGGCTTTGAATTACTAGGAAGTATTTCATCAGTCCTCCGTACAATACTCTAACTAACAAAACCTAACGTTTCCGGAATTCCTGTTTAATATAAAATTTTGAAAAAAGTTTTATTCATGATTTGCCCTATTCAGTGAGCTCTTGTAAACTATCTAAGCTATTTTTCCTGCTGGACTACGTATTTCTCCTGACTATGACTGTTGTGTAAGGTTTATAATATGCAATAATATGCAATGATTTTTTTTTTACATATTTTGAAACATTCATTGATTTATCATGTTAGTATTCGTTCCAGTGTAAACTTTTCAAATTCAAATCTCTAAAAGTATATGCTGACTTTTACATTTAGCACTGGTCTTTCGATTGCCATCGAAACAAATATTAACCTTTATAAATCTTTTCAAAGAAATCTGTTTTGATTTTATTAAAAACGTTGAAAGATAGACAACCCTATGTGATTTTAAACACTCGCTTCAATTAATAGTCATATGCATTTGAAAAACTCAGATATGAAAATGTAACGAACGATGTTTTTAAATGTTTCCTTTTTGTCATAACATGTGTATTTATGTATTTGATGTGAGGTTAAATAAAAAAGACCGAACAAAGAAAAATGATTTACCTTTGCTGTCTTTTGATATCTTTAGTAAAGCTTCATACAGCTTTTTTGAATCGACTTAAAATGGGAGCCATCAAACGGATGTAAGACAGGTCGTCATAACAGTTTTACTTACTGTGAATTCTTTGTCTTTCATTATACAAAAGGGATTCCATTCTTTCTTGGCGAATGTCCCTTATTGAAGGGTACTCCTTTTTTCTTCATTCATGTCATGTATTTTGAGTTGCCTAAAGTTGTCAACAGATTTTCAACTAACATGAAAATATAAACATTTAGCTCTGGCAATGATCAATGCTGTTGATGTATCTTTTATAATGTCGGAAATAAGTACATCTGATGTGTGAGTGATATGGTACCAAAGTATTTTACTATATGGGACGTTAAAAAAAATAGGCGAGGTAACGGAAGGTCTTAAACATGAGATATAACCAAATTAAGTCACGTGGAAATTTGATGAATTAATCTATTGAAGGAAATCTTCCCGACTTTTTACTATTTGCTGAATGATTGAATAAGCTATTGAGTACAATTAAGTAAAGTGATTATGACAATAGCACTGGAGGCATTCGGAAAGGATCAAAATTATGAATTCATCCATTCCAACTTACTTACGGGAAGTTATGTGAAAAAAGAATGTGTAAGAATTAAGATGTATAAAGTTGTAGAGAGATCCTTGTAACATCAGGGAAATGTTACTTTCCCTGGTCACATTTTCTGCTGCAAACCGTAGATGTGAGAATAAAAGCATCAAATGTGAGAAGCATATTGAGAATGAAGAAAAGTAGGTGGAAAAGAGAGAGACAGAGAGAGAGAGTAAAAGAGAGAAAAAGGATGAGAGAAGGATGTGAGAGGGATGAGAGGAGGAAAGGTACAGCAAGAGAAGCATGAAGTAAGAGAGAAATAAATAGGCCAGTCGAGATTAATAAGATAAATCAGGGTCGTTAATCATAAGGGTCCCTATTTATAATACGTAAAGAGGGTCGCTATTCATAATCGGAGAAGAGGGTCGCTATTCATAATCAGAGAAGAGGGTCGCTATTTATAATCGGAGAAGAACGTCGCTATTCATAATCAAAGCAAAGGGTCGCTATTCATAATCGGAGAAGAGGGTCGCTATTCATAATCGGAGAAAAGAGCTGGTATTCATAATCGGAAAAGAGGGTCGCTATTCATAATCGGAGAAGAGGGTCGCTTTTCATAATCGGAGAAGAGGGTCGCTTTTCATAATCGGAGAAGAGGGTCGTTATTCATAATCGAAGAAGAGGGTCGCTATTCATAATCGGAGAAGAGGGTCATTATTCATAATCGAAGAAGAGAGTCGCTATTCATAATTGGAGAAGAGGGTCGCTATTCATAATCAGAGAAGAGGGTCGTTATTCCTAATCAAAGAAGAGGGTCGCTATTCCTAATCGGAGAAGAGGGTCGCTATTCATAATCGGAGAAGAGGGTCGTTATTCATAATCGAAGAAGAGGGTCGCTATTCATAATCGGAGAAGAGGGTCATTATTCATAATCGAAGAAGAGAGTCGCTATTCATAATTGGAGAAGAGGGTCGCTATTCATAATCGGAGAAGAGGGTCGCTATTCGTAATTGGAGAAGAGTGTCACTATTTCATAATCAAAGAAGAGGTCGTCATTTAAATCAAAATTAAGAAAGGGAAATGGATGAAGGACAACCCAACGGTACTGTATTTAAAAAAGCCTTAGAATGCATTTCCGGCGTTTGTCAAATATATCCCTATTTTTTAAAAAAGTGAACATTAAATTTATCAATACTCCCCACACACAGCCACACATACACAGATCCAGATCCTCCCGTTTCTCAACTCCTGTGGAGACCCTAATTCTTAGCCTTTATCTCAAGTTCCAATTCTCAAGTGGGATCGTCGTAGGGGGTAGTTGTCTTGGAGATTAGTGGTAGGCACTGGCGCTCGGTGCCCCCCCCCCCCCCCCCGGAAAAAAAAAGGTCGAAAAGCCGTTATCTTTCTCTCAAAATTTTCTAAGACGTCCAAGTTTTCGTGAAATGTTGCTGCCAAATAATTGAAAAGCAGTCCGGCCGTCGAACCATAACTTTCCGCCTAAAACATTGTTTGCTACAAGCTGTTATCAATCTCTCAAATTTGCTTAAGCGTCAGAGCTTTTGCCCTCCTCGCGGGAAGGGGACCCCCACCCCCCCCCCCTCCCTGCACCTATCCCTGTTCGCACTCTTCGCATGCTCACAACAGCCCCCTAAAAATCACCTTTCAGAGCATTTGAGTGTATGTGGTTTCATGGTAATTACTAACCCCCCCCCCCCCCCCCCCTCTCTCTCTGCACCAACCGCTGTCACATACAGTGCAGTATTCCGTCCAAGTAATTGAAAAGCAGTCGGGGCGTCGAACTTTAACTTTCCGCCTAAAACATTGTTTGCTACAAGCTGTTAACTTTCTCTCAAATTTGCTAAAGCGTCAGAGCTTTTGCGTTTCTCGCGGGAAGGGGAAAGCTCCCCCTCCCTGCACCTATCCCCGTTATATTGTATTTCCGACGTTGAAATAACTTTCCGCCTAAAAAAGGTGCTACGAGCCGTTATCTTTCTCTCAAATTTGCTGTAAAACGTCTAAGCTTTTGCGTTTCGCGCGGGAGAGGGAAAACCTCTCCCTCCCTGCGCCCACCACCTGAGGAGCACGCTTTGCGTGCTCATCACCAATTTCGCACTCTTCGCGTGCTCACAACAGCCCCCTAAAAATGAAATCGTGGCTATGCGGTTGGATCCTACACGTCTGCCCCCCCCCCCCCTATTGAAAAATCCTGGATACGCTTGTGGTTGTAGGGGGAGTTGCCCGGATACGGGCTTAGAAATTGCCGCGAGAAATTTGTTTTTGTTTTTATTTTGGGGTGGGATATCAAGCCCTCGTAGCAATATTTTCATAATTGAATTTAGTAAAGTAGGCCTACAATTTATTGGCATCTTCCGTTCTTACAGTGTACCCCTGTTTATGGTCATGGACGTGGGAATGAAGTATGCCCTCCCACGGTTGGGACTTTCACATTTCCCTGAGTTAAAATCACCTTTCAGAGCATTTGATTGCATGTGGTTTCATGGTAATTACTAACTTGCTTAATTTCACTATTTACTTTGAAATCTTTATTTCGGTCTTCCTAATCATAATCTTAACAAAAATCATGACAAAAATTATTACCATGTTGATCGATCGTGATCCTATGAATAATAATCATTGGTCACCCCCCTCCTCCTGATCATATTATTTGATCATGCCATTTATTGAAGGTGAATTATTGCGGGGGATGATACAAGCCAATCCTACAGGCCATCCCCCTCCTGAATTATTTGGGGAATATATCACACATCCTCCCATTCCTGTGATATCGATACCCATAGCATTTAAAATACAAATTCTACTATTAGAACCGTCGTTTATGAACTCCCCCTTGAAAAAAAGTGCATGGCATAATGTATATATCGTATCCGGACAACTACCCCCGGACAACTACCCCCAGACAACTACCCCCTTAGGTCATGTTTTCCTCTTTTTTTCTTCTTTCATCTCTTTCATCTTTTGTTCTACCCTACCCCGTGTATTTCTTCATTATTCTCCTTTCATCTTCTCTTTTGATGTTTCCTTTATCTCTTATTCGTTGTTTCTCCTTTTATCATCTTCGCTATTCTGTCTTTCTTATTCTAGCATCATCTTCTCTTTCCTTTTATGTTTTCAGTATTTTTCTCTTTTTTTCTTCCTTTATCATTTTGTATGATTTTGTTTTATATTTCTCTTCTAGTTTTCTGCCATAAACTGTGACGTCATTTAAACCCAACTGAGCTCTAGGATGCGTCCATAGGCGCCGGAAGTGGGGGGGGGGGGGAGCGATCGCCCCCAACAAAAAGGGGCAAATTGTGTTTTCGACCTCCCCATAGCCGTAAATGCAAAATTTTGGGAGGGGCTGAAGTGAAAATGTTCAAAAAGTACATGTATTCCAGTACTAAACTATTTGAATATGAGGATAATGGAGCACCTCGCTGCCCGTAATGAGGTGATAGTCGAGCCAATATTGGCCTTCTCAAAATCCTCAAGGGGCTGCAGCCCTTCGTAAGCCTATATACCCCTGCAAGGTATCTACGGAATTGTACAAGCTAGGGACCAATGGGATTTTTTAAATAGTATTTTGAAGCTGCAAAAACGTAATTTCTTATTCAATGTACTAAGGAAAATTCGCAAATAACCACTGCGATCTAGGCCAAGATCCAAATATTGAACATTGATAATAGTCCCTTTTATCACTTCTTTCTCAAATGGGGCACAACACTGACTGAACAAGTGAGAAATAATCAAGAAATTTAGGAAGGCCACCGAAAGTTGATATTTCTATCAAAAGTATATAGAAAATTTGAAAATGCGATTTTATATGCTTGAACATAATTATACTGGGGCAAAAATTGAAAAAGCAAAACAAAATCAGGAGCGTAACTAGTACTAATTACGAGGGGGTGTGGGGAACGTGCCCCGCAAATCAGATGGGAAAAAAGAAAATACTGAAGGAGGAGAAAAGAGAACAAGATGGAGGAGAGGAAAGGGAAGAGAAAATAAGACAATAATTGGACCCATTTTTTTGTTTTGCTTTCTTTTTGTTTTGCTCAAACGGACCCTGCTCGCCAGCGCCCCCTATAATAAGGGTCTGTGTATCATGGATGTTCTATGTGTGCTTTGAACTTAATTCAGTTCAATCCAATTTATCCAATTTCCAGCAAAAACAATTCCTTGAAAATTATTCAAAATTAGATATATAAATATATAAATTGTAAAACAATATGACAAATTCTGCATGATTGAGTTTTAGAACTAGCTTCGCATTTATCATGTACATGATGTATACAATTAATTAATGTGTAACTTTTCTTTAAACTTCAGCATCAACCTGACATTATTCCATCAGTGCCAGTGGTATACCGTAAAGCATACTGCTTGTATGTAAACAACCATAGGACCAACGGCTTTAAGTCGTCTCCGAGGGACTTGGGCTTAATGCCTTACCAAATGACACAAGTACATCCTGGTTTCGAACCCGGGTCCTTCAATAATAAAGCCACTGCTCGACCACTGAGCTATCTCACCTTTCTGAGGATGATGGACATGATAGAACAGCACCTGATGGCAACACCTACTACTGTACCCCACCCCCGGCCCCCTCCCCACGCACACAGGCTATGCCATTTATGAATTACTTTGACGAAAATAGTCAGTACTATGTGCTTGTACCGAGGCAAGGTGGGTCGAATGGCGCAACGTGGACGGACTGATGGGGTGGGCTGGGGCACAGGGGCGTAGCCAGGATTTTTCAATAGGGGGAGGGGGCAGAAGTGAAGAATCCAATCGCATAACCGCAGGATTTCTTTTTAGGGGCCGTTTGTGAGCGTGCGAATTTGGTGATGAGCACGCTCTGCGTGCTTCCCAAGGGGTGGGTGCAGGGAGGGGGGAGTTTTTCCCTTCCCGCGCGAAGCGCAAAAGCTCTGACGTTTTATAGTAAATATGACATAAAGATAATGGCTCCTAGCACCTACTGTAGACTTTGCCCCCTTCCCGCGCAAAGCTCTGACGTTTTGTAGCGAATTTGAGAGAAAGATAAAGGCTCGTAGAAAATAATTCTTTTTAGACGGAAAGTAATAGTTCCACGCTCCGATTATGAATAACGACCCTCTTCTCCGAATATGAATAGCGACCCTTTTCTCCGATTATGAATAGCGACCCTTTTCTCCGATTATGAATAGCGACCCTCTTGTCCGATTATGAATAGCGACCCTCTTCTCCGATTATGAATAGCGACCCTCTTTTTTGATTATGAATAGCGACCCTCTTCTTCGATTATGAATAGCGACCCTCTTTTCTGATTATGAATAGGGACGTTCTTCTCCAATTATGAATAGCGACCGACTTCGATTATGAATAGCGATCCTCTTTTCCAATTATGAATAGTAACCCTCTTCTTCAATTATGAATAGCGATCCTCTTTTCCAATTATGAATAGCAACCCTCTTCTTCAATTATGAATAGCGATCCTCTTTTCCGATTATGAATAGCGACCCACTTCTCCGATTATGAATAGCGACCCACTTCTCTGATTATGAATAGCGACCCTCTTCTTCGATTATGAATAGCAGCCCTTATCAATAATGACCTTTATAAATAACGACCCTCTTCTCTGATTATGAATAGCGACCGTCGTCTTCGATTATGAGTAGCGACCCTTATGATTAACGACCCCGATTTGGTATTATGAATAGCGACCCTTTATCTGTATTATGTATAGCGACCCTTATGACTTATTATGAATAGCGACCCTTATGAGTAATGATCCTTTTCTTCGATTATGAATAGCAACCCTCTTCTCCTATTATGAATAACAATCCTCATGAATAATGGCCTTGTGAGTTTATGAATAGTGACCCCCTTTTCGCTTTATGAATAGCGACCCTACATCAGGTATAGGAAATTACACGTTATGAAAAAGCGGTCCTTATTTAATTAAGACTAGCGGTCCTTATGACCAGCAAGGTTATCCAAAGCAAGGTGATCTAAGCACAGTGGGTTACAGAGAGGGACTGTAAAATCGTTGGTGACAATCTCTTTCGCGCGCTGTCTCTCTTTCTCTCTCTCGACAAACATATATTGTCAGATATGAAAATGAGATAATGATGGTGCATATAGCTCTACCAAATTCTCCCATTGATGCAATCCATGCGGAATTTTTGCAAAGGTTTAAAAAAAAGTCTCCGCCTGTAATCGAACCCGGGTCCCAAGAAAGTTAACAGTTGGAAAAATTATCCCAAAATATATATTTCAAAATATTTGTAGGAAATTTTCATACCTGTGGATAGCTTAGGGTTTCTTCTAGCAAATGACACAAATAAATCTGACAATAACTTAAGCTTAAAGGGATACTCAACCGCAGATTGTGGACGTTTTAATGCCGCGAGAGGGCACCGTGATCGTTACCTGATCATGCCGTTGCCCCTCGGGGCGCACACCTCGGATAAACATGTACGCTTCACCTGAGCTCGAGCTCTCGTGAGAGATTCGGTCGGCTTCGTGCAGTCGAAATGTAATCCCACTTAGTCCAACGGACGCGTTCGACGCACAAACTTTGTGTATGAGTGAATGGGGCTTACGCAATCCTGACTTTCCCCACGGCCGCCCGGTTGCGTATCCCTTTAAGAGTTTCCCCAAATAATGAGCATTTCAAAGTATGTTCATGAAGTGTTCAGCTGAGGGTGGGCCGCGGAACCGGGGGGGGGGGGGGGGGGAGGGGACTGAAGCCCTCTAATTTTTGAGTAGACACGTTTATAAAATCTCGGAAAAAAGGTTCGAAAATTGTAATTGATAAGTGAAATCAGATCAGCCCACCACTTTCAAAGGTTATATGTATATGTAATGTATACGGTCTCTCCTATCAAATGACACCAAAACAAAACAAAAAAATATTTTACGAATTGAGTGAACAAAATCTCTGTTTGGCTGGTGTCACAGCAAAGGTTAGAGTCTGGAAATGGCTTAGAAACTTTCATACTTTGATCACTAAATAGGCTTTATTTTCTTATGTCCTGACATAAACTTCAAGTACTATAACTGTACCACTGACTTTGAAAACCATTTGATCACTGGTGTATTTAGAATTTTTCTTTAAGTGATCATTTTCTTATTTTCACTGTATTTGAAAACAAGAATCCCACAAAAAAGGAAAATTATATAGAATGGAGAAATTTTACAGATTTCAATTTAGAGTGTTTTGAAACCACACTGAAACAATTACCTTTTCATCTAGTACTTGATATAAAAAATGTAAATGATGCATGGATATTATGGTATACTATGTTTATGAATGCAGTAAATGCTCATGCCCCATTTAAGAGAAAACGCATCCGTAATAACCCATGCCCGTGGGTCACAGGAGAGTTGATTTCTCTAATGAATACTCGTGACTATTTGCATAAAAAAGCTATTAATTCAGAATGCCAAGAAATATAGGCCGAATATAGACGTCTCCGGCACAGATAAACAATAATGCTGGCAAATCGGGTGCAATTAGGTCTTTGCTGAAAAATATTTGCAAAAAAATAAAAAATAAATGAAATATGACTTGAAGTAAAACAAAATATCATATCCGATGCAGACAAAGTTGCCGAATGCTTCAATAATTACTTTGTCGAGTCCGCAGAAAAATTGGCTCAAGAATCAAACTTGGAATTTGATAACATTATAAACTCTATTGATAATATCGCGTCAAATAAAGACGATAATAACGAAATAATATGTAAAAAACTATTTTTGAAATGTCAGTAATTACTCTCGAGTTTGTTCAATCAGAAATAATGTTAGGAGTGAAAAAGGGTACAGGATATGATCATTTATCTGCACGGCTGCTGAAATACGTGTGTATTATTCCATTATTAATGCAAATCTTGGTATATATTCTGAATCTATAAAGGAGAATAGCCGAGAATAGCCAAGGCTATTCTCTGATTTAAACCATTGCGTACATTCGTAAAAAAAGAATCTACACTTTATTGAATAGACTGACGTCATAGCAATGGTTTAAATCAATTGAAACACGTGTCATTCCTGACGCCTGGAAAATTGGTCGAGTTCAACCAATCTTTAAGTCAGGCGACAAAAGCAGTCCAAATAACTACAGGCCGATTACCATTTTACCTGTTATGTCAAAAATAATCGAAAAAGCAGTCCATACAGAACTTATGTCCTTCCTCGACAGAAATGCCTTATTATGCCCAAATCAATTTGGTTTTAGGCTGAATCACTCATGTGAAACGGCCCTCATTTGTACGCTCGACGAATGGTCTCACAACGAGGACGATAAGAAAAAGAACGGACTGATCTTTCTCGATCTGCGTCGTGCATTCGATACTGTAAACCATCAACTGCTTTTACATAAATTATGCAAGTACGGTTGTAGTGCGAGCAGTGTTGATTGGTTTGCCTCTTACCTTTCTCATCGTAAACAGTATGTCTAAATCGAAAACAAGAAGTCCACAATTAAAGATATCAATATGGGTCTTCCTCAAGGGTAAATCCTAGGCCCGCTCTTGTTTGTTATATGACCTACCACAAAGTATTCCTAATGGATCTTTTATGTATGCTGACGACACAACGATTTCTGTTTCGGGTTCTACCAAACTCGAAATAGAAACCCAGCTAATAATGATGTACTGAAGCATACATACGAATGGTTCCAATCCTATCCAATCAGGGTATTTATATAGCGCCAATGTCTAGTTGCCTAATCAAAGGTGCTGTTGAGACTGAAAAACTACCAAAACTTCTGTTCATGATTCTACCTGGGAAAGACAAGAATATATGACTAGTTGTAAGCAATCTGAAATAGGTATGTCTTGAGTTGAGTTCTGAAAGTGGATAGCTGGTCACAGGAGCGAAGAGTTTGAGGAAGACCGTTCCACAACCTCGACGCACAGGCAATAAATGATCGATTACCTATATATCCCAAAAAGGATTTGAGGTGGAGGATGGCCTGTATTATCACCCCCCCCCCCCCCCATATTTTTTGATAAAATAAATAAGAATTATGATACATTAACTTAACACCAATAATTATCCAAACCCATGTTTGATTTTGAAATACCATCACAGTCTTTAATGATTAGAAGGAAATAAGAAATGCCATAATTTCAATGCGAAAATATCGAAGAAAATTCGTTCGCTCGCATTGTTATTCTCAATTAAGGGGTTCCGTTCAAATTGAGCCATCTATTTAATTTGCTTTTCAGTTAGATTTGTGTTAGTTAAATGCTAGGTGCCAGTTATAGGTAGTCAATATGTCATCACCCCCACCCCCTCCATCATGAACACGGATCGACACCCCTGCTTGTGGAACTGTTCCCTTTGAAACAAATGTACAGGCTGCACATGACAGAAAGCTAGAACGACATGAGAATTTAGTAGCAGACTTGGAAGAAACAGAATACTCCATCTGAAATCGGATCAATATTGGGAAAGAGTAAAATACATTAGGTTAGAGAGAGAAAAAAATAGTCTCCAGACTAAATATACCATCCATAATCACGTTCAGACCTGATCAAAAATATCAATATACGAGAACACCTATTCTCACACGATTATATTAAAACCTGATATACAATATATATTACCATTGTCATAATTATGTTGTCATTATGAATGAAAACTAGAGTTTAATTCGTCATGACGAATTAGGTGATCTGTCTTTCACTTTGTACGATCATGATTGTAATCAGGATGATCATAATAATGGGGAAATGCTAAACTGAAGATAGGAAGTCAAGAATGCCATGAATGGAGATGCTTCTTGAGGACAGGAATGTAGCAAAATGTGTGAAACGGTCATTGTCAAAAGATTACGGTAATGATGATAATGGTGATGATGATGAAGATGATAATATAATGATGGTGATGATAATGATATTCATGATGATTATGGTGTTGGTGATTTTGAAGATGATTGATGATATAATGATGATAATGATAATGATGATAATGATGGGGATAATGGTAAGGATCATGACTGCAATGACAGTGACGTTAACCATGCCAAATATGAACGAGAAATCACATTTCGTTATGAAGATACGACCATAAGTTGATTTGTAGAAAATGGCGTCTAGATGACGTCACAATAAGATAATTAAGATAATTGACTAAGCCAATTTTGAGAAATTGTGATATCTAATAGGACTAATGATATTGTAGGATAGCTTTAATACACGTCAGTGAAACAGATTTTCCATAGGGATATACATAAACCACTGCACAGCACTTTGCAATAGACATAACATGCAAAATAAGGCATTTTATTACTTGGTTTGTGATTGTTTATGTCATAATAGTCGTAGAGGATGGTAAAATGACAAGTAAAAAGAAGCAAAAAAAAAAAAAAAAAAAATCGGCCCCGGGGATCGAACCAGGTACCTTGACCATGGTAGTCATGTGCTTTACCGATAGACCAAAATATTTCCCATAGAGATAACACATAAACGAAAAACGTGATTCTCAAATCCCATTTGGTACTGAAAAATTGGGCATGATCCCGACATCTGATCAAAAATTGGAGGGCTTACTAATAAAAGCTTATAGTCTCAGCTACAACATATTACAATCTGGAAGGAAATAGACCAAAAATAACTGAGATACTGCTCAGAGAACGATGTCATGTAGATTCATGATTCGAAAAAAAATCATCTTCCATAGACATAACACGCAAATAGGGAAAAATTTGACATGTCGTCTTTAATTGAAGATTTCAGTGTGATGACGTCATCAAAATGAATAATGGTGGCAAGATGTCTCGTAGAGAATTGTTGCAGCTATAACATATCAAAATTTGGGAGAAAAACGACCAATAATTACGAATCTAGAGCCAAATTTGCATAAATGTGATGACGTCAAAACATGAAAAATGGAAATTTTGACTTCTGGTGCCATTTTGATGACGTCATAATGTTTATATGGATGAAATGATACATGAAATGAAATCTATGATTCATACCCTACCTGATGATGACAAAAAATTTGGGGGTCAACGGACTATCTAACGAGCTACAATGAATTTTGTAGAGGCATGTTTTTGCACGTTTTTACGTTATTTTCGCCATAGACGCGCGCACGGATTTCGAACTTTGACGCGCCCGTACGACCTTATTATTGATTGAAATTGATTCAAATTGATGGAAATGATGAAGAAAAGTGTCAGGATTGCAAATCAATAAAAAAAACAGCGTTCTAACGTTATTTACGATTTGTGCGCGCGTAAAACGCGCGCGCGGACGCTTACGCACGGACATTTTTGAAATGCTCAAACTGACCTGAAACGTGTGCAGACTTGATCCTACGTGATTTTGAGCATTTTAAAATTTTGACGCGCGCGTACGCGTACGTCCTGACCTCTAGATGACCTGTGAGGACATGACCTGATGACCCGTCATGTGAAGTTTATGTGATGTAAATATAGTTGATTTTTGATGATCGATTATGAAGATATAATCGATCTTGTAAATTTACAAAATGGCGTCTTGATGACGTCATGATAACCTGATGACCTTGAATGAGATGCCACATCTTGACATTGACCAGTCTGATAAGTGACGAAAATTTGAAGAAAATTGAGAATGAAATTTTTGAGGAATCATGGTAACAAGAAAATGGGCGAAAAATAAAAATAAATAATAAACTAGAGTTTAATTCGTCATGACGAATTAGGTGATCTGTCTTTCACTTTGTACGATCATGATTGTAATCAGGATGATCATAATAATGGGGAAATGCTAAACTGAAGATAGGAAGTCAAGAATGCCATGAATGGAGATGCTTCTTGAGGACAGGAATGTAGCAAAATGTGTGAAACGGTCATTGTAAAAAGATTACGGTGATGATGATAATGGTGATGATGATGAAGATGATAATATAATGATGGTGATGATAATGATATTCATGATGATTATGGTGTTGGTGATTTTGAAGATGATTGATGATATAATGATGATAATGATAATGATGATAATGATGGGGATAATGGTAAGGATCATGACTGCAATGACAGTGACGTTAACCATGCCAAATATGAACGAGAAATCACATTTCGTTATGAAGATACGACCATAAGTTGATTTGTAGAAAATGGCGTCTAGATGACGTCACAATAAGATAATTAAGATAATTGACTAAGCCAATTTTGAGAAATTGTGATATCTAATAGGACTAATGATATTGTAGGATAGCTTTAATACACGTCAGTGAAACAGATTTTCCATAGGGATATACATAAACCACTGCACAGCACTTTGCAATAGACATTACATGCAAAATAAGGCATTTTATTACTTGGTTTGTGATTGTTTATGTTATAATAGTCGTAGAGGATGGTAAAATGACAAGTAAAAAGAAGCAAAAAAAAAAAAAAAAAAATCGGCCCCGGGGATCGAACCAGGTACCTTGACCATGGTAGTCATGTGCTTTACCGATAGACCAAAATATTTCCCATAGAGATAACACGTAAACGAAAAACGTGATTCTCAAATCCCATTTGGTACTGAAAAATTGGGCATGATCCCGACATCTGATCAAAAATTGGAGGGCTTACTAATAAAAGCTTATAGTCTCAGCTACAACATATTAAAATCTGGAAGGAAATAGACCAAAAATAACTGAGATACTGCTCAGAGAACGATGTCATGTAGATTCATGATTCGAAAAAAAATCATCTTCCATAGACATAACACGCAAATAGGGAAAAATTTGACATGTCGTCTTTAATTGAAGATTTCAGTGTGATGACGTCATCAAAATGAATAATGGTGGCAGGATGTCTCGTAGAGAATTGTTGCAGCTATAACATATCAAAATTTGGGAGAAAAACGACCAATAATTACGAATCTAGAGCCAAATTTGCATAAATGTGATGACGTCAAAACATGAAAAATGGAAATTTTGACTTCAGGCGCCATTTTGATGACGTCATAATGTATATAAGGATGAAATGATACATGAAATGAAATCTATGATTCATACCCTACCTGATGATGACAAAAAATTTGGGGTCAACGGACTATCTAACGAGCTACAATGAATTTTGTAGAGGCATGTTTTTGCACGTTTTTACGTTATTTTCGCCATAGACGCGCGCACGGATTTCGAACTTTAACGCGCCCGTACGATCTTATTATTGATTGAAATTGATTCCAAATTGATGGAAATGATGAAGAAAGGTGTCAGGATTGCAAATCAATAAAAAAAACAGCGTTCTAACGTTATTTACGATTTGTGCGCGCGTAAAACGCGCGCGCGGACGCTTACGCACGGACATTTTTGAAATGCTCAAAATGACCTGAAACGTGTGCAGACTTGATCCTACGTGATTTTGAGCATTTTAAAATTTTGACGCGCGCGTACGCGTACGTCCTGACCTCTAGATGACCTGTGAGGACATGACCTGATGACCCGTCATGTGAAGTTTATGTGATGTAAATATAGTTGATTTTTGATGATCGATTATGAAGATATAATCGATCTTGTAAATTTACAAAATGGCGTCTTGATGACGTCATGATAAACTGATGACCTTGAATGAGATGCCACATCTTAACATTAACATGTCTGATCAGTGACGAAAATTTGAAGAAAATTGAGAATGAACTTTTTGAGAAATCATGGTAACAAGAAAATGGGCGAAAAATAAAAATAAATAAATAATAATAATAATAAATAATAATAAAGAAGAAAAATCTTGACGAAATTAAGAGGTGATCTGTCGATGTACGACAGATCACCTAATAATAATAAAGAAGAAAAATCTTGACGAAATTAAGAGGTGATCTGTCGATGTACGACAGATCACCTAATAACATTTTA
This sequence comes from Heliocidaris erythrogramma, assembly GCA_025617745.1. Classification (NCBI taxonomy): domain Eukaryota; kingdom Metazoa; phylum Echinodermata; class Echinoidea; order Camarodonta; family Echinometridae; genus Heliocidaris; species Heliocidaris erythrogramma. Next base: position 44,748,075 of record CM046859.1, on the reverse strand, counting down.
TTGTTATAGCATTACTTCCCCGTTACTGCATGCTCACGTTTGTCCTTTGTTTTTCGTTTATATCATGATACTTTGTATTACAACCTGCAATGAACCCAAATAGGTTAATGGACATGATGGAACTTTGTATATTGCGTTTCTTTTCTTTTAAGTAAAGAAATGAATACAAACAAACCTTTAAAAACAATACTAAAGTGAGATTGGAATACCCTTAGGGTCCGAGTAGGATTTTAAAACTTTATTTCTGTCGAGTTTATTTGCTCCTGACCCCCTTCTCTTCAGCGTGCGAATGAGGGGATGGTCATCCCCTTGCATAGACAAAGGGGGAATGGGGATCCAACGACGAATTTCGCACATCCATGACTGCCCCGTATTTCTCCATCGGTTCCATGGTACCATTCCTGCCCCTTCGCTCTATATCACCCCTCCGATCTCATCCTTTGTTATTACTTTCCCCTTAATTTTCTTCCTTCTGCTTTTCTTTCTCATTTCACTTCATATTCTCTCTTTTTAAATTTCCTCTTTTAATTTCTTTCTCTATCGTCGTTTACGGGACCGCCGATTGAGATGCTCGTTTTCTTTCTTTAAACTTTCCTTTATTCAGAGTAAGACAATATTCACAATGACACTGTGCTTTTGTGTACTTTATACCTCCCCCAATCCGTTTCTTTCACACAAACTTCATTATACGACACTGTCAGAAAGACGGTTCAAGTTTGAATTCAAACGGTAAGTTAGCGGCACTCTTAACCTGCTTAATGGTGCAAAACTCGAACCTCAGAAAGGTTCAAATCTGCACCCTGGAAGAGAAGGGTGGAGCACTGAATCTCAAGAAGTGCAAATATGCATCTTTTTGTTACAGGATGTAGGAGTTGAACCAGAAAAGGTTACACCCTTTGGGCGTGCTATATATTTGAGGGTGCAAATTCGATCCTCTGTTTCTACATGTTGGTGCATTTATTTATAAGTTGTCTCGATTCTTTCTTGTGTTTCTGTGTGTTCCTTGCGTTTCTCATGGGAAACTGGAATTCTAATAACCTTGAAATATGTAAGTACGATATCATTTTCGTATATAAATGCCTGGACTGCACTGCATGAGTATTGCGACACTGTTAGATTCAAGCAAAACAATCATGGTATATTGGCCTGTTTCAAAACATCTTTTTAAGGGAGATTATGCAGTTAAAATAATATGATTACTGAATGTCTTTTTTACGCAAACACTGTGAAATGTTAAGGCTTTTCATAATCTGATTAAAATTCTCTCTCGGTTTAGTCTAGAAACAGGAACACGGACAAACTCAGTGTTCATTGTTTTTTGCCTTATCTATTCTCTCACACACACACACACACACCCACACACACACAAAGAAAAAACAACGGAGGGCGAACGGAGACCTTCATGTGAAGTGATGACTTTGAGGTGTTTGTGAAGCTTATTTAGGCATACATACCTATTTAATTTGTGGTGTGTTACGAGTACACTTGAAAAGTTTGTGAAATTCATGAGGATTGAAAATCTAGCCTATAAGGAATCATTCCCATCACCGAACATCTCTCATTAATCATCCGATGAGAAATAATATTCAGAAAATACCACCGGGCACGTCACACCAACACTAGGCAAAATGGATTTTGAAATAATGTATTTGGTAGCTTACATATCTGATACCATGTAGATGGTGGTTTGATTACCATTGATTGACGCAAAAGTACACGGTGGTCGAACACGATTGATTATCTATATTAGAAATAAGTCTATAAGAGAGAGAGAGAGAGAGAGAGAGAAAGAGAAAGAAAGAAAGAGAGAAAGAAAGAGAAAGAGAGAGAGAGAGAGAGAGAGAGAGAGAGAGAGAACTTGTAGTGTAACAAAGATCGGATATGACTGTGAATGACAATATTTTGCGTAATCATTATGAAATGGCAATTGCAAAATAATAACTATCTTACTGAAGTGTTTTTCAAATACATTATTTACTGTAGATATCGAATATACATTGTTTCTCTAATCTTTAACGGGGCAAAAGATACATGTTTTATCTGTGTGTAACCCCCCTGAGATTTTAGCTCGACAAGATTTCGGCTGCGATATCTTGTTTGCCCCTTACGTCAGTTTGAATAGTTATGAGAGGTCGGTACAAAGTACAATCGCGAAATGTTGGTGGACTTCTGCATTCAGCCAATCACGTCATGGTATCTCCAAGCCCATGCCTTCTGAGATAAGTTTCGACCAATAACGTATATTTATCGAGATCATGCGCAGTAATGATATAGAAGGGAACTGGTATTATTTCCATGTCGTATAAAACGGGGTATATTCGGCGAGCTGGTTTACTGACCTGGTTAGTCTCTACTAGTGGAAGCAATACATGTACCTTCATCATGAAGGCTCTCACTTTTCTGCTAGTTGGCCTTCTTCTGGCCACGGCCGTAGTCGCTGGTAAACATATCTGTCTTTTATTCTACTTTTATCGCCGTAAATATTTACAGTTCTTTTTATCAATATACTAATAACACGCGTCTGTCTAACTTTAACGTTTAACTTTATTGTTTCTATTTTGAACTGACCTACGACAAGTATACATGTATGCTTCATATTTTGTGTAAGAAGCGTGTTTTTAAATATATGAATAATTGTTCTGAAATTACGGCGTCTGGGTTGCGTCCGGGCTCATCGAGTATCAATTTGTTATATACCTGCGTGATAACCTGATGTGTGCAGGTCGAAAAGCTTCGTTATCATGTCTCTTTTTCGTGCCATATTGAAATTTTGTAGTACCAAGACATTATATGAATAATTATAATAATAACACGCTTCATGAATCAAGGTGTGCAAAATACATGTATAAAAATTGTGGTTTTCTTATTTCTGATTATCTTATTTCTAAGATAGCTTGTGTGTGCTGGAACGCTGGTGCACTTGGAACAAATATAAATGCATTGTTAATATGACAATGATGATTATATCGTAGTTCATTATTCACTCTACATTATCATATACAATAATGATGAATTGATATAATCGGTAATATTATATGTACTGTTTGATAACTTGCACCATCTCAGTACGGTACTGTTTGTTCAATGTCCTGGGAGTAGACTTCAGCAATATATATTTTTGTATCAAGTTAGTATTTGATTTTGGTATAGGCCTTTTTTTTTTAAAGAAGAAATAACGAGGCATAACACGACAACGATCCTAACATGACAAGTCATTGTACAATGAAGCAGTCTGCTGTAAGATGAAGGGGGTAGGGGAATTTATTGTAATGAAATTGCAGGATATTCATTTACAAGAATTTTTAAAGAGAGTATCACGAGAGATTATAGGAAAATTGCCTATTCAATTTCCATGTGGAATTCTTAGTATCGGTAAGAACATAAAATGGATGACTGTATATACTTTTGTTCAATGTTTTTTTTATTTTCATAAGTGTTCACCATTGTTTAAGTGGTAATTACAGAGTAAAATTGTGAAGCGCTTTGTAACCGCAAGGCGCTGCATCAAATACGCTATGGATTGGAATGGATTGGATATTATACCAACTTTCTTTTTTTTTTAATTTCATTTTTCGTATGTAATACCTCGAAAGTTCATTTAAGGATTATTGTTCTTTATATAGCTGTATATTATTTATGCAAATAGCCAATAATTGGTTTATTAACATTTATAAGCAAAAGAAGAGAAAGAAACAGATTACACACTTTACGAAGTTTACGATCAAAACAACCAAACACCTTCCCCCCTTTTTTTTTCTTTTACAATTTCTTCAGACTGTCAGAAGAAATCAACTGTACATGCAAATTATCCATCCATTTTGCAGTGTACCCAATAACATTGTTATTGTGTTGATCAATAGCTGATCGTGCTCTCACGAGCATTGTTATAATGCAGGCCACATGTGACTTTCTCAATGCATTTCAAGTGTCACGGGGTTAACAGAAATTTGAAACCTCGATCTGGAAAAAATCTATGTTTAAGAAATTGTTTTAGATACATTAAAAGTAAACTGAATTTGTCAAATAATTTTGTCTATAGGTGTATAGAAGTAAATGTGTAATGGCAAGAAGAAATACAATGCAAAAAGTAGGGAATATTCCATTCAGATGAATAATAATTGAATCATGCAGGCTCTGTTTATGCAGATGAATGATTTAAAAGGAAGAAATAGCAGCGACTTCTAATTATAAGCATCGGAAATCAGAATCCAAACTTTTCCTCATTCATAGTTTGGTAATTGAGGGTAGAAGTCTAAATTTGGGAAAAACCATGTTTTCCACGATAATCCAATCCCCCTTGTGATATTCTGATTTGTTTACATTACATCTCGAAAACATTCTAATTTTCGGGAAAACAAATAAAGCAATATCATTTAAGATCTAGATCGCCAGGAAAATCATCGCCAACCACTTTTCCGTGTGTTTCTTGTTGAATTTCAAAACTGGAACGGCCTCAGTCTTGCTCCTCCTGATTTTCATTGCTTAATTATCAATTATTATAGATGAGAAAATTCAAATATAAGTAGCCAGCAGGGCGTCGAACTAACTTTCCGCCTTAAAAAAAAAAAAAAGTGTTACGAGCCATTATCTTTCATTAAAATTTGCTGTAAAACAAAAGAGCTTTCGCGCTTCGCGCGGGGGGGGGGGGGGGGGGGGGGGGGGGGGGTGAAACTCCCCCTCCCTGCACCCACCCCTGGGGAGCACGCTTTGCGTGCTCATCACCATTTTGGCACTCTTCGCGTGCCCAACAACCGCCCCTTAAATTAAATCCTGGCTATGCGGTTGGATCCTTCACGTCTGCCCCCCCCCCTATTGAAAAATCCTGGCTACGCCTGTGTCTATCACGATTTCGTATATCTTAAAGGATGCTATTGGCACACATCCTAAAGCGTACACACATCCACATGTCATGCTTATAGGCCTAGACACCATAATGTGCATCAGGTCAAAATATGATTTGAAATGAACGAGACTTAAGTTACTCGCAAGAGGAGCATGAAACTCGGGAAATCCTGCAATGTGCTAATTCAAACTGTCATTTCAAGCAAACGTGTTACAATTTTACACAATAGTTTGGCTGAAAATCCATATTGGCCTATTGTACCGGTCATTCTATACCATTATATTTCGTTACAATATCAGAACACCTTCAGCAGCTATATATAATATTATCAATATTATATTATTATAATAAAAAGCACACTTTACTCTACTTTGGTAAACCCTTAAGAAATAATCTTGCAGCGAAATATCTCATTTTTACATATTTTGTTTTCCCGCCTTACAGGTCCTTTTGGATACAGACCCGGTCAGGAAGTAGAGCCCGAGCGTGAATGCTCAGGTAAGTGCCTCAAAAACTTATTTCCCATAAATAATAAATAGACTTTCCCCGGAATAACACCCTGAAGCCCACATGACCACAGAAAGGAACTATGACATGAAATGCTGGAGTCCCTATAAAGGTCTCATTTATAGTCGTGAATGACGATCAGTCATAAGGACTGCGCTTGAGGTTTACTTGAAATGTACTTGAATTCGAGACTGTGACGTATTTAGTATATATAGTATATTTAGTATATATGATACTTGTTTGTGGAAGAAATTCAAAAGCGTACCATGATTACCTCAAAGTGGTATTATTCATCCATCAAACCAAAATGCGATTTCATAATAATTGTGAGTAAAATGGTAAATGCCTGAACCCGGACCTTGCGAAACACAAGGTAAGGGGTTCGAATCCTTGTCACATGCAGACCTAATGTCCTTTGTCAAGACACTAATCTGTATTTGACACACTAGACCCAGGTAAAGTAAATGGATACTAATAGGAAGTAGTTAATTTAATGTTTCAGTGCCTTAATTTATTTGAGTGAATATAGGCTAGAACCTGTGTAATAACGAAGCTCTTTGGAAGCGCATATATATGAGACATTGATGAATATGTGATATGCGCTATACAAGAATTGAGCATTATTATTATTATTATTATTATTATTATTATAGCCATATCTAAGACAATTGTTTTCTAAAGCCAAACTAAAATGTATATATGGTAGGCATAAACAACCATTTTTCATCATCATAAGAAGGGTATAATGAATGAATGAAGAGATACATGAAGAGATAGGGGGATCAGAACGAGAAAGATACATATATTATAAAAACAAATTATATCGGGATGAAAGAGAGGAAGAGACAAGGGAATAGATGGCAGTGCACCTGAGGGTGTGTCTATAGTGACAGAGAGAATTAAGATATAAGAGAGAACAATCGCTTTTGACAAAGCTCACTTCAAGTTTGTCTGTCTTCCATATCGGTTGTATTTTTGTGACAGATATTCGCTGGGTTCATTAATCTCTGTTCATAATGGGAACAATCATTAATGAAGTTAATTGCTCACCCGATTATTTGTTTGCGATCAATCATCTTTATCACACAAAAAGCAGAAAAGATAAGGATTTGACAGAAAACACCGCCCTTGTTGAGATGACTAGCAAATACTTGTACATGTACTTCAAAATGCATTTACCTTGACAACGATTAGAATAATTTTCAGATAAGTTCGCAATTACATCATCGGTTGAAAATGATCTCTGCTGTTGAGATAACATGATTTGTGCTATCACGTATAGCTTACTGTGCTAGAGCAAATACAATCACAAGGATATCCCACAATCACAACATAACACAATTCTTTTATTTGTCTTAAAAGTTCGACATAATCTTAGTTGGCCTGATAAAAGAATATGTTAAACAAGACAGTAACAACTTCAAGATCTTTAATCCAGATTCAGTTTATAGAATACATCATGATACTTACTGAATTGTTAGAAATCTGAGCGCGTTTCTGCCTTATAATTTGATTTCAAATTTATGATAAACAAAACTTTGAAATATCCTTAAAGTGCAGTTTCAATGGTCATATCATGTTTAGAAAGCATGATTATTCTTTGACATTATTCGTCATTTCATTTTAATGATTATTCCAGGGAGATACCATCCCATTTCCTTTGTTATTCTCTCTTTCTCCCATGTCTCTCTCTCTTTCTCAACACTCAACCAAAAAAGGCAGTTCCCCCTAATAATTTTTTATCATAACTTGAGAAATATTTGATAAAATTTGTTAATTCAGAAAACAAAGTATAAGGAATGTTCCTACTCACATTTTGATTGGTTATTTGTGTATACAACTATCAGTGACTATGTTTGCATAACGAATTTATAGTTTATATTGCAGTCGGCACCAGCAACGGTTGTGTGTCACAGCGCAATGCAACGTGTACATGTGTAAAGTCTTTTCAATCCCTTTTTGATTGCGCTATTCCAACATATATTGCATGTAATAGGAATATTACATGCAATACATATCATTGAGTCATCATTTTCATAAAAGGGAATAAACGAAAAACGGAGCTGTAGGAAAATGACGAAGGGGAGAGTGATTTATGTCATATTTTCATGATAATAATATAGATATTTTTTCTTTTATACGCTTTATAACTTCTTCTTCTTTTTATACGCACACTCACATTACCAATGTAAATCATCATACATGGTATCTCTGACATATTAGAAAATATTTGATCAGGATAGTATGAAAACAATTGCTCATGCATACATCACTAGCTAGTTAAATTATTGTAATGGGTTATTGTATGGACTCCCCGACTCTCAAATAGGGCGACTGCAGCGGTCTAAAACCTTTGTGCAAGGCTGATTTGCAGATGCTCTAAATTCTCAATGCGACAAAGAATATCTTTTAAAATCCTGTTGATGGGCTATAAAGCTCTAATTGGTCAAGCCACTAAATATATTGTAGAACTATTACAACTCAAAGCTCACAAACATACCCACATCCTGCGCAGTTCTCAACAATACTCTCCGACTGCAATCCCCATCATATAAAACACAAATAACCTTAGGAGATCGAGCATTTGCATGCACAGCCCCCAAACCGTGGAATAACTTACCGTTAGAAATCAGGAATCACCAACTGTAAATACTTTCAATTCAAAACTAAAAACACATCAATTCATTTAATTACTCATCGTAATTTCTGCGCTTCATAATTTATTATTATTGTTATTATTATTATTATTATTATTACACTGTAAAAAATAACTGTAGATTAACAGGTTTTTTTGACTTGTAAAATTACAAGTTTTGGCCGTTTTTCTGTTAATACGGTATTTTTCTTGTGAAATGGCAGGAAAATTAATTAGCAATTTTCCTGCCATTTCACAAGAAAAATACCGTATTAACAGAAAACTTGTAATTTTACAAGTCAAAAAACCTGTTAATCTACAGTTATTTTTTACAGTGTATTACCATTATTTCCCTATATCTGCGACTTAAGGCGAATCCTAACAATAGGTTTATTCCGTCACAATAGAAATTCGACGTTAAGGCAAAACGAACGTGGGTTAAGGCGAATCCTAACAATAGGATGAGATAAAAGGATTCGCCTTAAGTCGCAGTTAGAGTTGTTATTATTATTATTATTATTATTATTATTATTGTTATAAAAATTATAATAATAATTTACAGAACTAACAAGATTCCAAGAAGGGAACCGATATGAATTCACATATAGAGCCGATTCCACCACTGGTATCGAAGGCAATGGACCTGGATCAACAACGACTATGACCATGACCTGTAATATTGCCATTGAAGCACCGGAAAGATGCAGGAATGTCCTCAAGGTTACAGGGTGTTCTCTTGATGAAAGCCCCGAGCTTGCCCAGGAGATGAGTGCGTTTGATGTGGTCTTCCGCACAGAGAAAGGACGTATCGTTGAGGTGCTGGCTCATCCTGACGAGCCCACTCATATCCTGAACACCAAACGTGGTATCCTCAGCATGATTCAGCTTGATCTCGAAGCCGATGATGTCGACAAAATCACTCTGGATGAGGTCTCCGTCCATGGCAACTGCAGCAGCGAGATGACTGTTAGCAGGCGTGATGACAAGCAGAGGCCACGCAAGCTCGAGGTAGTGACTGATCTGAACAACTGCATACTTAGGAAAAGACCAGAGAACATGACCAGGTGGCAGAGCTTCAAGGACATTGTCCTCAACACGGTAATGCACTCACTCTTCACATATTTTGTACACTTAAAGTAGAACACTCAAGAAAATCACAAATATGGCAATTAATGTATCACTAGAAATTGGGAAGCTTACAGATGGCAATCGTATAAGTTTTATGTCAACTGCGTATATGATGATTATAAAAACAACATAAATAAAAGCTCTTCTCAGCATGTGGAATATCCGAGGATTCGCCAGAAATATAGCGATGTTTTGATGTCGTCATACGAGGGATCGATCCTGCTTAAGCAGACGACGTCCTATAATGAATGAACGTAATTGCAATGCAATTATTTATCAAATTATAAAGAGTTTGGTACATTTAAACATGACCTTATTTCACACCATTCTAAAAGGGAAAGTGAACTGATTCTGATAACTAAAACCGTTTGATTGTAAATACACAGGAGAAGGGTCAATGATCAATGAAATAAACCCCATTTTCAAATTGAAAAGCCCTGCGAATAATAGCTGGATGGTATTCGTTCCCTCTTGAAACGCCGAACATGCCGCGGTGCAAGCAGCTGAAAATACAATGGCGTCTTATTTTGTTTACAAGTGACTGATTCCTTTATTTTTTTAACGCTGCATTTTTCATCAAAATAATACCATACACGAAGTTAAGAGTGAGGCAACAGACTAACATTAAGACTGACGCTAGTCAAGTAAGAGAAATAAGTGAAGAGGAGATGACAAAACAGGCACTGAAAAATGTGTATAATGTTATGGGACATCGTCTGCTTAGACAGGACTCGCCCCTCTTGTGTCGTCACACATCTCAGCAGCGTTCAAGGAGCTTTTCAGCTGCTATATCGGGGGCTGTATTTTACCGTTTTATAATTGATAATAATCATTAATTCAAATGTTTCCAAGCTTTAAATTTGGATAACCTTGTTTAATTTATGCCATCTATGCAATAATAAGTATAAAGCCAATATTTAAAATCATCAGTGTTCTACCTTAAAGACCTCTAGTGATGAAAAACAGATCTGTTATTAAATAATTGCCTGCTCTTTGACATATCCAGTCCTTTGAGAATATGGAATTTTGTTCAGTATCATTTTGTTATTTTCTGTTACCATCTAGAATGTTGTCGACAAGTTCATTAACTCATCCAAGACATGCAGCTATGACTTGAAAGGAACTACTGGAGAGTTCAAGGGGATTGAATGTGAGGAGATCCACTCCTTCTGGCCTATGAACTTCAACAGTGAGAGTGGTGTTCGCACCTTTATCCAGCAGAGTCTGCTCAACCCAACCATTGGACCTCTGAACCCATTCAAGATTGATCCAGCAAGTAAGTTAAAAGACTCTGATATCATTGATCATGTTAAAAAATTAAGGTACCCATAATATACTAAAAACAAAACAAAATATGTTAACAGATAAAAACATTGAAATGTTTTCATTTATTTGCCAGAATGTAGACTGAGGAATATGATGTAAAATCATGAATATCATAATTGTCATATCATTAGTCTCCAGAACAACATGCCTGAGGTATGAGTATGATCCCAAAGAGACTGGCAAGAAGCCTGATGATGTTACTGCGGACCAAGCCATCAATATCCTCAAGGCTCTTGCCAAGACTTCTCGTGAGGAGGTTCAGATGGAGAGTCCTCGACTCTTTGGCAGATGGAGAGCTGCTCTAGAAGGAATGAACAATGAAACCATCCATGAAGTGTTCAATCGCGCTTACAACTGCAGTGAATACTCTCAAACATGCCGTGACAACCCAGACAAGGAGAAACTTGCCAGGTATTTAGTTCTCCTTAAAATATATGCACCCTCTGGTTAATATTAATATAGAAGTGGGAAAGGGGGATAACCAGATTACATTATTTATACGCTTTAAAACTCAATGATACTAAGACTGATTTTCTTCATCTTTCTTCGCGCCATAGATCAAGCACCCAATATCTACATTGAACATAATGGCACTCCTGTTCATGCAACTAAAACATGCAGAAATCTAGGTGTTATTTTTGACGATAAGTTTACATTTGAAAATTTTGTCTCACATAAATGTCGATCAGCATCATTTGGGTTATATAAAATTGGTAAAATTCGAAGTTTTTTAGACAAATCAACCACTGAACGATTAATTCATGCTTTCGTTATGTGCCATTTCGATTTCTATAATAGTTTGCTTTTTGGTCTTCCATCTTCTCAAATACAAAGATTACAACTCCTTCATAATTCTGCAGCGCGACTTGTTACACGGACAAAGAAGCATCAGTCAATATCACCAGTCTTAAGAGATCTGCATTGGTTACCCATTAGGTCTCGTATCCAGTTCAAGATACTTTTATTAACCTATCAATCTTTACAACAGCTAGCTCCATCTTATCTTAGTGAATTGTTAACTCCATATAAACCAGAATGAATGCTACATTCCAGTGCCAAGTCTCTGCTTTGTGTTCCACAAACCATGACAAAGTCATACGGGGAAAGGTCTTTCTCATACGCAGCCACTTTTTTGTGGAACAAATTGCCAGTATAACTCAAAATTATAGGAACCTATGACACCTTCCTTTAGTATCTTGACAACATATTTTTTTTACCACTTATGAGTAGTCAGGAACATGAACCCAGTGCATTTTTCCTTTTGTTGTACAAACTTCTCGTTTTCTTTTCTCAAAGTGCATAGAGACATGCAATTTTGCCTATGTGTTATGCGCTATATAAAAATGTTTAATTATCATTATTATTATTTACATTAGGTCTAAAATGAGGTCGATTTTTTACTTTTAAGTCGAGACATGTATCGTTTGTTTACTTCTGTCGGGTAAATAGGCCAACTGTTCATTTTATAATTTCACATTGGTTTTTTTTTATTGTATAGGGAATACCTTCTTGATGGTCTTCTTCCTTGCACAACCATGGCTTGCTTCAGTGTTAAGAACTATGCCATCGCTAAGGGAGTTGTACCCAAGCCTCTTGCCAATGCATGGATGGTAACTATGGCTCTTCAGAACTATCCAACCTTGGAACTGATGAGTGAGATGCTACGTATGGCTCAGTATGCACCATCTCAGATCACCATCTTCCCTCTCAGTATCATGGTCCACAACTACTGGGTAAACAATGAGGAGATCCACACTGCCAACACTGTAAGAATCTGCCAAGTTATCAGTTAATGCTGTCTTAATGAGGTGTTATTAATATAACTTTTGCAATGATTGCTTCATATACTTGACTAACATCTATTCAATCTATTGTTTTTATATATTTAAACACCCACTATGTAATAATATGAAACTGTATACGTTTTATTTATATATCTTGTAGCTCCCCGAACCCATGGTCAAAACCATCAGGTACATGAAGTCTCTTATTGGTAATGACTGCACTGTATCGGCTGAAAGTGAGCATCTGGCCCTCATTGCTTTGAAGGTAAAGAACCCATTTCATATCGCTGTATCATATACAGTTGGCCAGTTTCTATTCATCTTTTAAGTTTCTAATAAAATATTGGCAGTTACACAAATACCTATGGTGCTTTTTATACAATTTCAAATAGTCTTACAGTTCAATCCCACTTGAGTCTTTCGATTCCTCCAAAAACAAAAGCTACGAAGATGTAGTCTGAATTCTCAAAATCAATCCTTTATAAGACCTTTAAGTTAGACAATTTATACAAAATTCTTTTGTATTCTTATGTCAGACTATAATAATACATCAAGTTATCTGAATAGGAGATGTATCATGTATGACTGGATGGGTCAAACAATTGGTTTGTTGGGGGGAAACCACATGGACCCTTGTGATTCTTGAAAAGGCACTTTTTCAACTAATTAAAAGAAGGTACATGTACTTATGTTTCTTTTTTTTTTCATTTCAATATTCAACAGGCCTTTGGAAACATTGGTGAGCCTGTTGAGCGATATGACCAGATTACTTTCTTCTTCTCAGAGAGAGTATCACCTGTCTTGATTAGCTGCAGCAAGAACACGCAGATCCCAAGTGATATCTCCAAGGCTGCCATTCAGTCCATGCGTCGCTTTGTGATGAGTGATCAGCTCCGTAGCCAAGTCATTTCTGAGCTTTTCATGGATACCACTCTTGATGTACCACAGAGGATCGCTGCCTACCTCATTGCCATGAAGGCTAACCCAAGCACCTCTGACCTGACTGGAATCTGGGAGTTCCTAAAGACCGAGCCAGTAAACCAGATGAAGGCCTTCTGTTACTCTCACATCCAGAATGTTATTGAGTCAAGCGAGCCAACTCTACAAGAGTGAGTGTGATTTTCACTATGGGTTTACATTATTAGTTTGATAGTTGTCGATAAAACCATCAATTTTCAAAAATGGAACTATATTTGGACAATATTAGTGAAGAGCCATTCTTCTGTATTCTTGTAGAACTCACACTTCAAGCTTCATGTCCCAAGTACAATAAGAAAATGGATGTAAAATTATTATATCAATGCTTCAACTGTTTCCTCTGTCAGGCTCAAGAAGAATTTGAAGATTGCTATGGTAGGTGAGGAACTGCCAGAGTACCCCAAGGATATCCGCAAGTATTCTCGCTTCTTTGAGCTTTCCAAGAACCTGACTGAGCCCTGGAGGAACAACACTGCTGCTGCCCAGTTTGAGAGTGACATCATCTTCAATCCTGAGAGCTATTTACCTCAAGAAGTCATGTTCCACTACGTCCTCAACGCTCTTGGAAAGAGCTTTGATATCTTTGAAGTAAGAAAATATAGAATTTTTTTTGTAAAAAGATAGAGGGTCTTATTATGTTTAACCAGTTATCATTGTAGTTTTACAGGAAATGAACATATAATGTATAAACTTAAGCCATTTTCCTCAGTATGTACATGTATTAGTAACACATTGTTACATTTTTTTTTAATCATTGACAGACTGCCATTGAAATGAAAGGTTTCGAGCCAATCATGGAATCAGTCTTTGGCCCTGAGGGTTTTTTCCCAGAAATCAAGCTCCAGACCATGTTTGACACTATCGATGAGAAAATCTTGTCCAAAGTTCGAGAGTTTGCTGAGGCTCAGCTTGGAAACTGGGCTACTCCTACATCTGCACCAAACAATGAAGTCTTCAATAAGAAGGACAAATATGCCAAGAAGACAAAGAGACAGTCACAAGTAGGAGAGCCTCAGGTATTAACTAAAAGAAATGATATCACGTCATTATATAAGATCTGCTGAGATAGACTTTTAACAATATGTATTTATGGTGTAGAACTTGAGTTATTTTAACAATTTAAACAATGCAGAGTTCATAGTGTTTTCCAAGGAAATACAATGTACCTGTTTTCTACCATTATGTGTTCTCAAATCATAAATTCATAATTTTTTCTCACCCTTTCTTTCTCTGTTGCTTTTATGTTTTCAGGTTGTTGATTTGATCCATGAAAACACTATGAACAAGCTCAATCAGTTGCACTATTTGGTTGGCATGGAACCATCTGCCACTGATGCTACTGTCTTCCTTCGTCTCCTTGGAAATGAATTTGGCTTTCTTAGTGCAAGTGATGTTCTTGCTCTCATTCCTTACACCATGGGAATTTATGAAGAATTCATGAACAAGATAAAACAGGTCAGTTTTGATGTTCAGTTATCATATGATAATGTGCCAAAGCTTTGAATTTCCAGCATTCCCTAGGAAATTTTAACCTTTTTAATAATTTATTGTTTCAAAGTATTTGTTCAGGATTAATGAGAAGAAAATGAATGTCAGGTAATAACCATATATCTTCATTACAATTATGTTATATGCTCTCAACGAATCAAATCACAGTTTGTCACAGAGAAAATTTCTAAATTGAATAGATTTTGATCAACCAATACTGGTACTTAAAAAAGATCTTGTTTGAACATATATTAGATTCCACAGCTCCTGTCAGAAGGACTCAACCTAAACACAACCCGATCTGCTGTCTTTATGGATAAGAGCTTCATTCTGCCCACTGGTATGGGTATGCCCCTCAACTGTAGCATGAATGGTACTGCTGTTGTCAGCCTTCGCTTGAAGAGTCAGTTCAGTTTCAAACTTCCCAAGATCATTGCTGCTGGACATGTTGCTCCAAGGTATATTTCGAATGATTACCTTATTTGATTAATATATTATTTTTTACCGCTAAAATTTCATTTTTTGCTTGAACATAAAATTACAGCCTTCTTTAATAAATGTGTATTGTCTTCTCTTTTGTTTACTTATAGTGGTGCTGTGGAAGTTCTGGCTACCATGGGCATTGGCTTGCCCACCAAGGTCTTCACTGGTGTTATGGCCAATGCTACAGTCTACCATTCTTCCAAGATTGCAGGTAACATCACCATTGATGGTACTCATCTGAAGATCAATCTTAACAACGCTGACCATCCAGTGAACCTCTTCAACTATTCCACAACCTACAACCTCTTGAAGGCCAATGGAGATGTTGAATTTATCCCAGGAGTTCTTCAGGATGCTGTCAGAAGTCAGAGGTGCAGCAGTGTCAGCAAAGTCTTTGGTGTTGACCTGTGTGTTGCGTGGGCCTATCCTAATGCCAGCTATGTTCCTGAAGCACCACGCTTCCCATTCACCGGACCAAACAGTTTCAATGTCACCCTCGTCAACACCGACAAGTAAGTATAATTATTGCCTGAATAGAATTTCAATCACTATATCAATACCAGGATTGATGAAGTACAATGTCCTATTTAGGCCTTAGAGATAGCCATTATACATATGAATCTCCTGCTGTAATAATAATAATAATAATAATAATAATAATAATATGTTGTCTTGTTTACCCAGGGTAGCCTCATCAGTACTAAATACTGTTCTCCCTGAGGGCCCTGCTGTAAATATTGTATATAATAGGCTTTTGCTGATAATAAACTAAAACAACATCAACATCAATTGTACACCATAGGACTGCTATAGAGACCATACTTGTATGAACAACCAACATTGTAAAGGCTCGTTCACATACACCGCACATGTATGCTGTCATAAACCTCTGTGGTGACTGTGCAGGTTTTTTAAACCTTCAAATAAATTTGTGTATATCTTATAACACCCAGAAAAGTGAGTAATAATAATAATTATAATAATACAACACACTTATATTGCGCCATCTATCTAGTTAACTATTCCGAGGTGCATGATAAAAATGAGAGAAGCAAGAAGGTAGAAATAGAATGGACTGAAGAATATTACAAATCTGTGTTGAATTACATTTCACTGTATGCTTTAGAAAAAAGGACTGTCTTCAATTTAACTTTAAAGAATCCAAAGTGTGTATGGAAAGGATATTAGCAGCTATGAAGGCACAGTCACCAAGAGACGATTTCGTTCTTTGTGCCACAATAAGATTTTTTGCGTGAAGAACGCAGACACCGAGTTGGTACATATTCAGAAATTAGATTTTCAACATATGAGGGGGCAAAACCATGTAATGCTTTCCAAGTAATAAGCAGAATTTTATACTCGATATGCATCGGACCTTCATTGTACAGTCTACTTTGTTAATCCCCAGCGATTTATTTACACTTTGATGTGAACGAGCCTTCAGGGATCCCTTGTGAAAAAGTACTGCAGTAGTACTGTAGTAAATTGGACCCAAGTACTGCAGTACCTGTACTACAGGTACTGCAGTAGTACTACCTCAAAAAGTACTGCAGAAGTATCACGAGTACTATGCAAGTACCTCGAAGTTTCTACACTACTGCAGCACTACCTCAGAAAGTACTGCAAAAGTACCACAAGTACTGCAAAATATTGCGAGTACTGCAGTAGTAATGCAGGATTACTGCAGTACTACTGCATTACTTTGCAGTACTTTTTTACAAGGGATGTCAGTGGTGGCATGATGGCAATGAGCATATTATAAGTTTACATGAGGTTGAAGTACATTGTATATTTGTATTCAAATTTATATGTTCATAATATGAAATGATATGCTCTATTTAATTATTTCAGGGCACTGAAGGCATTCACCATTGATGCTCAGTACAAACAGATCAGGGAGGGAGGCGCACCAACACCCATCTCATTTAGCTCAATTGGAAGGAGGAACAGGCGAAGCACTCAGGCAGTTACCAAGCTCATTGATACTGTCCGTGTCTCTTTCTATGCACCAGGTAAAAATAGGTCTTTTTTTCAATTTAAGTTAGGTTTACAATCTAGTTAGGTTTTATTTTAGCAGTTTGTCTACATACAGTATCAACTGAGATTTTAGCAGTCTGTCGACATATCAAATAACTTAATGTACTAAAATACACAGAAGCAAAACTGATGAAGCCTATGTGAATTTTCCAATGAATACAATTTTTTTCTTATTACTTTGTACACCCAACTTTTCCTAACTCATATGTTTTAGGTGAGGAACTTACTCGCAACATTACTTCATTGATGAGTGTTGATCGTCTACGCAAGACAGCCAAGTGGACATTCACCGTACCAGAGGTGAAGAACTTCATCATGTTTGCAGGAATCCTGAATGAAACTACCGAGTTATCCTCTTCTTACAGGGCTGTCTTCAATGTGTCTGCTGCTGAGAACTCAGCATCCGTCGACTTCCTTGTTAGAAATGAGACCTCTTTGGCTCAGAAGAATCTTACTGCAGTCTTCAATGCATCCATCAACAGTTTATACTGGGCTGCTGTTGGACAGTTTGTCAAGCAGTCAAACAGTGGGGACTGGAATGCACATCTCACGGACACCTACTACTGGTAAGCATGGCTGACTATTTGATCACTCCAATAAAATTTTGAAAGTTATGGACCTATAAGTTTCTCTCGATCGAAAAAAAAAATAAGTACTGAAATAAAAAAGCAACACAAATCTAACTCAGACTTCGTTATGGCAATACCTATAGAATGATTTTTCGTATTTGTTGTGTAAGAAAATAAGATCATATTGATGTATCAATATTTTATTTTTTGTATCGATATTTTTATAAGATTAACAGAATACATGTATTTATAAGAAGTGTATTCACATTTTTCAGGGACAATGAGACTCCCCTGTACAAGCAGCTTCTCTTCCCTTGGACTGGATATCAGATCAACCATGCTAAATACCAGACCTCAACCATCACTGCTGAGAGAACCACAAGGGGCCCAGTCGTACAGCGTGACCTCACAATGGAAACCCTTGGCTGGGCCTTTGATCTAAACACAGTTCAGACTGTTACAGAGGAAGTGAAGGAGCTCACAGTCCACACACAAATCTCCAATGCCACATGGGTAAGAATCATTTGTTCGTTACATCTGAGGTGTATCTATGGCATATATATTTCATCACAGTGCAGCCATTCTTGGTACATGATTAACAAGAAGTAAACAATGTTGTATTTTATTGTGTTAGGTGATTTGAATTAGATGGTCTGTTGATACTTTGATCTAATACTTTTATAGTTGGTACATTTTTACCTTTGGCACCATGATATGATACCACTCTGACTAGTATGATGACTTCTTTGCCCATTATTATCACTCCGCATAAAGGTCTTTTTAATGTCGATTGTAATATGGCATTGTTTCCCAGGTATTCCCTCTTCTGGATGTTACCTTAAGGAATGAAACTAAAGTGAATGGCTATCGTCTTCAAGGACAGGTTGCACGCAACACTCACCATGTCTTTGCTGAATACGATGTAACCAAGGAGCCAACAGAGACCAACCTTAACTGCAGAATGGGACTCAGGACCGATGTTCTTGTCAACAACCCTGATGCTGAAATGTTCCTTAACTCTCCAGTTCTCCTTAGTAAGTAATGAAAATACAGTTATTGTCATATATCACAATTACATTTCAGAGAGACAATCTGTATTGACTTGTAACATTCAAAATTTTTTAAAATGATTGAGTGCACAGTGTACATGAAGAGTAAAACAGGTGTTTGTTGAACAGCATTACCTAATACTTTTTTGCTACGTAACAGCACATACTGGCCATCTAAATATTCTTTGTTGAATAGCACAGTCTAGATTTATCTTGACAAAGCTTTTCTTAACAAGTACATTGAAATAGTTGTAATCACAGGAAATTATTACTTGTGAACTCTTCACAGAAGTCTGTGATCATGCATTTGTACTAATTTCTTATCTTTCTTACAGAACTTTTTGGCGAGACTGCACTCATCGATGAACCTGTTGTCATTGATGGTGGGGTCAATTTCAGGATCCTTGATCAACCATCCCTGACTGAAGAGCGTCTCATTGAGACAAGAATCTTTGTCCCAAACCCAAGGAACCCCCAGACACACCTGACATATGACTTTGACCTCCGACTTGAGAATGCCACAGTCAGTAACCAGAAAGACTACTCACTGGAACTGACAACACCAATCCCTCTGCTTAAGGTAAATAGACCAAGTAATTATTTGTGAGTTAAATTAATAATTGGAGAACATTGGTAAATTCTTTGAATGAATGTGATGTAAATCAGATATCTATAAGAAATTATTGCATGCACTTGTGTCAATGTATGGAATTTGTTCAATCACAGTTATCAATCTCGATTCTTTCCTTCAATCCACTTTTGATGCAGATGAACAATGTCAACCTTCTTCATCTTATGATCGATAATGAGTCTGGCACATCTGCATTGGATCATACGTACACACTATATGACACTCGTTACAGCAAACCTCAAGTTACCGTGTCTAACAGCATCAGTGCAGGATGGAAGAAACCTTCAGCAAACTGGGTTATGGACATCAAGACTCCATCAATGGGCTATTTCCAGAACTACACAGCTCTCTATTGCCGTGAGAATGGACTGCAATTTTTCTACGAAAATAGTCAGGATAGCAGTTTCTCTGACCTCCTCGATTTTACAGAAATTAGTAAGTAAGCTTTACCATAGTAGAATTTTGTAAGAATTTCCAAAGTACTTAGGTCTTGCCTTCATAAATGGTATAATTTTGATTTATTCTCTTTGGTCTACTCGGTGACATTTCAGTTGCTTATTATTTTGAAAATCCCAAACTTCATATTTTAATACCCCTTTATCAATTTTGTGATAGAGCCATGAAAAGAAAGTAGTATTATTCCAAATGGTATATACAAAATCATAATAAAGTGTTTTAAAAGAAATTTTTAACTAACATAGCTATGTAACTTTTTATTGCTCATTCTCTACAGGTAACATGTCTGTGAAACCATCTGCTGTTTCCATGTATTGGTCATACCTCCACCAACTGATCTCAACCAATGTCTCTAACAGTTTGGTTCTTGATGGCCCCATCACTGAGATGCGTCCACATATTATACCCACAATTGTGCGGGATATCCTGAACAAGACCATCCAAAGGGAATTCACCAGTGTCAAGGATCTGGTTTTGAACAATTTCATCACCAACATTACATCATCATCCCTGACCATGCGTCAAAGTGCCAGTATGTCTAGTCCAATCATTGCTGACATGTCAGCTACACATTTCATCTTCTTGAGCCAAAATCGCTTTTACCAGAATCTGTCGTTTGCTGCTGAACATAAACGACTGAACATCTCTGCTGGTCTCATTCACTCTCTGTTAATTGAGGATCGTGAAGTTACCCTGAAGACTAAGGGAGACCTAGCAGTAAGGACTGGACTGCAGATGAACACCATAACATCAGTAAATGTGACTTTCTGTAAACCAGATACTCCTTTTGATTTGGCAGCTCTCCATCATACTGAAGTTGACTCTGCTCTTCTAAAATTCAGCACACACTCTTCATCCAATGGCAACGCTAATGAGGTTTTGAATATGGTGGCTAACCACAACACATCCATGTCATCAAGATTGGGATCTTTTGATGTGATTGGCAACTTCAACATCAATGACATGTCAGCACCAACCTACTTTAGTGAGATGACAGGTATTCTGACATACAAGCTTCAGTCACGCATGATCAATTCCTCATTAAACAGCTCAGCTAGTTTTGAAACCTTCCGTAAGC
Source organism: Heliocidaris erythrogramma (assembly GCA_025617745.1). Classification (NCBI taxonomy): domain Eukaryota; kingdom Metazoa; phylum Echinodermata; class Echinoidea; order Camarodonta; family Echinometridae; genus Heliocidaris; species Heliocidaris erythrogramma. Next base: position 44,727,083 of record CM046859.1, on the reverse strand, counting down.
TCTTCAAATTCCATAAGGTCCTTTTGAAGGCTTCCCATGACATCAAGAGCAACATGGTGAATTGGAATGCTCAGGGTGAATCTCAGCTAAAGGGCTTCAGTAGCATTTCCCAATTTGATGAGGTCAGTAATAGCTTGGATGCTAATCTCATTAGCAAGTTTGTCAGTGGCAGTCACAGGTCTGGAATGGTTCTCAGGGATATGAATGGCCCTATGGTTTTCAGCGACTTGACAACATACCTCAGTAATAATATTACTAGCAGGTTTATCAATAGCACGTATGAAACCCAGATGAGTCTCGAAAATTCTGATGTATCTTTCACCAGTCTTGATGGTTCATCAAACTACGTTCTGTCCTCTCGTCTCATGAATGTTACAGCCAACAACACACTTTTGATGAATGGATTCCGCCGCCTCTTTGACTTTGATAGTGTCACAGGAAAGCAGATCTGGTTCGTAAAGACGTCTCTTCTGAATGCCACCATGGACAATGCTTTCGCCTTGACAGACTTCCAGAGAATCTCCCACTTTGATGAAATTACAGGACATGTATCAGGCAATATTAAATCTTGCTTTGCTGAGGGAACTGCCAACTCCACATTGCTTGTACAAAATGTGCGTTCATTTACTGAGGTTGCTAAATTGGCAGTTGCTTCTTCATCATATTTCACTAGCCGTCTAATGAACTCCTCTATGACCGGAGGACTGGACATTACAAATCACAGATCTGTCCTTAACTTTGATTCCATCTCATCAGAGATGAACTTTGCATCCAAGGTCTTCAACATTTCCACATCTATCCAAAATGAAGTTAGCTTTGCTGGAGTGCAATCATTTGTCAACTTTGATTCCATCACTCATTCATTGGTCATGACAGCAAACAGTTATTATGTCAATTCCAGCATGACAGAGATGGTCTCTCTAAAGAACTTCAGAAATGTCAATCAGTTTGATTTGGCTTCTGCCGAAGTTATCACTACTTTTAACACATTCCCTCTGAAGACATCCTACCATCAAATGCACAAGGTCCAAGACATGACAGGTTGGTTCCAGTATCCTCTTGCAGAAACTGTCATCATTGGAAACCTTACAACCTGTAAGCTGAATGTCTCTGGATCCTATGAAGGAAGAATCGTGGACATGACTGCTCCATTCCAATACACCAGCAGCATTGCCAAGATTGAATATGGAGTTAATAACAGGATGCTCAACGTCACAGGTTTCCATGGAGTTGAAATTGATAACATGAGAGGTATTTTCGAATTTGCAAGAATCAATGGCACCATTTCACATGAAGTTAATACCCCAGTGACCCACATGATTGTTGGTGGTCTTCTTGAAATGAAAAACTTCCAGAGCCTCTTCAACTTTGAGCTTATGAACATGACAACCTCCAATATCTTCACCATTACTCCTCTGACAACAACATTTGCTTCCTACAATGGTGGGCTGGCTCTTGAAGGCTTTGAGAAATTTATCAAATTTGACTCCATTACTGGAATGTCTAAGACTGCTGTTCTCACCAAGTGGACCAACTGGACCATGAACATGGAGTCCAGCGTTTCTGGTGTCCGATCTCTCCTGAATTTTGACCAATTGGCAATTTCCGGACAAAATGAATTCACTAGTCCCTTGATTGTAATGACTTCCAACACTACCAACTTTGTCATTGGATCAAACGGTTTCTTGAAGGCATCAAATGCCACCACCAACAGCATGTTTGGCATCACATCCCGCATTGCAAAGGTGGACACCACCATCATGTGGACTGTCCGTGATATTGCAGGTCCCTTCACATTTGCAGCAAATGTGTTTTCTACAAACTTCAATGTTAGTACACCCCTCATCAAGACTGGCTCTGCATTTGATGTTGAAATGGAAAACTGGAAGAATGTCACAACATTTGGAAAGTATGAGATCTTTGCTGCTAATGACATCTATTCGAGGATTGCTCGATGGAATGTTCTTTCACAATTCAGGCTGGACAACATGGCAGGTATCCTTACATACTCTAGGATGGAAGGAAGTGCATCTTCCAAATTTTCAAGCATCATCTCATCCCTGAATGCCAGCATCAGTGCCCACATCAACAACCAAGCTGGGCCCCTGAACTATGAAGAAATGGTCATATCTACGCAAGGAAACTTCGCATCTTGGCCTGTCAAGATGGAAGGTGCTACCAATTTCAACGTTCAGAACATGGCAGGCTTTATGAGGTATGACAGCATAACTGGTTCTGCCTCATCAATCATGACCAGCAGATTCTTGAATACTACTACTCAGTCTAGTCTTTTGGCAAATACTGGTGCTGGACTTTTCAAGGTTCAACTCGCCAATGTGACTTCCACTGTTTTAGTTGACACTCCATTTACAAGGGAAATCAAAGCTTCAAGCTCTGCTCAGGTCACTGATTCAAGGAATCTGTTCAACTTTGATAGTGCAGTTATGAAGGGTGGGTTCTCTTTCCTGACATCAAAGATCAACATGATTGGCAATGCGGAATCAATCCTGACCAACTTTGAAAACATGACCACCTTTGAGTCTGCTGAATCATCTGCTGACTTTAAAGTAGTAAGCCGATTTTTCAACTCTTCATCCAGGGGTATGATGCATATGCATGGATTTGAGAGGCTCTTTAAGTTTGGTGATGTCAAAATTGGTGGATACACTACAATCAAGTCCATCTTGGCAAACTTGACATCAGAGGCAGGAATTGATTTCACAAATTTCCAATGTTTCTTCACCTTTGAACGTGTCAACAGTTCGGCTCTGGTTTCCATTACATCAAGACTGGCAAGTATTGAAGGCAAGACTGGCATGGAGATGGCCAACTTCAGGGGACCAATGAACTTTGAGCGTGTTAATGGAAGCATTATCACCAACTTCCACAGTACACTTGTCCAATCTACCACTGTTGCTGACTACTCTCTTGAGGGATTTGAATCACTTTTCACATTCTCTCGAGTAGCAGCATCTGCTGAAACTGTCCTCAACAACCGGCTAGTTAATGGATCAGTTATGGCAGACTACACACTCACAGATTCTTCCTGCTTCTGCAGATTTGGAAAGCTTGTAGCTCAGTCAGCTGGATCATTGACAACCAGATTTGCTACGGGAAAGGCCCTTGGTATTGTTGAGGTTAAGAATGTACGTAACCTTACCAATTTTGACCTGTTCAATGTGACATCAGAAGCACGTTTCATCAGCAAGCCAGTGACTGCCATGACTGAAACAGTTTACTTCATAAACAACCATCGCAGCCTATTCAACTTTGAAGCAGTGACAAGTCGAATATACAGCAATATCAAGAGCAAATGGCTTAACAGCAGTACTTTGTACGAGTCCCAGATGAACAATTCTCGCTCCCTTCTCAATTTCGACAGTGCAACGAGCCGTATGTACAGTAATGTTATGAGCAGATGGCTAAACAACAGTGTGGTATTTAAATCTCAGATGAACAATTCCCGTACCCTTCTAAACTTCGATGCTGCAAAGACCAAAGTGATGCTCACCCTTCTTACACCATTCAGTGATGTCCAATTCAGTGGCCAACTGAACTTCAACGACTTCACTAACATTACACACTTTGGAGAAACATCTGCAACGGTTGTTGGAAATATTACCAGTCCAGTTGTTAAAGCAACAGGAATCTCAAAGTTCAATATCACAAATATGGCAGGAATCCTGGCTTTTGAAAGGGCTCTTATCGATTCGCATGCAAATGTAGAATCACGTCTTGTTAATACCACTCTCGAAAATTCAGTGGAGTTCAAAGGTTTCAAGGGTATCAAGTACTCCTACATTGGTCATCAATTTGTATTCCTCTGGGTTGATCCTATGAATGACCTCACTGTCAAGAATGGACTATATCTGACAACACTGAAAGACATGTCCCAGCTCTTCAACATCACATGGGTCAATCCTAAGGGAACTGTTGTCTTCAATCAACGTCTTAATTACGAGAATCTGGTAGCTACCATCAAGCTTCCAACCATTGGTCTGATTTCTGCTGGAGCAAACCTCAACACCTTTGGAGACAGCTTGACTTTCTACATCGAGCATGAGCTATTGGTGAGTTTTAAAATATTTTGATCATGTATTGATCACTAGCATATGACCAGAATAATGAATGGACTAAGTGGAAATCAAAATATTGTTTGCAAAAGGCGAATCATTATTAAAATGTAATTATGTAATTCCAGACCATTTAACAATTTACAAGTAAAATAGGGATGTCTTTAGTATGTACAATACATGCAGGTTTTATATTTCAAATTGCATTCATCACCGTGCTTGAAATGCTAAGAAATGGTGACTGATATATTAATGCAGTTAATACATAAAAAATTCAATATCCATAATTGTACATTAAACGTAATATATATTGCATTTTGATCTTTTACAGAAGGACAACTTTAAGACTGTCAATGACATCACATGGCTGCTGAGGTTGAATGAGAGTAATGTGATCTACAGCAACTTTAGCTGGAACCCAGAGACCGTAGCAGAGATTGTGGACATCACTGTAGGTGCAATCAACAGTACCTTCAACCGTACCATCACCATTGCCAACAGCACCATCAACAGGATCATGGAAGTTGCCAACCACACCCTCACACATACCAGGAGGATGACCAACTGCACCAAGTGTTTCATGCGCTACACCATGATGATGGCTAATGAGACCCTCAATGCCACATTCTCACAACTCAACCAGACTTTCTTCAACCAAGCTATGAAACTGAATGAAACTCTTTTCATCCAGTTGAAGAAGCTTAACCAGACCTTCTACACTCAGCTTGAGAACTTGAACCATACATTCTACATTCAGATGCAGAAACTCAATGACACAATCACCTTTGCTCGGAACAATCCTCGGGAATTCATCAGTAGGTATGTCAACCTGACAAAGCTAAATGAAACACTCACTAGGCTCAATGCTACTCTCAAGGAATTATACACTAAACTCCGATACAACATCACTCATCCTAGAGAAACCATGGAAAACATCAAGACTCTCATCAAGTATGATGAACGCCGTCAACAGATCACAAGGTTGATGAAGAATCAAGATGTAATCAAGACCAGGGTTATGAATTATCTGGAGGAACTCAGGGCAAACATAACCAAGAAGGCTGTAGCTGCTGTTGATAACTTCAAGGAGCTTATCCAGTATGAAGCTAGAGTTGAAATTCTTCGCAATTATATCCAGACACGATTCAATGTTCCTAAATTCCAGGAGAAGATAGAAGAATTGAAAGTGAAGATTGGCGAGATCAAGGAAAAAATTGCTGCACTCAAAAAGAAGGTTGGAGAGAAAGTCAATGAACTTGAGATGAATATTGCTTCTTTGGACCAGGAAATAGTGAAGGCAGAAATCAAAGCACAGATCACAAAGATCAAGAATTTCATCCAATACTACCTTAATAGCACTACCACTGATACGATTTCCACCTCTGTCTTCATTGATTACCAAGATGATGCCCAGGTCCAGGAACTTATGCGAAAGGTCATCCGCATCAGGCCCCGTAATGTCATTGACATCATCAATAAGACCAGTGTGGTGCAAACTAAGGATCTGGCAATGGAAATGAAGGACAAAATGATTGACGGTCTTGAACTGCTGAACCAAACCACTTTCCGATATGTCAACAAAACCTACCTGCTTGAGAGTGCCAAACAGGCTATTGAAATGCTTAAAGAGTGGAATTCTACCCTCCACGAATATGTCTATGTTAATGTCATCAAGGGAGACCTAAAGCTTGTATTCAACATCACCAAAGAAAAAGTAGCAAACTTCACAAAGGCTGTAATACTCTTTGTCAAGACAAAGGCCGAAGTAATCAAGACAGTTCTGAAGGAACAGTGGGATGCTCGCCCAAGATCACTTGAAGAGCTCAAGCAGCGTCTGATGGATATGAAGGTCATTGCTGCCGACTACATCAGAGAAAGATACAACATTGATGTTGACCAGATAATTGAAAAACTTGTCAATGAATACATGAAGAGGAAGGAACAGTTTGATGAAGTTATTGTTCGAATGGGCAATGAATACATAAAGAGGAAGGAACAGCTTGATAGAGTTATTACCAAGATCATCGCCATCTCCAAAAACGAAACCCATCCTGTAAATATGCTTCCACTCTGTTACTTCAATAAGACCATCTATCAGATTGTTCAACCTCCTGTCAACATGACCATGAATCTTACAGTCCTGTACAGTAAGATGGCAGTCAACTTTACAAATGATTATAGCAAGGAGCTAGCCAATGTCACAAAGGTTTACAGCAAGCAAGTGGCCAACTTCACCAAGGTATACTCTCGAATTGCTATAGACAATGTAATTGCATTTAAGAAGAAGTATACTCCTATAATCATGAAGGCCATGAAGAAATTCAAAGTACTTGCACTTGAAAAGAGCAATATCGTGAAGGAAAGAGCAATCTTGTATTACAACATGACCAAAGGAAATGTTACCTTGTACTATGAAAAGTATGCTCCACTTGTTAATGAGACCATCCGTAACTACACTTGCTATGCCAGGGAAGCTCTCTTCAATTACACTCTTCAGGTTCGCAACATCACTGAGAAATACATCAACATGACAATTGAGTTCCTTGAACCTCATGTTGAACCTTATCGTGAGATCATGATGCAGAAGGTTGAAATGATGAAGGTCCGTGCTGCCAACTTGAAAGAACGTATTCGTCAGCTTCCTGCCCAGACCGAGACCTTTTTGATGGAAACCGCAGAACACCACATCGAAAGATACCCTCAGTACAAGCAGAATACCATCCAGAAGATTGATGAATTAAAGGTGAAGCTTGAGGAATTGAAAGTCAATCTCACAAGGCTCTACAAAGAAGTGAAGGCCAACTTGACACGTTTCTATGGAGAACTTAGGGAAAATGCTACTGATTTGTACATCATCTATAGACAGAAAGTACAGGATATGTACATACTAGGAAAAGAGAAGTTTAACACCTACAAGATCAAGGCTCAGGATAAATGGCAGAAGTTGAAACCAATCGTCTTGACAAAGTCTGGAGAATATCTGAATGCCACCAAGATGGGTATCAACAAGACAGTAGAAGCCATAATCTTTGCAACCAAAGATGAATACTCACTGATCAATGAGCTACCTATGAGGTCAATGGAAAAGACCATCTACGAACTTACTGTAGACTTCAATGCATACGTCCAACAACTTGTGGAGAATCTTGTCGAGAATGCAAAGATGAGCATCAAGGAGCGAACAAGTCTGCTCAACAAGTATCCTGTGAAGTACCTCAACATGACTGTCTTTGAGGTAAGATATCTGTTGCAGTTTGAAAACTTTGTAAAATGATAACTGCAGATAAGGAAGTATCCTAGAAACCTGATACTATGTAACCTACATGTATGTGTATAAAACACAAAGAATTTAAAGACAAATATTTAAACAAATTCTATATAATTCTTAAATATTGTAAAACAGTATTTGTATATATTTGTAATGTTTTTATACAAAAATATCAAACATATTTGATACAATTATACCATGTCAATGTGTCACTAAATTAGTGCACTTTCGTCTTCTTTTTCATATTCAGGTTGGTAACTTTTCATATGGAAAGATTCTGATGGCTTCAAATCTGACAAAGTTCTATGCAAACAAGACTCTGACATGGGCCAACACATCTCTGGTCATGGTAAACAAGACTTTCTATGATGTCTTGAACGTTTCTAATGCCACCCTCAGAGAAGTTGTGATTCCATTCCTGAACCAAACTACCAGGAACCTCATTGTCTTCCTCAACCGCACCCGCTCCCAGTCATGGAGGGTCACCATCAATGAGACTATGTGCTTCCTCAACAGGACATCAGTTATACTGGTGAACAAAGCCAACGAGACCCTCGTCATTGTCCAAGTTAAAGCCAAAGAAGCATGGAAGAATCTAACATCGGAAGAGAGCATTGCCAAAATGAAGATGTACCTTAACAACACCAAAGATCTAATCATCAGGAGTCTTAAGGTTGCCAATGAAACCATCTATATGATACGCAACAGGAGCATCAATCTAGTCATCTACATCAGGGATGAAACTCCACTTCTCAATCTCTCCAGGGAGTATGCTCTTCTGGCCAAGAACTTGACCAAGAATTCAATCTGTCAGGCCAAGAACATCACAGCCAAGACAATCAACTATGCTCGCAACATGACCAACACCATTGTGACCTACATCCAGGGACCTGCCAAAGACTTCACCATGGAATATGTGACTTATGTCAACAACACCATGGCAGGTAAGAAAAGGAAATTTAACAGCTTTCTTTTTGATAAATGCTTTTAAAAGTACCATACATATATAAACATATTTGACATCAAATATCTGAATATTCAGCAATCAGTAACTTGAAACTTTTCAATAATTTACATGAATGATTCTTAATAGGTATGTTTTAATGAAGACATTTAATCTACTAAATGAAAATATATTTTCTGTATTTTATTTGTCTCATAGGCTGGGCTATCCGCTACTATGAAGTTGATCAATTTCCAACAAAGGTTAGTGCATACCTTGCAACCATCAAGCCAATTGAAAGGACAAGGAATCTTACCATTATTGCCATCAACCGCACTCGTCTCTTGACAGAGATGGCCTACAACCAAAGTCAAGTCCTGACCCGCTATGCCCTAAACCAGACCCTCATCATGACCCAGTATGCAGTAAACCAGACTCGCCTTCTCACTGACAAGGCCTTCAACCAAACCCGTTTATTCACCAAGGAAGCCATGAACCGTACCCGCACACTGATCAGAGAAACAATCAACAAGATTGGCCATCTTGATGACCGCAGCTTTGCCATGAATGTCTCTCACCCGTTCAACTGGACTAGCTTCAGGACATTACCCAGACTGAGCAACAGCCAGATCCAGTACATCAAGGTAATAATGATATGATGAATTTATCATGCCCACATATTTGAAAACTTTCAATTAGGAACTACAATAGTCAGTAAAGAAAGAACAATAACTTCAATAAATCATTCATGATCAAATGAACTGAAAATTTTGACAAACAGATGTGTTTTTATTTGAGTTTTATATTGTTCTGTACATTCCAACATTTTAAAATACAAAGAAAGAGGGTTCCAAAAGAACCAGTGCAACCTTGGCAAAGGAATATACATATATGTATGTGTAAGGTATCATGAACTTTTGTAATGCGCACTTCTGTATCATTACAGAAAAGTATATTTTAATTAGAATTGTAGTCCTGCTATTCACAAGATGGACATTCTATTTAAGCCCTAATAATACATATTAACACAAGAATTCCTTGTTTCACCCTCAATATTTATAATGTATTAACAAAGGTTCCTTGTTTTATATCTCTGTCTTTGAATACAGAATAAGATGTCACAGCTAAACAACACCATGCAAGAATTGCGTGTGAACCTGACAGAACGGTTTAACAATGTCTCCAAGATGTTGAATGATTACTATCTATTGAAAAAGCCTTTGATTGATGAAAAGATTGAGTTTTTCCAGACTAAAGTTCAGGAAATCCGTAACAGGCTCCAGGAGAAGATCAACAAGTTCATGGAAGTCTTTGAAGAGTACAAGCAAAAATTCAATGAGAAGAAAGAATTGTACCAGGATAAGTGGGAAACTGAATGGAGGCCTCGTCTCTTGGAGAAAAAAGAAGACATCTTGACTAGATGGCGAGAAGAGATCAAGCCAATGATCAATGAGATGATCACTAATCTGACAAGGTTTGTCAAGGACCCTGAGTTGCTTACCAATCTGAAAAAGATGGCTCGTCAGTTCCTGACTGAGACCTTGCCTGAGATGAAGAGAGTCCTCATCAACGAGAAGTACCCCGAGCTGAGGAGAATTATTGTAGAGGAGAAATACCCAGAGCTGAAGATGCGAGTTTTTGCTCAGTATGAGAACGCAAAGGTCATCTTCGAGGAACTCAAGCAAAATGCCACTCTCCTCAGAGAAAATATGAAGGCTAACTTGAAGACTCTGAAGATAAAGGCCATGGAGAAATGGACTGAACTACTGGAGAGGATTAAGGAGATCAAACAGAACTGGCCTGAAAAATACCAGAAGATGAAGGAGGACATTGAGGACCTTAAGCTTCAACTAAAGACCAAACTGTTTGAATATATTAACAAGGTACTTACAGTTCTCCAGGAGCTTCGTATTCCAATTGAAATGCTCCCTCTGGAACAGATGAAGGTCTATTCCCCATGGAAATGTAAGTTACATTTATAAAATTCATATATTATTTTCACTGTTTATTACTTGATAATACTGAAAGACTAGTTATCAATTTATTGATAACTTCAGATGTTTATAAATGTATGTGAAATGCCCTGTTAAATCCAACCCCAGAAAAAACTAAAATGAAATGGTGTGTTTTAAATAAACATGATATAGTCATGCATGTAACAATCTTACATCTTGCATTGAGTATGACTATCTATTTGGTTGTATTAAATGTATGGTTCTAGGACTCCTACCCCCTGGACAACCACCCCCCGGAAAACACCCCTAGGACAACTATAGGGCAAACCCTCTAGGACGACTACTAGGACAAGTAGCCCCCGATAACTACAAGGCAACTACTAGGGGGTAGTTATCCGGGGTACTTGTCCTAGGGGGGTAGTCTCTAGATGTTTGCCCTAGGGGGTAGTTGTCCTAGGGGGTAGTTGTCTAGAGGGTGGTTATCCTAGGTGTTATCCGGGGGTTTGTCCAGGGGATAGGTGTCCGGATACGTAAATGTATGTATGTGCGATGTTATTCAGTAACAATTAATATAATTTCAACTGCATCATTTCCATTATCACTTACCTCTAATTAAATTACAATATAATTGACAAATTTAAAAAATGACACAAAACTATAAACTGACCATGAAATATACTGAAATGTAAAATGGCCTTGTTTCTATCTATTTTTCAACATGACTAGATTATCATTTTGGTTTGGGTAAATGAATAAATGAATAAACCTTTGGACAAATCATGAAGGAATTAAATATTGCTTCTTCTATTTTCTTATAGATACTGGCATGGTCTTCCGAACAAACCACATGATGACATTTGATGGTAAAGTTTACAATGTTCCAGAGTACATGGATGAACAACAGACTTATGTTCTTGCCCACGACTTTGTAGACAATAACTTCACTCTTTTGGTTCAGAAGAGGCGCATCACTCTTGTTGTCCGCAACATGAGTGTTTCAATTGACAACGAGAATGTCGTCCATATCAATGGATTGCCAACTCTGCAGGAACTACCCTACCAGACACCAATAAGCAAGGAGTTCACCATCATGGCCAAGGGTCCATGGGTCAATGTGACATCATCCAAGGGCATTGCTCTTTCATGCCATCTGGAAATCTTCCCATGCATCTTCCACCTGAGTGGCTGGTACCATGGCAAGTCTCGTGGTCTCCTTGGCAACCCAGACACAGAGTATCACAATGAATTCTTCCTGCCAGAGGGTGGTTTTACAACTGATATAGCAGAATTCATTTCAGCATACGATGTCTCTCCATATGACGTGCCAAGAAACGTCATTCCATCTAGATTGGGATCCTGCCGATCCATCACTGAGAAATGCAGAGACATGTTCCTTGATGAAGACTCCACTTTGAATGCAACCTTCCAGGATATCAACCAGACTGAGTTCTACAACTTCTGTGTTGAGGAGACAAAGAAGTGCCACCGAACCTGTGAGGTTACCACTCCTGTTGTCCGTCTTGGCAATGATCTGCAGCACAACGTCAACTATGATCCTGAATGCTGTAAGTCACTTTGAATTGACATACAAATAAGACGAAATAATTGTTAAGCTAAATAAGAATTGAGGATGCATTATATCTATCAATATTTATTGGATTCATGTGACATTAACTTCCTGGCTTGTTCCAGCCAGATGTAAGTAAGGAGTACTTCTTGGTATTCCTGTATTTAAAAAAAGGCTGGAATGTTTTACAGTGATATTCTGTATGCAATTAATCCAATATGTAAATGTATTAAAGAATTAATTGAAGTATTTACCCTATTCCCCATCTTTATTCATTTTTTTATGTGGCAGTCATATTATATATTGCAGAAGATGTTGATCATCGTGGTAGTACAAAAAGAGTAAAAGTTGATCTTCGTGTGACAACAGATCAACTTTTACTCTTTTTTATATTATATATTGATATACTGAATACAATCAAACCTTATTTTTTAAATAGTGGACTGCACTTTAGGCGAAGTCACCCAGGAGAATGGCAGGTCTACAAGCTCTGCAGATATCATCTTTGTTGTGTCTGAAAGTGCTGCAATGGCTGAGGACAATGTGATCAAGTCCAGTATCAAGACTATCATTGCCAGAATAGATAGCAAGCTCAATGCCTTTGATGAAGTAAACGATGTTAGATATGGCATTGCTGCATATGGTGGTTCTGAAATCCATGGAAGACCCCATCATCACACACTATGTGGTCATCTGATGGACAGCAATGTGGACTGTATATTCAGTGGTGTAGACAGCCTAGTCTTCCAGGGAGCTGTCCAGCTTAATGCTATGCAAGCCATCCACCTTGCTGCCAGCTATCCATTCCGCAAGGAGGCTGCAAAGATTATCATCTTGATTGCTGATGAGGATTTGATGGTATGTACCATTAATGACAATAAATAATAATAATGGTGCATTATTGTGTAGTGCTCAGGTCAGTCATGTCATGGCGCTCCAGCATTAATACCCTGGTCATAGCTGAGCATATTGGATACCTATTGGGTGGAGAGTGGCAAATGCAGATTAATGTCTTGCCAAGAGAAGTTAGTGCATCAACCCCTTGAGTGGGAGTCAACTGAAAGAACCACACTTCAATTCACTTACATTCACATTACCTTTACAAAAATAAGGAACACAGTTGACTAATCCTAATAATTCTATGACTTATTAGCCTTTTTAAATATGACATCCTACATATATGTGAATGAATTCATTTTTTCTTGATCTTTTTTTTCAAGGAGGATTAAACTGTAAGGAAAAGTAAACAGTGTTCATGTTGATGCAAAATGCATTTATTTTCTAAAGCCTTTTTTTGTCTTTTGTCAACTCATGTTTATGATTATTTTTCTTCCCTAATAGGAGGAGAGTACTAACCGATTGGATTACCTGCTTAATATCAACAATAGCAAAGCTGCCATTGAGAAACGCCTGGAGCGTCAAGGAATCACCTTCAATGTCTTCTCATCCTACTCGACACTGAATAAGAAGAGTACAGATTCACCAATCTTGGGTGTCACCTACCTTGGCAAGCAGATCATCAACAAGAAGACCAGTGGTGAGGAGGGTACTGACCGCCTAGACATTCCTGCTGGACAGTACGCCAAACTTGCAAAGGCTACCCGTGGTAAGTTCTCATCTTCTTGTTCTAACAACTTTCAAAGGTAGAATGTTGTCTCAGAATATATCAGTTAATCTCTACAAATTTTAGTAAGAATTTTACCTTCCAAGCAGATAAAAGGCAAATGAATACTTGTGTAGACAAATATCAGGCAAAGCAGCATATGCAGGTTTCTTTTGGAAGAATTTTTGTTCCCAAGAATTCCCTGATATCATTTTGGCTTGTCCCTATTAAACCTAAAGCATTGTATGTAAAGCGAATTTCAACAAAGTTCTTTGTAGAGTCACCGTGAAAAAGGACAGTCACATATATGATCCTTTATTCTCCACTTTTTATTAATGCATAAATCTTTGTGGTACATTTGACGACAGGTTCTGTCATGGGACTTCGCTGGCTGCAGACTGGACACCGTGACCTGAACACCATGCTACCTAGGATAATCTGGAAGCAGATCCAGCCCCAGGCTCAAGGCCAGGTTGACTTCATCTGTCGCTGTGTCATTGGCATGTATGGAGAGTCCCGTAATGAATGCCAGATCAGTCGATTCATTGATATTCATTTCTAGTCCCGACATCCCCATGTACTGTTAGCATTCTTAACAACTAAAGAATTGATTTGTAGACAGACTTTTTACTATAAATTTTTGATAATTCACACAATTGATACTTGAATTATCTGTGGTTGTTTGAATGCCAAAGAATTTCAATTGCAGTGGTCATTATACAGTGTACTTAATTCTAATTCCATATTTTATCAGTTATACAAGACAATGATACTGCAAGCAAAAATGTCAAGAGTTTGAACATCGGTTTTTTTTCTTTGCATGGCAGTTCTGTTATAATGCTGTAAGGCATCTATTTGAAAATATGATTCCAGAAGAAATTAAATCACATAAAGCACCTGGCAGTTCAAAAGTTAGTTACCAGATACACATTTTAGTGTTAACCCGTTGACTACTGAATTCTTTAACTCTCATAGGCTTTATACAGGAGCCACCTGGCTCCCGTAGTCTATGGTTTAAACAACAAACTGCAAGAGAAAACGGTGCATTCAGTATGGTTTCCTCAATCGAACATTTACAAAATGAAAAAATACACTGGGTTATGGAAAACATTAATATCAAATTCATCACAAAATGAATTCTTTTTGTTTTACATGTACTTCATGTTATATAAAAATATATAGTGTATATAAATAATAATGGCTAATAAACTGCTGCAAGTATACAATAGCTAGAGTGTGGTTTATGATCATTTACCTTTTTTTATTTGGTAAGACAAACATGTACACACTGTAGGCTATAAAGTCACACTAAGAACAGAATACTGCACCCAGTGAATAATTATATTTGGTACAATCTCATTCCTGCTCTATATAAACCTCAGTTTCTACCCCCTCCCTCGGTGCATTTTAGAATATAGATGAATAACTTTTATATAGAATACTTCCACCGATATACAAATGAATACACAGGGGTTGCTATCCAGGATTGACTTGCCAGTATGAAAGCAAAGATGAAAATAGATGAAAGTTTAGAAATTGAAGTTGGCCAAAAAGTTCGCCTGGATTTTTCAATGAAATAAAATTACGGGAAGTGATGGGATGTCATACCATTATATGTGGAACTTGAGAATTTAGAGAAAGAATTCAGAGAAAACATTAGAAAGAGCAGCAAGAGAGAATGGGAGAGAAAGATATTTATGAAAACAGAAGAAAAACAGAGAGCTAGTGATGAAAGAATCTTTAAAAAAAAAGTAATAATAGATGCTTGGGAAAATAAATGAACACCCATAGAAAAACACAGATATGCAAGGAGTTACTCATTAAGAATAAAGAAACTTTTGTTGGACAGCAATGCCCCTCACCTCCTTCATGCAATTTGAGATATCCCAAGAACTTCTTTTCTTAAAAGAAAGATTGGATAATGGTAAATGATATAGGGGTAGCTACAAAAACATGGAGTTTCTTAGATACACAAGTCATGTAATAGCATATGAAACCAAATTCATATGAAATGGAACATTATTAAATATAATTGATAGGATTGAAGTAAATTGAATATTTCATAAAGAAAGTAAATGTGAGAAAAGTACAATGCCCCGACCGGGATTCGAACCCAGGACCCTGGATTACATGACCAGTGCTCTACTTTGATTCGACGGGAGCCCGGATAGCTCAGTTGGCAGAGTACTGGTCATGTAATCCAGGGTCCCGGGTTCGAATCCTGGTCGGGGCATTGTAATTTTCTCACATTTACTTTCTTTATGATATATTCAAATGGAACATTGTTAAAAAGTGCAGAAGTTTTGTGATTTTCTCACATTTACTTTCTTTATGATATATTCAAATGGAACATTGTTAAAAAGTGCAGAAGTTTTGTGAATAAAAAATAACCGAAGGCTAAAACTTCCCACCAGCAATACAATTGCCATACTTATAACCAACCCCATTTCCTTCTCTCTGATTAAGTATCGACCAGGGAGCCACAAAAAAATGAAATCAATATTTTAAAAAATATTTGGGAAATTGTCAATTTCATGAAAACAGTTTCAGAAACTGCATATACGAGTTCACATTTATCCATCGTTTCTCTCATTGATAATGATTATGTCTGGTTGTGTGTGTGTGTGTGTGTGTGCGTACATGTGCTTTTACATATATGCAGTTGTGGGGTACAGAGAACAAAAGAGCACAATGATGGTCTTTATTCTGTCATGCTTGTCGGGTACAAAATACAATAGGAGAAAACAAAGTTCCCCACAAGTGCATGTATGTGAATGTGTGTGTGGGTGTATGTACTCTATTTGGTTGTCTGTTCCTGTAATTAACATGTGCCAAACTGATGCAAGTCATATCTTCCATGATGAATTTGGGATTGGGGCGATGCAAAACTTTTTATTCCTTGCCCAGACAAAAAAACGCTGATATAAACCATGTATACAAATAAAAAAGTCACATTCCACGTTTTCAAAGAAAATCAACATTAAATATGCACAATGAGCAAGGAAAGCTGTTGCCTACAGGAAACGGTGAATATCGCAGTGGCAGGTTCAAAACCATGTGGCTGATCTTGCAAAACCTGGAAGGAGCCATTATTAGCAGAAGATATGAGAGCATCTCGCCTCAGCATGGTGGATATTGAAGACCGGAAGGTTTCGAGAAAGGCCACTAAAGGACAATAAAACCTTGGTAATGAGATGATTTGTGTAAAAGCAGAAAACAAAATCGGGATGGTGAAAGTTTGAAAGAAATCAAAGAAGGAATTAGAAGGTTATGGATGTTTGAAAAATGAGACCACTAAATATATGTGAATCTTAAATTGGCAATTTTATGAGTCGATTGTGACATGGCGGTCAACTCTCCAGTTTGTCGTATATACACAAAAATAGCATTAATTGGCTGTTTTCTCTGAAGCGCTTTTTCCCTCAGGGCAGTACCGTACTCTAAATATATTGTAGATAGCATATTATCATAGGTCCTCAGAAAAGAAAAAGCTCCTACGGAGTAATACTTTAAAATAAAAAAGAGAAGACATTTTAGTCATTTTGTGTGTTGGAGCAAATAGAGGAGTTGTCTGCCACTCCATCACAGTGATATTACCGATTCAGCCAAATTGAAATTCTCATATGTATAGTGATGACAACTTATCAAAATTCATAACTTTCTTATTGCTTGTCCAATTTTGTTCAATTTTAAAGCAATCTACTTCTCTGATTTGTCCTCTTTCTGTCAGAACAACTTGCTGTTAAGGTTGAACTTCCATTTAAGGAATGAAACGTCCAACCCCACAGCGTGGGAAGAAGGACGATAAACAATAATGGTGAATGAAGAATAAAGTGTACCAGGTGTTAGCTAAGTAAGCTGAATTCAGCACCACTATCTTTCAAGCTTATCATTAATAAAACATACAGGTCAGGAGGCTGCCCGAAATAGTCACCCCATTTTACATGAGATTTGACCCCTTAAAGTTATTTAGACCATCCATGTCATTCCCATAAAGCTTGTCAGCTCGAACGAAGCTGCCAGTATAGCTCCCAGAGCCCCCCCCCCCCCCCCCCCCCCCCCCCGGCCCAGAAGGGCCCCAAAGTCGGGTCGATTTCAACCCATCTATCTATCATACATGTAAGTGCCAAAATTTGTCAGAAGAAAGGTGTATGACTGTACATTTCCAAAACAGAAAAAATGACAAAATCATCCGTTGGGATGGGTTGTCAGACCGGGGTAATCTCACTAGTCATAAGGACCGGTATTCATAACGACCACTTATTCATAAGGACCGCTATCCATAACGCGTGAGTAAATGAATAGCGGTTTTGTATGAATAGCGAGCAAACCATAGACAAATTACCTCGCTATTCATAAGAACCTCCAATCATCAGGACCACTATTCATAACTATTCATAAGGACCGCTATTCATAATACGTGTTAAATGAATAGCGATTTTCTATGAACAGCGGTCCTTATGAATAGCGAGCGGACCCCGTCAGACCGCTCCTAAAACTTAGGGCTAATTTTTCCCCTTAAGGAAGAGGTATGGGTGTACATTAAAAAATATAAAAACTTACAAAATTTTCCATCGTGAAGGGGGTGTAGTCCCTGAAAAAACACCAAAGTGTCCCTAAACCAAGCTTTGCTGCCCAAAATACTCTGGATGTAGATGTAGGCATTACAACCTTAATAACTCCAAAGTTTCTCATTCAATTCATGTCAAAATTTACATAGTACAATCTTGGGATTTTTACTTTCTTTGGTGCAATTTGGTGTCAAATGATCATTTCAATAATAAGTTATGAAATTGTGAATATTGTATTGCTTTTTCAAAAGTAGTCAAATGATATTGTCGGGAATATGTAAACACACCCTTTGTCCATTTGCACCTGTTTGACAAGGAATAATATAGAGCTTGCAAGGTATTTGTGTAATTAACACATGAATGGTAGATTTCAGCATGGCAGCCATGTAGCCCCGATACTTAAAGATGGGTAGAAAGCGACCCGACTTTGGGGCCCTTTTTGGGGGCTCTGGGGGCCAAACCCGGTGGCTTCATTCACGCTGACAAGCTTTTTGTGAATGACATGGAAGGTCTAAATAAGCAACTTTAAGGGGTCAAAGCTCATACATGTATGTACATGTAAAATGGGGTGACTATTTCGGGACAGGCTCCCAGGCTAAGTACATTCCAAGTAACGCATGATTTATTCACAGATCCATGATGATCTCTTTTCACATTTTCTTTTTACTTATGATTTCTTTACATGTACTGTAACATATGAAATAGTACATTGTAAAAACAATTCAAACCATGTGACACACATATAAAAAAAGGCAATGACAAATATATTGTTTCACTCTTTATTCAATATACTGAATGTCATTTATCCGCATGTGAACCAGAATACAATTTGTAATTTATAAAACAGAAATTTGTGATTAAAAATAGAATACTGGTGAAGGTGAATATACACACAATGTGTTACATAATAAGGCTGTAGGTAGTTTTGCAAACCTTATGCTGGACAGAATAATATATGAATACATGTACCATTTTTTCCTCAAGGATTGAATATACATCTGTTTTCTTTAATACATGTATATCCAGTGTCCATTGGTAATGCATAAAGATGTATATATCGTAATGTGATATTATACAAGGACGGAATATCATCATTACATTATTATATGTACATGTATGTACATGTATGTATAAAGTCTGAATATATTTCCTTTTATTGTTGCTATAAAATGTCATGAGTAAAAAGGCAAATTACTACTTTTTGAACAAAGAATAAAAACATATCAAATTTGGTGAATTTCACTTCCATAAAATCTCACCTAAAATGAGTTTGTTGCCATTTATATAAAGACATAAAACAATTGATAAGGTGTATTGGAAAATTGTTAAGACAAAAAAGAAATAAGACCCCAAAATCAAATATTTGTCAAGTGAAAATATACTATGGCACATTAGAAAATAATTATAAGTATAATAAATAGTTACATTTGCACAATTAAAATAATTTCAAATACAAAATAATACAGAATTATATACTAAAACAGAATTAAATCAACTGTAACATACACAAATTCTCTACTTGCAGATTGACTAATAACATGCAGGTGCAATTATCATGGTCAGCATAGGTGTACACATGTACACAATCATCAAAAAAAATAAAAAGCTTCTGAAAGTTAAATGTATTGCACACACATAAACACAACACCCCCTATAAAAAAATCAACAACAACAAACAAACAAACAAATAAAGTCTTAAGTGAGACCAGTCTTGTCTCTCAAGGTGAAGTGAAAAACAAATATATTATGTACATGTATGATGATCAGATTGTATTTCTTGGGACTAAAATAAAAATAAAAATAAAGGGCAATGGTTTTAAATCAGAATGTCCCAACAGCACAAACTGTAAGTTCTGACCACTAATTATAATGGATAGTGTGCGTATCATGGACATACATGTAATCCAGATGCAATGGCAGATTTTTTAATTTTTTTATTTATTTATTTATTTATTTTTTTTTTTGGGGGGGGGGGGGGAACATTCGGCCTGTGCCCCCCCCCCCCCCTGGAAGGAAAGTATGCATTGATTGTGCCCCCCTCCCCCCTTTAGAATGAAAATCCTTTTTTTTTTGCTTGTCAGAGAATAATGGAAGGAAACTGCTGGACCCCCATAATCCCCCCCCCCCCCCCCTACTGAGCAACTTTTTGAGAGCTGGCGAGACCCAAAAATATGGGTCTCCCTTTTCCAAAAGTCGACAAACTTGCAGTTTTGTGCCCCCCTTATACAAAATCCTGAATCCGCCACTGTCCAGATGTTTTGCAGATAAAGGAGGATGAAACTCAACATACATTAGCTGATAATCATGTGAAAAATTGTCAGCCTGTTCAAAGTATCTGGAAAATACTCTGATTTGATTACTCAGTATAAAGGAGAACAGTCTCTCTAAAGTTTGCAGATTTCTTGCTAGATATTATCCCGGGCCCTATTGTGTGTGGGCGTGAACGGGAACATGTACATCGACTATTCGAGTCACAAGTCGCTGTAAAGTTTGTTTAGAGAATTATTATATGAAGTTCAACGTTTTAATATTGTATAGCGACATAGAACCCTTAACATACAGACTCACAGAGCAAAACATTTTTGGTGATTACCCTTAAACGTCATTCTGGCTCTCAGTGCTCAGATGAAAAATTCAATATTTAGCAAGCACTCTTTTGCCAAGGAATTAATAAGACTGCAGGCTTGGACATTTTGGTGGTAGAGTCTAAAAAAAAAAACCCACTGCAAATTAAGACACGACGAATGTTACCACCAAATGAGAGAACTTACTTATTGTATAAACATTCAGATTCCTACAGGAGTAATCTTGCTAATCACTGAATTAACCACTGTAGAAATCTCCATTAATCATAAAATAAAACGGGCCATTTCACATCAGTGTAGTGTAATCAATACACATGCATGCATGCATTATTACATAGGAAGCTAAAAATAAATGTAATATTTTTTGGTAATTACAAAAACTTGACAGTCATATGGAGTGGAGACGATGGCTTTTTAGGACCTCCGAAGGGAGGTGTGGCAGGTCTACGTACCCCATGTGCTGCTGATGTGGGTCTAGATGATGAGGTGAAGTTAGGTTCATGAGCTTGATGTACATGTAGATAACTTGGATCAGGATCATGCTCTATCTCAGCTTGGGTGAAATCAGTGGATGCAGGGGATGGAGGGGGATGTGATGATTCTGAAATGGAAGGAAGGAAGGAAGGGGTAAGGGGATGAGTGAGATGAATGATGTGCAGTGATTGACATCAGGGGGGTGTTTCATAAAGCTGTTTGTAAAGTTACGAATGACTTTACGAACGACAAGAACATGTTCTTGGGTGCTATACTAATCAGATTCTCAATCATTTAGCACAAGAACTGATCACCAGTCGTGTGTAAAGTCGTGCGTAACTTACGAACAGCTTTATGAAACACCCCCCAGGATACATACACATGGCACAATAGCTAATGGCAGTAACCACTAGGATATATGATTCCCGGAATTTTCATTCCTGTATGTCTTGCCAGTTTGAACGCAAACTTTGGGAAATTTTTTCAAATGACTGAAAAAACTTCCACAGCTTCATGAAGATGCATTCCAGGCCAATCAGTGAAAGTGGTTCATGCAATTTGTCTGGCATGGGCAATAGCGATGACAGAGTCCTGAAGATAGGATAATAAGTAATTTTATTCTAAAAGTATTGTGAATACTCCCCAGAAACTACAGGAAGTTAACAGGAATCAACTTCCTAGAAGTTTTTGCAAAGGTGACATCACCTTACACATATTGCTCCCTCTATATCTCAATTTTATAACACAAGATCCAGAGACAATAATTATTCCACGGTTACTTCAAAACAATAACTAAATTTCAAACTTCAACCCTGAACCCAAGACTTCAACCTAACCTTTAATCCCTACTTACAAGTACATGTATGTAAGTCCTAACGCCCAAAGTTTCACAAAATTAGTCAAGACATTATGATCTAATGCTTTTCAGTCCATTTTAGGTGTAGAGAATAATAAAGAATTCACAGAGATATTACATTTTCAGGTCATTTTGAATCAAATTTTAGTTATCTGTACGCAACTATACATTATTACTCTTTGGTTATATGCATCTACATGTATGTACACGTACATGTACATGTACATGTACATCCATAAGTAACTGTGACAGTAGTTTCTATCAACTGTGTTTGGGAGATATATCACGTTGGTAGGTATCATCGGTTTGTAGTATTAACATTCAGCGTAAATTTGGTTTGAATCATTCTGTGAAATCATATTTTAACATACCAGAACTCAAGTTCACCTTTAAACATGCCAGTAGAGAAATCAGTGGCATTTCGTCTAGCAGCTGACATGTTTATTTGTCACAACTTAATGCTACATGTCCATATACAGTACATATACATACATGCGTATGTAGATGAAACTTCCAGCAGTGTTAGTTGTATATATGGAATTCTATATTCAAAATATTGTTTTCGATTGAAAATAAAAGTATTAAAAATGGATGCCATGCATGAAGTGAATGATTACATTGCACATGTATGATTAAGCAACATGCAGATGTAATTAACATACATGAAAATATATACAAATCTGTGTTATGTATCTGATATGTGCATCATTTGTTACTATCTCACTTTGGGGTTTCTACATTAACTGACGTGCTTCTTCCCATTACTGTATCAACTGACATTTTCGCGTACTGCTATTTCGTGGATAACAGGGAGACAACATTTTTGGGGAAGTGGTTGCTTTTATTATAATTAACGCAGGCTATTAATAACATGTTTGCAACATGCCTTGCCAGCTCATTTCCACTTATTAAAGTTTAGGACCCTCCAACACTTCTTAAGATTCATAATCAACAAAAAAAGTCTTGCCAAATGAATGGCTGATAGAGTACCAGTATCATGCATCATTCCTGGATACGGTTGCATATAATAATAACGTACATTTATATAGCGCAATAACTATACACATATACTCTACTGCGCTTATCATAAAGGACCAATTGCTTGATAATCAATTGTTACATAGTAGTTCATTACACAACAGGTGGGTTTTTAACTTAGTCTTAAAAGAGCGCACTGACTGGGAATTCCTAAATGTTAAAAGGAAGATTATTCCAAATCTTAGGTGCTGCGCAAGAAAAAGCTCGATCTCCCATTGTCACCTTTATAGTCCTGTAAGTTGGCATTTTTAGAAGCAATGTGTCATTTGTACTCCTGAGATTATAGGAATGTGGATTTGATTTTAAAGTAAGTAATTCAGAAATGTAATCCGGAGATTGACCATTTAAGGCCTTAAACACAATCAAGAGAATTTTAAAAGCAATACGCTGCCTCACTGGCAACCAATGAAGTGTTTTTAAAAGAGGAGTAATGTGGCAAAATTTTGAGGAGTTACAAACTAGTCTAGCGCAGGCATTCTGTATACGTTGAAACTTCATTGTATGTGACTCTGGTAAACCAAGCAGTAATCCATTGCAGTAGTCAATCTTACTAATAACATAAGCATGCACTAAAGTTTCTGCACTTTTCTGGTCTAGATATTTTTGAATGTGACAAAGATTGTAGAGCATATAGAAAGCTGCTTTACACACTTTGGATATATGTGTCTCCATGTTCAGAGTGGTATCAAACCAAACACCCAAATTTCTTACAGTATTGGATGAATTTACAACTGAATTACCGACTCTTATGCTAGGGACATCAAGTTTTGATATTTGTCGGGATGTTCCAATTATCATAAATTCTGTCTTACTTTCATTTAGCCTAAGTTTATTTTGAAGCATCCATGAGCGTACATACTTAATACATGCCTCAAAAACTGATATTTTTTCATGCATTTCGTGATTAGGATTGAAAGAAATGTATAACTGAGTGTCATCTGCGTAGCAATGACAAGAGACCATTATAGGAAAATTTTCTTGAATGTCTTTGATAAGTTTGCTAGTGTATAAAGTGAAAAATAACGGGCCAAGGCGCAAGCCTTGGGGTACACCATGGGATACCTTAAAAATATTTGAATCAACATCATGAATTCGTATTTTTTGCTGCCTATCAGTAAGATAAGATTCGATCCAATCAAGAACTGTTCCATCAATACCAAAACAAGTACGTAATGTGTCAACTAAAACATCATGAACAATAGTATCAAATGCCGCACTTGTAATGTAACTTTCTGTCTGTCCATGGCCATTAAGAGATCATTCTTAATTTTAAGTAGATTGGTCAGATGTACATTTGTAGAATTCAAAATGGGAACATTCAAAATCAAGGGAATATACACTGAAAATAAGACCCCCCCACCACACACAAAACAACAACAAACACACAAAAACCAGTTATTTTGGCTAACAAGAATAAACATAGAAAGAAGATCAAGCAAATTTAAAACCATATGTAAAAATGATAGTCTTGAATACCTGACAAAATCTGACTTTCTTATTTTAATAGACGTAATGTACAAAATTCTGTCATGTTCAAAGAAATTAACAAGTATAAAGCAGATACTAATTGTTTTTAAAGTAGAACGTTAATGATTTTAAATATTGGCTTAATACTTATTATTGCATAGATGGCATAAATTAAACAAGGTTATCCAAATTCAACGCTTGGAGACATTTGAAGTAATGATTATTATCAATTATAAAACGGTAAAATACAGCCCCCGATATAGCAGCTGAAGAGCTCCTCGAAAGCTGCTGAGATATGTGACGACACACCCTGGACCAGTCCTGTCTAAGCAGACGATGTCCCATAACATCTTACACATTTTTCAGAGCCTATTTTGTCATCTCCTCTTCACTTATTTCTCTTCCTTCACTAGCGTCAGTCTTAATGTTAGTCTGTTGCCTCACTCTTAACTTCGTGTATGGTATTATTTTGATGAAAAATGCAGCGTTAAGAAAATAAAGGAATCAGTCACTTGTAAACAAAATAAGACGCCATTGTATTTTCAGCTGCTTGCACCGGGGCATGTTCGGCGTTTCAAGAGGGAACGAATACCATCCTGCTATTATTCGGAGGGCTTTTCAATTTGAAAGTGGGGTTTATTTCATTGATCATTGACCCTTCTCCTATGTATTTACAATCAAACGGTTTTAGCTATCAGAATCAGTTTCACTTTCCCTTTATAATGGTGTGAAATAAGGTCATGTTTAAATACACCAAACTCTTTATAATTTGATAAATAATTGCATTGCAATTACGTTCATTCATTATAGGACGTCGTCTGCTTAAGCAGGATCGATCCCGAGTGTGACGACATCAAAACATCGCTATATTTCTGGCGAATCCTCGGATATTCCAGATGCTGAGAAGAGCTTTTATTTGTGTTGTTTTTATAATCACCAGATACGCAGTTGACATAAAACTTATACGATTGCCATCTGTAAGCTTCCCAGTTTCTAGTGATACATTAATTGCCATATTTGTGATTTTCTTTGAATATCTACTTTAACTATAACCTCCAATTAATGTGTATCTTATTACAAGGCAAGATAAGGCAAAGGTACTACAAAAAACTGTGGCATTTCCATAAAAATATTCAGTTTTACCACATTTCAGATCACCATTTCAAAATGGTCATACATGAAGACAGCAAATACATGTACCAGGAATAACAAATATAAGCACACTACATGTACATTATATGGC
This sequence comes from Heliocidaris erythrogramma, assembly GCA_025617745.1. Classification (NCBI taxonomy): domain Eukaryota; kingdom Metazoa; phylum Echinodermata; class Echinoidea; order Camarodonta; family Echinometridae; genus Heliocidaris; species Heliocidaris erythrogramma. The sequence goes on along the minus strand of CM046859.1, from coordinate 44,701,440 downwards.
AATTATTTGACTAAATTATTTGAAAGGTTTTTCAAACAGTCAAGCTCCCATATATTTATGTCCAACATGTAAAAACAAAGGGATGGATCACAGGTGTGGACCTCATAACTTTCAATGTCTTCACACAATCAAATCCATGTCTGTTCAGGGTCTACTACAGAAGTACATGTACTATAGGGTGAATTCTCTCCATAATTATGCTCACTGGTTACTACTACATTGTGTATGTTGCTTGCTTACTGAAGATAAGACTTCTGTGCAATCTTTACCTCTCTGCTACTTATGACATTTACCAGGAGAATCGAGTGGCTTAGAAGTTGCTTTACAGTTGTCCCAGATGCGGCGGAATGTCGGGCTCGGACAATGGAACTGGAGGGGCCGTATCCGGACACCTACCCCCTGGACAACCACCCCCCGGATAACCACCCCTAGGATAACCACCCTCTAGGACAACTACCCCCTAGGACAACTACCCCCTAGGGCAACCACCCTCTAGGACGACTACCCCCCTAGGACAACTACCCCCCGGATAACTACCCCCCGGACAACTACCCCCGGACAACTACCCCCTGGACAACTACCCCCCGGACAACTACCCCCCGGACAACTACCCCCAGGGACAACTACCCCCCGACAACTACCCCCGGACAACCACCCCCTAGGACAACTACGGGGGGTAGTTGTCCCTCAAAACAAAAGGTGCCCCTCCACTTCCACTGTCCGAGCCCAACGTCGTTCCGCCGCCTCTGAGTTGTCCAATAGGGTGTCAGAGTGCTTCCCAGCAATATTAGATAGAATTAAAAATCAGAGATTGGTAGAAGAGTGAGAGGTGGAATAGAGGGTTCTTTACCTTGATCATAATGAGGCTTTTCCCTTGGTCCTACTGCAGACTTGGCTCGACGCTGCATCAACGCACCTCTTGGTCTAAAATAGACAAAATAAATATGTTACACTACATATTCCTTATACACCTACATGTATCAATATTCTTTTATACTCGGCACAAACCATCCTTAACCTTCATGATTAAATCATAGGCACACTTTAAAGATTTTAGAAAATAAGTGCAATGAGGCTATTGTTGAGCAAATAAAGTGAGTTGTCTTTATACGGTTTATCATTGCTGGCATACTGTACCTTCCTACTACATGTAAATGTACATACTCCTGTAAGTGTGGCCCTATAGAACAATGTGGTGATGACTTACTTGTACTTGTGTGGTCCAACTGACTTGGGTCTCCTAGATGCAGGGGAACCATCCATCCATCCTGGAGAATGGAATGTCTTCATCCGGTTAGTAATGCGCTCCCATGTAGCAATGTCTCGTCCTCCTGCTAACCAGTGGTTGCCCATCTGTATCAAGACTGGTTGGGTTGGTGTGCTGGATCTACTCTTGGCAGAAGAAGCATGTGATGTCGAGCGCTCTGAACCAAGTGAGATGTAAACATAATAACGAATGAAGTCAATTTACATTCTGTACTGCAAGACCATTAACCTCTTATTTGCACAAAACTACGGTATAGGCACGAATTACCAGAAGAATTACTTCGTGCAACAACATAAAGGCTTTGCAAATTACCCATTTCTGGTCTTGAGGTGTTGTGGCCTAGTGGAGAAGTCCCTGGACTGTATGGGGTTCGAATCCCTGACCCAGCAGTAGTGTCTTTCGCAAGACAGTAATCTACATTTACCACACTCTACCCAGGTGAAGTAAATGGGTACCTGGCAAGAATTAATTCCTTGAAATGCTAGAGCGCCGTAAGAGTAGCTATGCTAAAGCCAGGGTAATAATTGTGGAGCACCAGGAGTGTCAAGTCTGACAGATCTGTGTGCTATACAAGAACCCACTATTATTATTATCATTATTACATGCATGTACATGTAGCTGCATGACCACCCTTTCAACACATGTATAGATTAGTTTTACACTGTCAACACTTTAATACATAATCATGAGAAATACAATGTGGGGAGATTATTTGGGGCGCATATATTCCACTAAAAAAATCATTTAACTTTAATATTAGTTTTCTGATTTTCCTCAACATTTTGATCTGTTGGTCAGATTTTTCTGCTTCAAATAAAACCAAGTAATTTTTTGACAGGACTTAAATAATATATGAAATAGAAGAAGGAACTCTCCATACATGTACATTTGCTCAAACACACAGTACACTGCAACCTATCAAGGACATAAATAACATGCTATTTCTCAAATATATGGCAGGCAAAGAAGTGTGTGATGCTACAGTATGTTTGGACTAAAACTATTTTCACTTACTGAAACAGTTACAAGACAGTACATGCGGTGTAAGATTTATTTCCTACTGACAGTATTCTAAACTCTGGATTAAAACCTAAAGACTGAATTTCTGAAACTTTATTAACGGAATTCATTTATATATACTCATAAGATGTTCTTGACACAAACCTTTATTGCGCACTGAAGAAGAAGACGACTTTGGCCTTTTCAGGGTGTTCCCCCAAGCTTTTGTCCTTTGTCTCTGGTACGCTGTATAGATGCCTGAATCTGGCCATACATTGATATCCAACACAATCAGTTCAGCTCTGTGAAATGGACAAAACTACCATTAAATTGATTTACATCAACATTCTGTCCATAAACATATATTTATATCTATAGAAATTATGTGACCCTCCACCACAAAACGACCAATAAGTCGCAATGGAGTTATGGCGTAAACAGCTGAAAAGGGTGGTTTGGGCGGAAATTTTGATTCTCAGTTTTTTATATTTTCTGAAATCTACTATCTGACAAAATGTCAGTGTAAAATACCATGTTGAAATATGTTTTTACTCTCATTTAAACCTACCAGAGCCGGGTTATTTAGACCCATCTCACAGCCGGGGGGGGGGCTGATTCCGCCCCCCCCAGATCTCGGCCGTCCACCGCGCATTTGCAACGAAAATCGGCACACACGTCGCCGACCACGTAATCTACAAAACTGTATAGTCAATTTCTCCGAAAAATGTCTCAACTAATTAATTATGCTAATTTATGCATAAAATTAATGGTTTGCTCTAATTAATTAAATAAAGCCCCAAAACTGCTAATTTTTTGTATAGAGACACTTTGTCAGATTCTGATCAAATAAACCAAAAAAAAAATTCGGTAAAATCCTTTTTTTCTTATGTATTTGTTTTTCAACTTTTTTTTTTTATTGTTTTTTCGATGGAATTCGTCGGCGACACTATTTTAATCATAAACAACATAAAATTAATTGTTTTTAAACAGTAAAAGTAAAAATAATGAAACATTTATGAATTTTAGCTGGAAACACAATTTGCATTGGATTTGTACACGAAATCACGTTTTTGAGCAATTTTGGGTCTGACATGCACTTACGAAATGTTGCGTAACTCCGGAACCGCACGCGTGGACATCACAAATTTGGTCTCAAAAGTTGCGCAAGACTTGAAAGAAAAAAGTAGTGAAGCGGCGTGGTGACTGCTTTTCGCGATGCGAACATATTACGCGAAACGTCGAGGGGGGGGCGGAATCCCCCCCCCCCCCGGGCCTATTAGGGTTAAAATTACCATTTTTTCCTGGACCTTCAAACTTTGTGTGCAACTTGCTGGGATTGTACTTCACATCGCTTTTCTGGTATAGCTTAAAAACTATGCATTGTCTGTTATTCAAAATCTAAAGAAACAAAGAAATATATCTATGTTAAAGGTATGGAAAGATTCAATCCAATCCATTTAGTACTTCACAATGTATGCTAGGGAGTTTTGACTCAGCCTTTTGTGCGACAAACGATAGGACACAGATCATGGTCACTCTTCTTTAGAGCCCCATTTCTCTATTGTTTTGGTCATTAGCCTGTCTGACACGTTTACATTCTCATTGTTAGAAAGCTTAGAAAGTTTAGAATCAAAGCTTTCAAACTGTGTTGAAATTTAACAAACCCAATTTCTGGTCATTTTCAGATGCAGGGTCACATATTTATTCATTTACATGTATAAGTAAGATTAATACATTTTATTTTTGTTCAACGTACATGTACATGTAGGTGTAAACAAATTTCCAACCTACACCACATACACACACAGCAAGAGATCAGTATGATATGCATGCAAACACTCACTGTGATCTAGATGAATCGGGCGCACTCCTGGCTGTGTTTGGCCTGCTCAGAGCTCTTTTGGTACGACTTCAGTAATATTAAAGCAATTAAAAAGAAAAGCAGAAATCAGAAATTAAACTCAAAAACAAATTATTTCACACATCTGTTAACATATTACCACTGCACCTCTTCAAAAATTCATAGAAGAGGACACACATGCTTGACTTAAATATATCAAATGGAGAAATAATATAGCACAAATCTTTCTGCCTCTACTTGAAAAACATGTAATATACATCTACTTGTATGCCCCCCTCCCCATCCCCCCACAAAAAATAAAATAATAATAAAATAAAAATAAACAATAATATAAATAAATAAATTTTAAAAAAATTTAAAAAAAGAAAAGAAATAAAAGATATTTAAATAATACATGTGCAGTGTTGACAATATCCTTTAAATCACAAAATATAAAAACATTGCATAGGTTGATAACACCAACAACATTGCTTTAAATATGAGTGTTAAGTGAAATGACCTGTACATGTACATGTATTATGAAACAAGGTAGGATTTCTAGTTACTTATTTAGAGCCTTTGATATATCCAGTGTTTCTATGGATGCTGTATTGGCTTCTGCTACTTGATTGACCATGGATCCATTTCTCTCTCTTTCTGTTTGACTTCTACATCAACATTGGGAAACAAAACAAAATACATCTAGAGTTTATAGTGCAAAAATAAATGGCTTATTTCATTGAAATTCTATAGAACTCATTGCAATAGTTGCTGGATTGTGCTCAGTGGGTGATTTCACGTTCGGTGGTGGTGTTTGGTGTTGGTGTTTAGAGTGAAGATTCTCCTAAAATCAAGCTCAAACACCGCTGTTCAGATTAAGGAGCCGATACCAATATCCTAACAAAGCGCATCAATAGCTTAACACAGGCAACGGCGTCAGCACCATTTGTAACGAAGGAAAAAAATTCTTTAAAACTATTTAATTATTAGTCTAGAATATTGTTAAATTACACGAGTAGTCCAGTAATTCTAAAAGAAATAATTATTAGATCTAGAGTGCGGTAAGAAATTTCACAGAAATGAATAGTCTTGACAGGAGCAGTAAGTTTAGATATGATTTCTCTCTAGTTTCTCACTTGCAGCAGAAAAATGCTGTGGCAGCTAATGCAGCTAGACGCCGGATCGGACGGCGTAGTGCGTACAGGGCAAACAGCCAAATCTCAGGCATTGGCTCATATTAACCGTGAAGTTTCATGACTTTTGTATTGTAAATGTTGATTTAGAGCTCATCTTGGTAAACGATGTGGACTCTCTGGGTCTTTAACTACGGAATATCTTACGTCATATTTATTAAATCTATCTTAAAAAGAAAATTAGGTAGGAATTTTTATTCACTCCTTCAGCCCCATTAAAAAGCAAAAGCAGTTCCTTTCCGTGAGCTCTAGATCTAACGTTAGACCAAATGCTGGCCTAGATCTAATATCAGGCCTATATGAACATAATACCTCTTAACACCTATCAAATTACACTTCGAATGATGCCTATTGTTATCATTTCTCATGACTAATCTGCAAAATTTCCCATAGCTAGAAACACCAACACCAACTTGAACACTGACCGTGAAATCGGTATTTCTTAATCCCTAGGGGTATAGTGTTAGTGAATGGGAATTTGTACATGAAAGTAAACACAGACGGCCGAGCTTGGTTCAGCAGACGATAATTAACACAACATAAACACCGGCAACCGGAACTTCGTCAACAAATCGGAGGTCAACACCTAACACCGACTGACTTTTTTCCTCATTTCATAGTCGGTGTTAGATCACGATTTCGCGGCAAAATAGACACTAACACCAAACACCAACACCGAGGGTGAAATCACCCAATGTCTACCTTATAATGTGATAAAGAACAGTCATATAACATCTCTTTTTGTTGCAAGAATATCTCAAACCCCCCTTGCTGTTATTGTTTAATAGGGACTGGATGTAACATGCAGTTTAATATGGTAAAGTACAATTGTATTATCAATCTTAAAATATTTGATGTGTTAAATGGAAATGACCATTTACATGTAACTTGTGTATTGATTCCAACATACATATACATGTTATATATATATGAAACCATCAAACCTTGCATCAGGTGCACTTGAAGAAGTTGACACATCATTGTTTATTTGTATGGTTTCCATGGCACAGCGTATACAGTTATAGAGAGAGTCATCAAGGCTGTAATAAGGATGCTGGTGGTCATGGTTACTCATCTTCTTGTCTTCAGTCATCCGGGCACTTAGTATTTCAGTCAATGTTGTTTCTATTATAACAAAGAAATTAAGGTGGTTGAAAACAAATACCAAATTACACATATAAATCTTGTATATCAATCAGAAATCAATGAATTTGAAATTCCATGTATCCAGCATATCAATCAGACATGTAAAATTGGGATCTATGCATACTATCACTATTATTATATATTTTGGGCTAATAATATTGGCTATATAAACTTGATAAGTGATATCTGAATTAAAGAAGAGAGTACAGAGACTATATTTATGTAGCTGATTCATTACTAACAACATCAAATGATATGTACAATGTATGCATTTGTGGAAATAATAATAATAATAATAATAATAATAATATTTAGGAGCGCTAAAAAGAGAAAGTACCATAGCGCTTACAAAATTACAAATCTGAAAAGAAAAGACAACATCAGCAGCAAAAAGACAGACTCAAAAAAGTAAGAGATTACATTAGAACATGGGTTACTGGGGAAAGATAATATACTATTTGATAACTACAAATCAAATAGTTACGTAGTGTGCTAGTCTTATTGGGCCATATCTATAAAAGTAGTAAAAGGCATAGCAAAGGCTTTTTTTAACGTTTTGCTTCAGATATACAAAATGTACCAATATCCAATAGTAAGAAGAAGCGAAAGCTTTCCTTGATAGCAGTTGCTTCCCAAGACAAGCAAAAGCTTATATTCTTATTCAAACTTTACTCAGAATCAAAAGGAAGTCTTTGTTCATGTACGCAGAGGCTTGCTGGATTAGTAAACGCCTATTTGAAGAGAAGGAATTTTCTTTCAGCTTGGTATTTTACAAGCTCCTCTCCAACTACAAGTACATGCAGCTTTCCCTTTTATTTGCATGGATACGATGGACATGATATCAGCTATTAAATAGATAGCTGATATTTCTCTACAATGCTGCATAGGGGTATAAAGGTGATGGATTTCACCGCTTCTATGTGGCCGTCACTTAAATTGGAGGAGGCCTGCTATACGGTCAAGAATGAATGGTGGATGCCTTCCCTGTATAGTTTGGTAAAAACAAGTGACTATAAGCCTGAAATGATTGTACCGTCCGGCCGTGTCTCGGTAGCTCAGTGGTAGAGCATTGGTACGTTAAGCCAGTGGCCCGGGTTCGATTCCCGGTCGAGGCGCTACGATTTTTTCAGGCTTTATTCAAAAAATATTATGATTATTGATAATCTCCTCTTCATAATTACAATTTATACTAAAACTGCTGCATACGGGTATAAAGGTGATGGATTTCACCGCTTCTACGTGGCCGTCACTTGAATTGGAGGAGGCCTGGTATACGGTCAAGAATGAATGGTGGATGCCTTCCCTGAATAGTTTGGTAAAAACAAGTGACTATAAGCCTGAAATAATTGTACCGTCCGGCCGTGTCTCGGTAGCTCAGTGGTAGAGCATTGGTACGTTAAGCCAGTGGCCCGGGTTCGATTCCCGGTCGAGGCGCTACGATTTTTTCAGGCTTTATTAAAAAAATATTATAATTAAAGATTTTTTTAAATAGTGAATGTAACCAGCCATAAAGCTGTTTTGTCACATTTAACATAAGTATTAAAGTCAAATTGCTCTCTGCAGCCACTTTAGAAAGTAAGCAAGAAGAAAAAACTATGACTATGCTGACACCTTGGCACACAAACCACTTTTGTGATATTTCTTGCAAGGAGGTTTGACGTGTTGTTAACTGTCAAACAATAACAGCTACCGTCCAGCATGCCTGATATAGCAAGAACCCGAGCAACAACATTTGCTTGATAACGTTTTACTTATAGGAAAAGTAATTACTTTTTGTTCCTATTCGGCCCATTACTTCTACATCGATTTCTGAGAAGCTTCAAGCAAAACGGGTTAGAAAATACATTTGCTAGGCCTGTACTACTAGTTTTATACATACAGCCCATTGTGTGTCTCCAGTGTTACGTTAACTTACAGTGTCCTTGTGTTATATGCTTTAGAAAGCTACTGTCCGGCAATATTTTTCACTTTTGGCTGCTAATTCAATTGAGATGTAGGGGTCAATGGCAAAACTTTATGCCTGCAGTTTTGACCAATGAGGTACCAAGATTCCAAACATAATAAGAAATGATATTAAGCATTTTTTATAGTGCTACTCATCTGAAAACATCTAGTAGAAGTGTCATAAACTACAATGTACCTTGTTCAGCCTCTTTCTTCTGTGTACCATGGTGATCAAGTGTTACATCTTCCTTTCTTCTCCCAGCCTCATTGTCACCAGCATGTTGCTCAACAATTCCTGTTTCTCCTTTGTTGACCTTATAGTCTGCTATTTCTTCATCTGCTTCTTCTTGGGCACTTATCACACTCTCCTGCGGTTCTTCTGCAAACTTCTCTTCCACAATTGGGATGATTTTCTCTGGGCTAAGCTGCAGTTTCTCCGTAATCTCAGAGAGATTGGTCTTGGCAGGCTCTCACTCTATGAAAACAAAGGAAACTGGACACTCATCAAAAGTATTGTGGTTAAAGATAGAGTTGAGTTCTGCTCATGCGATTATATTGCACAAGATACCGTCTCAAAACAACTGGGAAAAGTTGATTATAGTGACAAGAACTGGTGGATGCTGTAAGGTTCTGAAATCACCAAAATGAGAAGAAATTGACTCAATCCTGCTCAGAGTCACATGTACTGCACACAGAAATGTGTATATGAGACTACACAAACATACTCAGCTCGAACATTTCAGCTGTTTCTTGTCATATTTTGAATGTGAGGGCATTTGAAAAGCAATCCTTTTTCAGGGGACATTTCTACTATGATAATCTTCAAACCTGACATAAAGAGAATGAGAAAATTCACAAATTATTCTCAACTTTCCCAGAATCAACCTTCATTCTCAACTTGAATCTACATACTCCACTTGCTCATATCCAAATGGGGACTCATGTAGTATGATAGAAAATATTATCCTAAATGTTGAAGATGCTTCTATGCTTCCTATATCTCTCCTGGTTATTGAATGGTAAAAACATAGTAAGTGCTGCAGCTACAGTTTGAACCACTGAGTCTAGAGTACCGAAGTGATGACGTCACAAAAAGCTATTTTTTCATTTTGACATTTTTTATACCATATCTCAAAGGAACATGGTGAAAAACATCCAGAGCCCAAATTTTATGGCAATTGGCTCATTGGGCCCCGAGATATGGCCGCATGAATACCTCCTTAGCCCCATTGAAGTCAGTGTTAAATTGGCCTGGTTCTAAACTGTTAAGAACCAGGCCAATTTACACTGGGGGTAATTAGATAATTCATATAGCCATACCTTGGGCCACCATGAACTGATTCATGTCAAATTTGATGTGTGAACGTTTTCCATCATGCTCTACCTAAATATGGTCATAAAAATACTGAAATACAAAAATCAAAATTTGATGACGTCACACTTCGGTACTCTATATCCACTAGACTCGACAAATCATGATTATTAACAACAGTACTACTAGTAATCTAATGACGTATTTGGCTTTTGAAAGCCAAATTTTATACAGTTTAACCCTTCCAATAGTGATAACTACAGTGAAAACCTGTCTATAAAGACCACTCAAGGGAGACAAGAAAAGCGGTCTTTATGAGCAGGTGGTCTTTACGTACAGGTTCGTTTAATACACATTTCAATGAGAAACACTTTTCAGGGGAAACAAAAAAATGTGGTCTTTATAGACCGGTGGTCTTTCTATACAGGTGGTCGCTAAGCAGGTTTGACTGTATTTACATTAAAGATAAACCATACATTGTACATGCTCCTCAACAACTGTGGATGGTAATTTCAAATATTTATCTTGGTTGGACTATCATCACCAGCTGAGACTGATTTATGTATAATTAAATGGTGTGTATAGTTTACACATGCACATGCCACCAGGCCATGCAGCCATGATTTGGCAAAACAACATAATGTCTGTTTTGGTACTTCCAAGATATCCAAGATTTTTGATTTTACAGTTTCCCCTTTCTCTCCAAATGATTCATTTTCCAAGATACGTTGTCTAAATGTAGCGGAAAACATTCTGCTACTATCTAGGGTAAAATTATGTAATAAACTAGATGAATATTCGACCGCGCGCGGTCGGAATTTATGCCTCCGCCATCACCAGATCGGAAATGTATGGCATACATGTACACTCTAAAAAGGATTGGTCCAACAAAATTACAAATCATTTCACTTAAAATGCACAGGAGACAAAAATTTATTTCATTTCATTTTCAAACGAGGCTAAAAACCAGTAATGTCATGTAATTTCATGTAAATTGACCTCTGTGGCCTCTGACCTTTGACCTACTTACACCAAAATCTAATCAGTTCATCTTCGTATGGGGATACGTACTAGTACCAAGTTTGAAGTTCTTACCTCAAACAGTTCTTGAGATATCGCAGTAACGGTGCTAAAAACCAAGAATTTCATGTAATTTCATGTAAATTGACCTCTGTGACCTCTGACCTTTGACCTACTTACCCCAAAATCTAATCAGTTCATCTTCGTATGGGGATACGTACTAGTACCAAGTTTGAAGTTCTTACCTCAAACAGTTCTTGAGATATCGCGGTAACGGTGCTAAAAACCAAGAATTTCATGTAATTTCATGTAAATTGACCTCTGTGACCTCTGACCTTTGACCTACTTACCCCAAAATCTAATCAGCTCATCTTCGTATGGGGATACATACTAGTACCAAGTTTGAAGTTCTTACCTCAAACAGTTCTTGAGATATCGCGGTAACGGTGCTAAAAACCAAGAATTTCATGTAATTTCATGTAAATTGACCTCTGTGACCTCTGACCTTTGACCTACTTACCCCAAAATCTAATCAGTTCATCTTCGTATGGGGATACATACTAGTACCAAGTTTGAAGTTCTTACCTCAAACAGTTCTTGAGATATCGCGGTAACGGTGCTAAAAACCAAGAATTTCATGTAATTTCATGTAAATTGACCTCTGTGACCTCTGACCTTTGACCTACTTACCCCAAAATCTAATCAGTTCATCTTCGTATGGGGATACGTACTAGTACCAAGTTTGAAGTTCTTACCTCAAACAGTTCTTGAGATATCGCGGTAACAGTGCTAAAAACCAAGAATTTCATGTAATTTCATGTAAATTGACCTCTGTGACCTCTGACCTTTGACCTACTTACCCCAAAATCTAATCAGCTCATCTTCGTATGGGGATACATACTAGTACCAAGTTTGAAGTTCTTACCTCAAACAGTTCTTGAGATATCGCGGTAACGGTGCTAAAAACCAAGAATTTCATGTAATTTCATGTAAATTGACCTCTGTGACCTCTGACCTTTGACCTACTTACCCCAAAATCTAATCAGTTCATCTTCGTATGGGGATACATACTAGTACCAAGTTTGAAGTTCTTACCTCAAACAGTTCTTGAGATATCGCGGTAACGGTGCTAAAAACCAAGAATTTCATGTAATTTCATGTAAATTGACCTCTGTGACCTCTGACCTTTGACCTACTTACCCCAAAATCTAATCAGTTCATCTTCGTATGGGGATACATACTAGTACCAAGTTTGAAGTTCTTACCTCAAACAGTTCTTGAGATATCGCGGTAACGGTGCTAAAAACCAAGAATTTCATGTAATTTCATGTAAATTGACCTCTGTGACCTCTGACCTTTGACCTACTTACCCCAAAATCTAATCAGTTCATCTTCGTATGGGGATACATACTAGTACCAAGTTTGAGATTCCTACCTAAAATGATTCTTCAGATATCGCGGTAACAAGAAGTGGGACGGACGGACGGACGGACGGACACACGGACGGACGGACGGACGGACGGACGGACGGACAACCCGAAAACATAATGCCTCCGGCACCCACCTTCGGTGGGCGGAGGCATAACAATATTACTTTTCAATATAACAAATATATCATGTGGAGATACGCTGTTTTGCCAGCACACTGTAACCCTGCATCTCTGGCGTAATTTGGTAAACAACGTATGTGGTTATGCAAGCTCCGTGCATTTGCACTATGATTTAGCAAAACAATGTACATGTACGTATGTCCTTTATTTTACATCTGTGCTGTGATTTGACAAAACAATGTACATGTATCTTGTCTATGCGGCAGTCTGTGCTTTGTGCAGTGGTTTGGCAAGACAATGTAATGTTGTAATGCTCCATGTTAAATGCCATTTTAAACACAGCTCTCTTGCTCTCCGCTTTTTTTTGGGGGGGGGGGGGGGTTGTAACGCTAGCCCCCACCTCCCATCCTGAAAACGGATCAATCGACAAGATGAATGCGACTGCGTCTCAACTTGTTCTTGAAATATTGTGATAATCAGAATAAGAAGCTTACAATTACACGTTTACTCACCTCTTTGACCTCTGACCAAAATCTAATCAGTCTGAAGTTTGAAATTAATGGCTCAATTTGTTCAAGAGATATTGCAATAAGGAGGGTAAAAACCTGAAGTTTCATGGTAAATGACCTCTGTGACCTTCACCCTTTGACCTACTTCACCCAAAATCTTATCAGTTTGTCTTACTACAGTGATACATACTAGCATCCAGTTTGAAGTTCATACCTAAAATGGTCCTTGAGATGTCACGTTAATAAGGCTAAAACCTGAAATTTCAGTATTGACCTCTGTGACCTTTGACCTACGTACCTCAAAATTGAATCAGATCGTCTTCCTATGGTGATACATACTAGTACCGAGTTTGAAGTTCATAACTCAAATGGTTCTTGAGATATCGCGTTAAGGCGAAAGTGGGACGGACGTATGGACGAAGAACCATAAAACATAATGCCTCTGGCACCACCTTTGGTAGGCGTCTCATAAAAAATGATAATAATTTGGTCTTATTTACACAGGGCAGACATATATCGGTATTAAAGGCTTGAGTTCTGGGAAAGGTAAAAAATGATTTGTGAGCTTTTCTCATTCTTTTTATGTTAGTGTGAAAGATTATCACAGTAGAAATGTCCCCTCAAAAGGATTACTCTTCAAATGCTTTCACATTCAAAATATGACAAAAAACAGCTGAAAGGTTCGGGCTGAACATTTGTGTGTAGTCCCATATACACATTCTGTGTGCAGTGCATGTGACTCTCAGCAGGATTGAGTCTATTTCTTATCATTTTGTTGATTCCAAAACCTTACTGCACACACCAATTCTTATGTGCTGTATAATCAACCTTTCCCAATTGCTTTGAGACAGTTTCTTTCACAATTCAATCTCATGATCAGAACTCAACTTTAATCTTTAATACTGCTCTTCCTGCAAGCCTACAATTATTACTACCCCAGCATTGCCAGGTAAGTATTTAATCCACTTGGGGCGAGAGGGACAAATGTGGGCAAAACAATTGTCCAATATGCAAGCACCGAGCAAGGATCAATTGCACGTTTTATGTTAATACTTACTGATTCTCTCGGTGAGGGATGAGGCATACACACTCTACCTGTCCCATCCAATGATCTAGGACTGATGCTGGATGTAGGACTACACGGTGGTGGCTTCGTCTCAAAGTTGCTCTCAACATTCTGGAGTGTTATCCTGCATTCAGAGGTACAGAGGAGGAACAAAAAATGTAGACACTGTTATTCATTCTTTCTACAGAAAAATAATACAAGAAAAGATATTTCTTCTCGTATTTGTATTCATATATTACAAAATGTAAAAAAATTACATAAAATTATTGCGTAACAATTTAATATGCATTTGGTAAACAGAGCCAACAAACAGCATGAGCTAATAATGGGTGTCCCATTCAAGATAATAATTATAATAATAATAGCTACATGTATATTGCGCACGTATCCATCCCAGAGGATGCTCAAGGCGCCTACAAAGGAGTTATTATTACCCCGGTCATCGGATTCTGGCATGCCCGCACACAATGTATGCACATTCTCCGCTCCCTGGGGAGTATTCCAGCAATGGGCAGTACAGTGACGCTCTATTGCTAAGCAAACGACATTAACTTTCGCATCCTACCGGGTACCCATTTAACACCTGGGTGGAGAGTGGCAAATGTAGATTAACGTCCTGCCAAAGGACGCCAGTGCTGTGGTGGGATTTGAACCCCGGACCTCATGGTTCACAGTCCAGGGACTTATCCACTGATCCACAACACCTCTACAACAGATAACCCTAGGACTACCGTATTTTCTCATTCCAACAGGCTTAATACAGGAAAGACCCTTTTCCCACAGGCAATGGATTAAGACAATTACATATTAATTTATTAGAGCTAAGAAATGAAGGAATATGCAATAAAATATTGTGCTTATTTTCCATTTCAATTACATGCATGTACATGTACCACATAGGTAATTGAATATCAAAGGTAATACAGATCATGCATGCATGCCACTGTGACTCACCTGTCACCAATACTACCAATGGGTTTCCAGTACTTGTAACGAGAATCCCATTCCATATGAACCATATTCATATAGGCATATTGTTCGTCTGTGTTTCGAATAAAGCTTACCACCGACCCATTGGGTGCTGAAACAAATGCAACATTGTAAAACTATGATAAAACATTTATCATAATTATTCTTTTAAAAAATTATATCAAAGTGTACATAAAATTTATATGATGTTAATGTTAGTAATCGTTATACTTAGTTCACTATCTCATCTAAAAATTAAGGAAATCGTAAAGATAATTATGGTAAAATGAAAGGTGAAAAAACCATTGATCTATACTCTGGGGTTCATAATATTTATCTCCTCTCAAAATATAAGCTCACTTTGCTCGCTTGCTTATATTCTGTTTAGATCTTTGCAAGATCTTTTTTTCCTCTCTCTGTCTTTATTTCTCACTCTGTCACAGATTCTTGCAGATAAACATCCTTAAAAATTAAAATCACAATTTAAATTCTTCATTATAAAAGGCATTTCAAAGTCGGGGTGGCAAGAAGATATTTCGAGTAACACAAAACACCATTCAAAATGAAACATTAAGTTTGTCGAAAGAAATCAAATTACATGTACAGCAAAGACCTCAAAATTTCATGCTGCATTTACTACATATCATTTTCAAATGTTAGATTATGGCAGGGATTTTTTTTCTTCAAAACACTAGACAGTTTACTTTGCTTGAAACTCTAGACTACTATTCAAGTTGTAGGTTTAAAAATCACAACACATTTACGCTTCATGAAACCTTCTGCTATACCTTTGAAAATTTACACTGTGGTAAGTATTTCATACCACAAAATAATTACACTTTCAAGGGGTTAAAAGCATTAAATATGGACACAAATTTAGTTAGTGTTTGACTGCACATCACATAGACTTGTTACTGTTAAATTTGTTTATTAATGATGGTTTTGCACCAAAATCTGGACATATATTGCAGTTCATGGTAAAAAGGTGTTTGGTGATAGAAATAAGGATTTTGAGGTACAGAAATATGTGGAATTTTTTATATATTAGGCTGGTTTATAGACTGAAATTTGTAAATGAAATAGGCCAACCTGAAGTCAGTGAAATACCCAGAAGCATGATTTTCCTATCAAATTAAATTCCTTTTTTGTTTCTGGCTCTCCATGATGGGAGCCCATATTGTGGCTAACAGGGTGCTTGATTACTTTATGTGTTCAACACATGACTATGGGCTTGACTACTCTTTATCTTAAGACTGATTTGTTCCTTAACTCTTACTGTGCCAAGGGATTTAGCTCCCTTTAACATTTTACCAAAACGTGATCAATGCTTAATTTTCAAATGTCTGCATTAACCATTTATTATTTCACAAAATATTGTGTACAAAACTTGGAGGAAATTTATTACCATTTCTTGTGAAACCAAACGATATTACTTTACCCAACTTTATGCTTAAGAATTATTGAAAATTATATTGAGTTTCTTTTTTGTCCATAATTTTTGATTTCTCATTTGTTTACTGTAGTTAATGCTAAAATAAGGTAATATCCTTTTTAAAAATACACATTTTCTCTGAAAATTTTTATGGCAGCATACAATATAAAAAAATGCTTGATTTATGCTCAAAATTTTGATATACATTGGCTACCATATACCTTTCTTGTGGTCGAGCAATTGAGGAATGAAAATGACGAGTCTATCTGGCACGTCGGCACTGGAAGAGTTAATACCTATTCTCACTTGCAAAGTCCAATATGAGAGTGGATGTATTTACATACATGTATGAATGTAATCTCAGAGTAAAACTTAGAAATTGCTGATCTAGGAAATGCTGGAAATGAAGACTGATAATCAGCAATTTTGTCCAGAGTTTGTAGCAACAAATATTAATATGTAAATGTATGGACAGCTGGTAGGGTGGTAATTTGTGTTTTCTTTTCATGTGTACGTGTATCATCAAGTTCTACTGGATGTCAGTTAGTATTAAATGTGCAAATATCTCATGAAAGTGTACCATTGTTGTTTTAATGAAGACAAATTTTACAATTAACATTTATATAGAATTAATAAAAATAAGATGATTGGTAATGGATTAATTTACCACTGATATATTCCTAAATGTAGATTATATTCATGTCAACATTACAGAATTATCATTCCATATTTGTAGACTGGATATACACAGAATGTCTCTGTGTACATGTGGGCCTACAATTCTGATTAATCACCCTCTACCTCTTCAATGCATAAACCCTTATTTTGTATCACCAAAAAGGATGAATATGTCCAATTTAGAGAAAAGTTTTCCTACTTCAAACAAAATTTCTTTGCAAACACACACAAGACAATGTCATACATGTACCTACATATTATGTACTTTCTACTGAAGTCTACATGTATATGATCCTCACCAAATCTCCTTAAATTACAGTGAGTTGGGTATCATTAACATCGCTAACTACATATACATAATGGAAGAACATTTCTACCAAGTATGAAACAAAAATCAAACCTTGATATAGCAATCTCATCAACTCATTCACATTTTCTTTTGACAAACATGTAAAAATATATGTACATAGGCCTACAAGTACAGTCAAACCTGTCTATTAAGGCCACCTAGCAAGGGAAACAGAAAAAGTGACCACTATAGACAGGTGACCGCTATAGACAGGTGGCCACTAAGACACGTTTGACTGTACATTATGTACTAATAAATTATAATAAAAAGGGGAAAATAATTATAAATCACAAAAAATAAGACTTGGTTAATGGTTAATTAATAAACAACATGATCTTAGTTCACTTCATATTTTCAGTCTACATACAAAACAAACCTTTCCATGTTTTGGATAGATCTGAATGAAGAAAAGGGAAGTAGGATTAAATAGTAAATTGCAAACAGATTTTTGTCAGTGGTTTGGGGGCTGATTAAACAAAAAATCATAAATTAATAAAACAATAGTTCTTTATTCTTCACCCTCTCTGAATCATAACTGTAACACAATATTCTAATATATTCTAATAAGACTTAGAGGCTTTGTGCAAAACTTTCCAGGTTGAAAAGACAAAATAAATATATAGATGTAGCAAGAAATTATAGAAGATTATATCATTATAGATCACAAAGAGAATAAATAAATACAAGTTTTGATATGAGCCTTAAAGGGAAATTAACCTCAGCGTATGAATTAGCTTATTTTGAATGGTGTAGTATATGCCTCTTATTTGATACATGCAATTTCATGTAAAAACACAGGATATAGATATAAATCACTATTTTCCAGCCAAGTTATCGTCTGCTAGCAATAATAAGGGGGCTGCCATTACTTTATGTGTACACGAACATATTTTTCATCCCAAGTAAAATTTCCTTCATCGTTAACTTGTAATTGATTTTTAGAGGACAAATATATATTAGATAAAGTCACATATTCTGAAATGTAAGTTTAGTTTTATATATTTTTTAAAAGGTCTTAATTTGTTCATAAAAAATATACTTCATAAAAAATATACGTCAAGGACGGAGAATTGACGTCAAGGACGGAGACAATCGTAACAATACCAAAACAAAGCGAGGAATCTGCTTTACAGGATGGCTATTAGAACTCATGGGTCGTCAATTATCTAGGCCCATGGCCAATAACAATCGTAATACAATCAGAACAAAGCGACGTATCTGTTGTAAAGGTAGGCTATTATCAATGCATATGGTACCTAATGATCCGTGTCATGCACAAAATGGCAGCCTCCATGGAAAGACGTAGCAGACAATAGGTGCATCTAGAATATCACGTGGGGTTAATTGTCCTTTAAATTATTAGAAACAGATAATTTACATATATATGATCTGGGACTGAATATTCCACAATTTTAAAGAATTTTATCCTTTCTTACATAACTTTGTTCTATTTCCTTCACAAGAAACTTATATGCACTGTTAAATACGCTACTTATTCCCCTCTTTTGGACAGAAATGACTGTTACATTTACATGCTCCCTATGATTACAAGTACATGGATACATGAATTCTTACCTGGAATAGCCTCCATTTGAAGCAGGGCTACATCATACTCAGGCAAAGCAATGATATAGGCCAGGTTCTGTGGTCCTAACAACACCTTATCCCCCAGTCTGGGGGGTTTGGCTGGTCTCCACTCCTCCTGTTGCTTAGGGAAACGACACACCCCGGCTGATGCAGCACGGGGATTCAAAGCGTTTGCCAACGGCAACATAGATGATGATGCTATCGAGGGTTGGATGCGTTCAGAAGCTGAAGAGCGGACGGATGAGGCAGTGGTTGGGCGATGAGAAAGCCTGGATGAAGGACGACTGCTGGTGGGCCTAGAAAATGGCTTCCCAACAGGACTGGGTTGACCTACTGCCATGAACTTACTGGCAAACACAGGTAATGACTGGGGTCTCTTTGGTAGGGCCCTGGGTGTCTGCAGCAAAGTCACAACGGATGATAACATGTTACAGGATATTCACATGGACTTGTCATAATATTGAGACTATAATAATGCATTCCATCTTGCTTTGTAACATTCCTCATGTATTCTGTGGCTTATGTTTCTTCTTTTTGTTCCTTACTTCAGAGCCTCTGCTTCAACTTCCCCTATATCAGAGCCATTTTCTATGAGCTTTCAAGGGTTTACACTGAGTCATATTTAAAGAAAAGTATACATACATGTACATGTATAATACATGAAGTAAATATACATTGTACATGTACCTTGTACATATGTGTTTAAAGTACATTATGTCTAGGTAAAGCTGAAGAGCATTGGACAATGAAAAATGCACAGAAATAAGGCATTACAAACATGTGGTTCTTCAGCATTTGACACCAATTGCAAAACAATTCACACTCTCTACCTCTAGTACAAAGTTCGATGAGCTCTTAGATGAAATCTTCTTGTGCATAACTTTCTTGGTGTTTCTCTGGATACTATCCTTCAAGTACTCCGAAACTTCTTCGATGATGCGATGGCTTGCACCCTGACCCTGAAATCACAAATCAATCAGGAAGGCAGTAGAACGAATATTCACACATTCGCATATTAACATTTCAAGGAAGAGGAACGACAACATACATATGAAGGACGATAAATATCCCAGACTGTATTGGCTGGAGACAATTATACATATCACATTTCTCCCATTAATCAAGTATAATTAAGCGAACAGGGCTACTACATACTGACTGTGACATATTGTTTATTTCGTTCCCTTTGACCAAAAAAAAAAGGAAAAGCAACTGTAAAAGAGAATATCTAAGATGAAAAAAATTGCTTTGCAAACTCCAAAGCAGAAACTGAATAATTCCCTTTGATGAACATACTTGTTTTCTGTAACAGAAAAGGTTTTACTTGTGTCTATTAAAGTTACAAGTAAGAACACAAATTCATTACCCATAAGGCTGGTCTGAAATGGCTGAATCTTTCTGATATATTTGGACATATTCAGAAGTATATCACTGTGTACTGGAAGAATCTCTAGGAGAACCTCAGCACCTTGAAACCTTTGTTAAAAGTAATTTATAAATACTACCTCATATACTTATTATTATCATCAATATTAAGCAATTCTAAGACTGCTTGGTTTGTTCCTTCTATGCTACATGTACAGTCAAACCTGCTTTAGCGACCACCTGTATAGAAAGACCACCTGTATAGAAAGACCACCTGTCTATAAAGACCACAATGTTTGTTTCCCTTGAAAAGTGTTTCTCATTGAAATGTGTATTAAACGAACCTGTACATAAAGACCACCTGCACATAAAGATGTTTCTTGTCTCCCTTGAGTGGTCTTTATAGACAGGTTTCACTGTATATGTGAACTACTTACCCCTGTATTGTGTATTCTTTCTACCATAGCTGCTACTCCCTCCATGGTTGATGCCTTCCCTGTTGCCTGGGTAACCAACTGTGAGATGGAGGGCTCTTTGTTGAGGAAGGTGTAGAAGGAAGGTACAATACACAGCAGCTGCACCACTTCAGCAGCAAGTAATGACCTATACTCACGATATCTGATGAAGATTATTGTACAATCATTTCATAAAATCATTATTAAGTTTGATCAATCATGCTTTGCAGCTTGGGGGGGGGGTCTACATAATGCTCCATGACTGCCATAGTAATAGTGTGGGCGATTTCTGTATTTTCATGACTTCATACCTGTAATGTTCTGCAAAACCTTTCACAACATATTGAATATTTTGGACAACTAATATTATTCATGTTATCTGAAGCTGTATTGGAAATCAAAATTTGCCTACATGTAAAACATTTTATTATAAATCTCCAATAAGCATTTCAATATATTTTCAAGATTCTTATCTTTGATTGTAGGTTCACTTGGACATACATGTATGGCATCCCCAAATTGTAAACAGAGCATAGAAAAGTTTGTAAGTAGTACATACTCACATGGGGTTTGTCCTATCAATAGGCCCCTTACTCTTCATGCTTCCAATGTTATGATGTTTAATGAGTTCAGCTACAGTGTAATACAAGCACAGATAGAGCTTGTCATAGAGCCCTCCATCCTGTTAATCAATAATTCATTATATTGTGAGAAATTCACATTGTTTACACAAAAAATATTCAAAAACTCACTGATACTAGTATATATAGAAGGATTTCATGAACAAGGATTTCGTGAACAAACAATAATATCAAGCAGTTGTAAATGATCTACACGTATCTGATGGAGAAAATACATACATGTATAGTTTTGAAAAATACGAGCATATATAGGTACCCCCAATTGCACTCTAGACACTAAAAATATGATCATGAAATAAAGTAATCGAAACAGGGCCCTCTTGCATAAAAAGTTGCAATTACACGAAAGTCCAAAATACGCGATCCTGACTGGTTGAATATGAAGTTGCGATTAATTTTTTGAGTTGCGATTAAATGCAATTTTTTATGCAAGAGGGCCCAGATCAGATAGACTGGAAGTCATGCTAACAAAAAGTTGGTCAATACACCTGTATGAAGAAAAGAAACTCTTTCCATCAAAGCTTTCTAAAATTTTTGAGAAACTGACTGATATAAACATCAAAGAATCATTCACATCTATCAAATTATTCTATTTCCAAGTTCAATCCATTTTCGAAAGTCAAGATTGAAATGACGAAAGATGAAATATAAAGGAAAGGAAACAGATTAAGATACCTGATGGTCATCTCTGTCAACCTTGACAGCACTGAGTAAGAGAGAAAGAACCCGACATTGATGATCCTCGGACATCGAGAACAGGTCTAGACTGTCAAAATCATCTCTGAGGGAGAAGAGAAACATAATCTTGGTTACCTACTTCTTAAGATTGTGACATGTGAACGCAGCGTACCTTATCCTCCGAACATTTTGATAACGTAATAATAATGGCCAGTTGGTCATGGCACTTTATAGACATCATTATCCAGTTATAGATGAGTAGCCAAAGTAATTAGCACTCAAGCGTATCAGGTACCCATTCACACCTGTGTGGAGAGTGGCAAATGTAGATTGATGTCTTGCCATATGACGTCAGTGCTGGGCTGGAATTCAAATCAAACTCTGTACATGTACCTTGTGATCTACAGTCCAGCAGTGACTTGTTCACGAGACAGCACCTCCACTATAATAAAGAGTGCTTTTGTTAAATAGTTCAGTCACTTTACTTTTAATCAACAGATAGAATGTGAATATTTGGCAGGGGGGGGGGGTCCAAGGTATTCTATGTGTATGTGTCCCCCCCCCCCCCCCCAAGATATTACCTAATAGGCCTACAGTAACAACTTAATGTTCTGTTTACTCTGAACACCCCATGTCAAATCACAAACAAATTAAAAAATTTACTATGCTCTCTAGCTAAAAGCTCAATTTGGGTAGCTGTATAGCGAATTGTAGTGGCACGAAGAGACACGTCTTGAGCGCAAAAGCGTACTAGATAGTGAATTAAGTCAGTGAATTAAAGGTTGTTATCTGACACATCTGAAAGAAAGTTCAGGTAATATTAAGCCTAATCCATGTACATGCAGTACATGTATACTGTATTTACCAACTACATATCCTGATAATGTGGTCTACCTCTTATGGTTTTCAACAATTATGCATTTTGCGTTCCAGGGGAGCGTTTCATCAAGCGTTTTGTCAGTGATTTTTACTGACAAATTTGCTCTCAGCCAATCAGATGCAAGGATTTCAGTAGCTTATAACAGTTGTCGGTAAAAATCACTGACAAAACGTTTGATGAAACGCTCCCCTGCTGCATCTTTTTGTGTAAATACATTTGCTGAGCTACCTTACAAAAGTACCCAAGTAGGTTTGTGATGAGGAAGGAACTCACATGATGTCTCTCAACTGGGTTACAGTTAGAGCATCTTGAAGGAGTGCATGTGGAAGAGTGAACTCCAAGGAAGCCACAAGCAACAGCAGAAGGACATTACTCTTTTCCCTGTCTGATGAACGGATTTCAAGAAGCTGCTCCAAGAAATTCTTGCATGACAAACCTGCATTTAAGCTACAGAAATGAAATGAAGAATAATTATGTATCTTGAAGAATCTCATCAAAATCATATGGTTGTTGGGATATAAACTAGATAAGCCTAATATTCAACATAGGTATTAAAACTCAAAAGTTGATAAGAAGCACATCATATTTCAGTCATCATGCATCATGAACATTTTAACTCTTTATTCACTATAGACCAAAACCAACAAACACTTAATAAAATCTTTTACAAAAACTGTATAAAAGCTATTGTTGAATTACCTTCGAGTTTGCCTGCTCTCGGTTAAGGTATCTTTCTGTAAATTGTAGGCCATATAAGCCAGTCGTCTACGGTCTGTGCCAACATTGAGATCACCATTTGTTGGAAACCTCATCATGAAGTGTGTTGTCTGTAAAGATGATTTATACACTCACAACACTTTGCATACATCCAACAAGAAAGAGAGAGAGCTAATGGAAAGTTTCATGTATGTATACAGGGGACCAAGATCACCTTTAATATCATAGTTGTGCAAAGCAGACAATTGCACTTGTAGTTAGGGCATGTAACTAGGCAAACATCATCTTGCAAGGAGGAACCAAGGAGGAACCAATGCCAGATGGAAGACACATAGTTACGGAGAACCTGTGTTTCAAGATCCTTCACTCTGTCACCCCTATGGACCCCAAGCTAGATATTCAAGACAGATTCACAACAGACCTTTCACCGAAATTGTTAGTGACCTACATGTAACACAGCTTATTTACATTGCAAGACTAAATAGGCAGGACTGAACACATTTTTTCTGTGCAAAATAAAAATGACCCTGGCCATTTCAGCTTTTTGTCAAAAAATAATATTTTCCAACAAAGCATATTTCTTCTACATTTTGTCGCAAACCTAGGCTACATGTATATTTATTTCTGTCTCATCAAAAAACATGAACTCTGGCCAAATGGGAAGTTTTGAACTAATTTTTTTTATATATGATCATCACCCCAGGCCCTTGTAGCTTTTTGTCAAAAAACATTGTTTTCTGACAAACCATTTTTCCTTCATAATTTGTTGCCAACCGAGGCTATTTCTTTCCCTGTCGCATCTAAATTGCATTATTTCATCTTTATCATAAACAACATTTAACAATCACATAAAGAATAAACAAAAATAACTCAGGACCAAGTTTAGAAATAAAAGTAACAGTTCCTCAGGCAGGGTAACATACATGTAGTTAAAATATGGTACATAAGAAATAGAAAAAACAGATACATGTAGAAATGTATATTCATTATATAGGTACAACATTTTTCAAACATGTCAAATAAATAAATACTTATGCGTGACTCTGAATTCAATACTATGAAAAAGTAAGATATCGTAGATGCAGAACTTATTAAAAAATTAAATAATAACCATAACTCTGGCAAAATGGGTATCATTGACCTACAACAAGTATAATCTTGCTTTTTTAAAAGAAACGATGACGTGCCTGCCCTTAATTGTAACTTAAAGAATTTCATTTTATATCATGCTTTCCAGCATGTTGAGTGTACATCTTATCACAAACCATTTTCATTCTCGTCCCATCAAAAAACATGAACTCTGGCCAAATGGGCAGGATGGAACCAATTTTGTTTCTTGCAAAAATGATGACCCCCATCCTGGAGGCTTTGGTCAAGGGCTTCATAATAATTAAAATTCTGCATATACTGCGAGAGGGAAATGCTCCACTTCATAACTATTTGGACAGCAAGGTTGAAATTATACAATCATTATTATCACATAACAAGAAATTAATCTACATATTATTATAGCAAGTTATGCATTTTCTTTGTTCTTGCAGAGATGGTTCATGCTCATGCATGGAAAGGCCAAATACCCTTTTAATTAAAAATGATAATAAAGCCTTTCAATACATTGTATATAGAGTCAGAGGCCAGTATTCAGCCATGCAGTCTACTTTCAGAAACGCTCCACCTCAATATCAAGTTGATTTGAATAAACGGTAAAATTAAACAAGCATAACAGTGAAAATTTCACTGAAATCGGATGTAAAATAAGTTATGGCATTTTGAAGTTTTGCATTATTTTGTGAAATAGTGATATGCATAGCATGGGCGGTATGCAAATGAGTGAACTGTTGATGTCACACACTCACTTTTCCTTATATATTTTATTATATGAAATTTCAAATATTTCAATTTTTATAGATGTGAT
This sequence comes from Heliocidaris erythrogramma, assembly GCA_025617745.1. NCBI lineage: Eukaryota > Metazoa > Echinodermata > Echinoidea > Camarodonta > Echinometridae > Heliocidaris > Heliocidaris erythrogramma. The sequence continues at coordinate 44,675,928 of CM046859.1, read as the reverse complement.
AATTAAGAATCCCTTCCTTGTCAAACGGAGTCATACCATGTTTTACATTATTGAAGCAAAAAAATGAAATATATGATATTTCATATAATAAAATACATAAGGAAAAGTGAGTGCATGACATCATCGGTTCACTCATTTGCATACCGCCCATGTTATATAAGCATATCACTGTTTCATGAAATAATGCAAAACTTCAAAATGCCATAACTTTCTTATTTTACATCCGATTTCAGTGAAATTTTTTACTGTTATGCTTGTTTAATTTTACTCTGTTTATTCAAATCAACTTGATATTGAGGTGGACTTGGCCTTTAATAGCTTCATTGTCCCTTACCTTACGACCGTAGATTCCATGAACTTGGATCTTCTTCTGAGAGGAAGGCACAAATTGGTCCTTAGGAAGCTTGTGTCTCTGTCACACAAACCACAAATCAGAAGTATACCAGTCATTTACATGTACAGTGAAACCTGTCTATAAAGACCACTCAAGGGAGACAAGAAAAGCAGTCTTTATGAGCAGGTGGTCTTTATGTACAGGTTCCTTTAACACATGTTTTCAATGAGAAACACATTTCAAGGGAAACAAAAATTATGGTCTTTCTGGACAGGTGGTCTTTCTATACAGGTGGTCGCTAAAGCAGGTTTGACTGTATTTCACCTAAAAGCTAACTTTAAAGAGAAGGTTGAGTTCTGGGAAAGGTGAAAAAAAAAAATGAACTTATTTCTCATTCCTATTATGTCAGTTTGGAAGATCATAGTAGAAATGGCCCCTGAAAAGGATTGCTCTTCAAATGCCCTCATATTTGAAATACGACAAGAAATAGTTGAAGTGTTCAGCCCAAACATTCATGCCACATGTGTGTACAGTCCCATATATCCCTTTCTTTGTGCAGTGCATGTGCTTTTCAGCGAGATTGGGTCAATTTCTTATCATTTTGATGATACAAAAACCTCACAGTATACACCAATTCTTATGTAGACATGATCAAACTTTCCTGATGGCTTTGAGACAGTTAATTCACAATGTATAATCATATGCCCAGCACTCAACTTTATCTTCAAGCTTTATAAACATTACTATAATCAAATACGTACAGAATATGTTTGCAGTTGCTTGAATACCAAATAGAATTCCAAGATGATTGTTGGTAACCAAACTTGTTTTAGAACTAGATATTGGTTTTTATCAAATACACACATGCACATACATTGTACATTGTATGTATCCATGATTGATATGGATACTTTTCACCATCATGGCCCAAAACTGTCTTTTGAGTCACAAATGTGTTAGGATGAAAAATCTCATTCCATACATATCTCTCTACCAGTCTTACATGAATCTGCTATCTTTCTTCCCACATGAATCATGTATGCCAAACACCAATTGGAATGCTATCACTAGAACTACAATATAAACACTTACTCAATTTCATTACTGAATAGCCTTGATTTGGATGCAAGGGTACATCACATAAGCTGAACATATTTCACTCACAAGTCCGCACGATGAATGAAATATTTTCAAAGTGAACATAATATAGCCTTTTGTCCCACAAAGAAAAGCTATTCAATATTATTACAATTATTCTGTATGAAACCTAGTACCTACATTTTCACCCGCCATCACATCTTTAATTTGCTTTTTGTATTATCCTGCACATTAATCACAGAGCATAAAATAGTAATTTGTCCTTACAAAAGCATTTTGCAACGGCTGTTCACATACATCCGTTGTTTAAAGGGAAATCCAACCTTAATAGCAAGTTGCTTTGAAAGAAAGAGGAAAAATCAGAGAAGCAGTTTGGTGAAAGTTTGAACGATATCGGACAAGCAATAAGAAAGTTATGATTTTTTGAAAGTTGTAATCACTATGGGAATTTCAAATTGGCCGAATAGGTAATGTCACTGTGATGTAGCTGTGGACAACTCCATTCGCTCCAACACATAAAATGACTAAAATGTCATTTTTTTCAAAATGTTTTAATTAGTAGGATCTTTTTCTTTCAACAGGACCTATAACAATATGCTATCTCCAATATATTTTGAGTACGAGGGTACGGGCACTTCAGAGAAAACCGCAAATTAATGATAACTGTGTGTACGACAAATGGGAGAGTTGTCCACAAGTATGTCACAATCGACTCACCAAATTGCCAATTTGAGATTCGCATAGATGTAGTGATCTCATTTTTCAAACATCCATAACTTTCTTATTCCTTGTCCGATTTCTTTCAAACTTTCACCATCCTGTTTTTATTTTTTCTGCTTTCACACAAATCAACTTATTACCACAGTTGGATGCTCCTTTAAACCTAATTTGCATATAATTCAACACGTATTCACCTTTTGCACATTCACACACCCAAAACAATGAGATATTGAAACACTATTGAAAAGAAATTGCAGTCATCCTGGTACTCTGAGATACAGGGATTTTTCTGGTTCACTCAAAACCCTTCAAATCATATTCTTACCACTGGATGCTGTGAGACAGATGTATCTTGAAAGAAATGTTGAACCTGTATCCTCTCTGCAGCTATAACATGAAAGACAAAGTAATACATCACACTCAGTGAACCTGTATCCTCTCTGCAGCTATAACATGAAAGACAAAGTAAAGTTATTTTTATAAGTAATACATAGCATCAATGCTTTGTAAGTCTCGAAACTATTTCCAGTACGTTCAGACAGGCCATGATCGACTTACTTCTATCACCCACTCGTGACTATCCATCGCTCACTCGCAGCCAAAACAATAATTACTGCGCCACGCACGGTGACCCGAGTATAATTGGTATTGAAGTTTGTGCACAGGGGTCATATCATGCGAAGTTGCGAGTGAAGCAGCGACTGCGTTCACATTACAAATAGTCACAAGCGCAGTGGGTGGTCTACCGCAAAGCATCAATGCTTTGTCGCTGGATCCTGAGATTTACTCCTGCCAAACTCGCTGCCAGAATAGTTTCAAACCTAGCTCCAACTCGTTTTTATCTTGTGACTATCTGCGTTCAGACAGCGTTTGGTCTTAAAACTATCTGGTCATGACCAAAATAGTCTCGAAACCTAGATAGCATCGATGCTATCGCTCTACGTGTGAACGTACCTTAATACATCACACTCAGTAATCAAAGAAGCGGTGATGTTTGACTGGGAGATAACATATCATGAAACAGACATCTTGAAACGGGAAGGGTCCTGGGTTTGGAACAAAGTCACTAATTTGGGCCCATGGTTAAGGAATTAACTTTCAATAACATACAGCAGTTCCTGGGATAAGGATTGCAGCCATAAGACACCTGGGTCCCGTTTCATAAGTTAACCTGTTATCAGTAACAACTGCCACATTTCTATGACAAATTTGCTCTCAGCCAATCAGATGCAAGGATTTCAGTAGCTTAGAACAACTGCAACATATTATTCATAACAAATTTCATGAAACAGGTCCCTGGCTGAGGTTTTTTTTAACAACATAAAAACATCTATCAATCAATAATGTACTACTTATAGATGAAATTCCTTCTCATACACAACTGATTCAACTCTAACTCAACTTGTGATGCCCTGGCTCAAACCACCAATTATTTTCAAATCCAAAAGCAAACAAAATTTGATAAACAATGATCCAATTGAAACAATTCACTTCCCGTTATGGGTATCATAAACAATTTATTAGTCATATTATATTGATTTTTTATTTATCTTGATTTTTTTTTCTTCAAACATATTTTATAAACTGATTACATCATAACAAACAAATATTGAAACATTACCCAGTAAAGTAATTACATTGTATAATTAACATAAATGCATCAAAAAGAAGGACTGTCACATGAGCTTGATGGTGTGACAATCCTTTAAAAAAGATACTGTTTACAACAAAATAGAAAACAAAAAGGGGGATATTTAAAAACAAAAAACAATATCCACCCCCCCCCCCCCCTTCAAAAAAAAATGAAACTTTTCTTCACAAACCCAACATTATATCTTAACAAACTGATATTAAAATGAAAGGGGGAAAACCCTGTGTAGTAAAGTGAAATATATACATGTATGTATATGTATATTTTATTTGTACTCTCCCAAAACCTTTATAACTTGGAATGTACATTATAATCCCACTCTCCTACTTGTATAAGCTGTGATCACAATGTAGTAAATACATAAAAGAAAGTATCCTGGGCTTATAATACAACAACTCCATCCTATAGGCATTTCTATGACAGGAAATGGAATAAAGGAGCATTATGTAATAGGACAAAGAGGCAAAGTTCTGCAAAGACTCTTTGTCAAAGAAAAGACAAGTTCAGACACTACTACCGTAATAGAAAGCTCTCAGCTGAGATTATCTCCCTGTAATACCTCCCTGAATGGTTATCAATTGGAATTCATTTTCAAAAAGGACTGTAAAACTGTACAATAGGTATATTTCGTAGGGATACATGATATCATCCTAATTATTTAATCTTCTTATTTTTTTGTAATGCTAGCCCCTCTGTACATTTCTGACAGAACCCCTATTTCTCACTTGGATTGGTCCAATTAATTTGCTAATGCAACTCCCCTATTTCTCCAGAATGGAACATTCCTATTATATGTGCTCTGAAATGGGTCAATAGGGTTTACATGTATGAACAGAGAAGAAAACAGTTTTTACCCCAAAAAGTAAGATTTTTAAAACATTTAGTTTTTGAATTTAGGGGTGGAAAAATGAATTACTTTTAATGTTTTCATTGAAAGGATATATTAGACAATTTATTTTGTGTAGAAATTAATTGAGTATGATGAAGAGAAGGTATGATAAAATGGTGATAAACATGCATGAAGGTTAAAGTCTGACTTTGCCTTTTTTGGGTGACCAGACAAGGCAAGGGGGGAATGTACAGAATGGGTGGCACGGTAGGGGTTAAACATAGGGCTATTTGGAGTGTACACATGTACATTGTATATGCCTGAAGAGTACATGTATGAAAAGGGTGCATTTTATACTATGCAGAATGAATGTATATCATCAAACAGTACATTGCCTCTTTTGCCCCCCCCCCCCAAGAAAAAAAAAAAGAAAAGGAAAAGTTATAATAACAATACATGTAATTACTTAATGGGGAAGAAATAGGATTGGGCAAAGTTATAGCTCAATATGATAACCTTTTCAAAATTGTAGCCAATTGCCTTTGAATCGCCTGATGTCCAAGATAATTATAGCTATAAAACTCCAAAACCCTTTTTTTTCTCTGCAGAATAACCAATATTGTAAACTAGCTATTCAAATTAACATGAAATATAAGTAAGCTCTATAGTGGCATAGTAGTATAATAATATAAGTGATACACGCCCCCAACGCCCAGTGTAGTATTATGTAATAAGTTGTACAATAAGTGCTATACGGATGAGTGCCCCAACGGATATCCGGATAAAGACAATAGCAAATCTCCCGCCAAATATATCACCGGACACATATATCCATTACGCATCCAACATTATCGTCGATCATAATAACATATACCCAACTGAGACGCAAGACAGACGTACATTAGGCCTACTCGTGCTGCATACTGTGCGACTTGTCAAGCAAGGATTTAAGGTACGTAAGCGTTCGTTGGATTGTGTGTTTGTGTGCTGTGTATGTGTGTGTGTTTGGTAATATTTCACGGCCCCTCACCATAGCTCTCTTAATTCTGTACATAACTCTTCAGGTTTAGCAAATGTACAGAATATCAAAAGTGATTTTTGTGAGTTACATGGCAGTTTTGAGTTGGCTAACTATCTATAATAATAATATGTCTTGTTTACCCAGCCTCATCAGTATTATATACCGTTCTCCCTGAGGGCCCTGCAATCATATTATTACCCCGGCTTTAGCCGAGCGACCATGATAAGGCGCTCAAGCATTCAAGGAATCTCTTCCTACCGGGTACCCATTTACTTCACCTGGGTGGAGTGTGGCAAATGTATCAATGAATAGAATTACAAAGATACAAGACATGTACATCAGAGCTGCCAATATTGAAATTTAACAATCAGGGAGATTTAGGGAAATTTTATTAGAAATCAGGGAGATGTTTATTAAATGCGTACAAACTAATTGCAGTAATCTTTCCATAATCATGAAGATTGTTTGATAGGATGCATTAAAATGGTTAATAAGTGTCCAATTTCGGCGAGTCTCCTGCAAAATCAGGTTGACTTGGCAGCCCAGTGTACATCCGTGACAAATCCCTGCAGCCAGTACATGTAGGCCTGCATGGGAATGTACAGGTCTACAAGAATAGGTTCAACCAAAGGGTATCAGTAGGTTAAACCTTTCGAGACAATTGACCACATTTTGTGGTTTGACTCAATAACTTGATTCAGAGAGCTCTAAAAATTATACCAGATGCATGAGTAGAAAGGGGAAAAATTTCTTCACAACTATGTCGATTTTTGTTGCATGACCATATTGCGTTTGATGCCAGAAATTTTCATAACGAGAATTAGCTTTAAATCCTTAAATTGGCAACAATTTGAGAGGTTCAAAATCATTGTTATTTATCAAAATTGGTAATCTTCTCAAGTTTTCGACAAATTTTGTAATCATATTGTTTTCAGAGACATTACACCTTATGAGAACCTTGCTGAACTCAAAGAAAAATGTTATTGTTGCCAATTTGAAGAACGAATTGTGATCAATTTAACTCTTCAATAAACCTGTCGTGAAAGGGTTAATATGGGTTCATTACTCACATGTTATAAGTCTCCCATCCAACATCCACACATTAGGCAGACAATCAATGGCATGAATCCGATCTAAAGTCCACATGAAAAAAGAACAGGAAAAAAAAATCAAATTGTATATCCTCGTTGCTAAAACTGTATGGAAATTGATACTCATATTTCTTTGATATGTTATGTACATTATGTAACATACATTTTGTAACATATAACATACATGTACACAGCCATCAATCATTAATTTAAATGAAAATGACACTTTTGCATATGATACTGGCACATTAGTGTGCTCCGAACCATGACACACAGTAAATGTACAATGTATATCCAATATATATAATGTTGAGGTGGAGTCAATCATATCTCAGCTTTTATTGTTCCTATACCACTTTATTGATAATTGAACAATAAAGAACTGGGAATAATAACATTCTGACATTAAAAGTACAAGATACCAAAGAAGGAGAAAAAACAAGAAGGAAAAGAAAGCCAATGACTTGTCAAGATAAACTGTGGGCATGTTACATGTACATGCCTATGTTGTAGCATGTTAACTGAGGAAACCTTTGCCTCTTTTGCTTTTTCCTATCTTAGTTCTTTTGTTCTCTCCCCCTTATAAAAACCTTGGGATTGCTTGTTTTATTTTTTGGTCATATACTATCCCAAAGTGATACAATGCACGAAGCATCATTCACAACAATACTGTTATTTATATTACATATTTTTAAAAATGCTTTTAAAGAGGTTTTATGAAAATCTGATTTCTTCATGATTACGTTAACCTGATGAATACTATTAAGCCTAGATGCTAACCTTTGGCTGTAGTCTTCAATGCAAAATGTGTTATACAAAAATCAGAATGCAAAATGTGTTATACAAAAATCAACTTGTATTCAATGGGTTAAATACCATACTAACTGCACTTACAGTAGGGATCTCTATCCAGCTTTGGGTTGCCATGTAGACTGAGTTCCAGGATGTACATATGTCTGATATGTCTCAAGTCACTCCATGATAAGTTATTAAGGCTCAGATTCAGAGTGCCCAGAGCTACAAACTTACTCAGCCCATCAAGATTGGTAATCTGCAGTACATCAAAGATTAATACAAGCATTATACAGTCAAACCTGCTTTAGCGACCACTTGTATAGAAAGACCACCTGTCTATAAAGACCACAATTTTTGTTTCCCTTGAAAAGTGTTTCTCATTGAAACATGTATTAACGGAACCTGTACATAAAGACCACCTGCTCATAAAGACCGCTTTTCTTGTCTCCGTTGAGCGGTCTTTATAGACAAGTTTCACTGTATTCTCTGCTCTCTCTCCATGCATGTACCTCTGAGTTTGAAGACTTTGGCCCATACATGTATTCTCGAAAGGCACCCAACTTATAAGCCCCCGCCTAAGTGTGTAGATTTATGCCACTGAATTATGGAGAGCCAAATGTCACTCTCTTTTAATCCTACAAAATCACCATTATTTCTTGAACTAAATGCAAATACAAAAACTGACACAATAGAATTGATTTCTAATGCTCATTTCATACCAGAAAATAATTTTGCATCTTTATTTTGTTACATAAATATTAAAAAATTAAATCTGTCAGATTCGATGACAGGTTCGAATCCCGCTGGTTCCAATTTTTTCTGACTTGTGTTTTTCATTACAGATCGAGCATGCGATCTTTAACACTGGGAGTAATATGCCGAAAGATTTGTTTACAAATTAAAAATTCCTCCCCAGTCAAGCTTCTTCGTTTACCGACCATTGTCTGCGGCGGACCGTTTGAATATTGATGAGTCAGAGGGAAGAGGATCTTTGGGTATTTGATTCTAGTTCGTCGTGACTTGGCCGTGAACCAGAATAGCCTGGTGGTTAAGTCGCTGCCCGGCAGGCAGTGGATGACAGGTTCGAATCCCGCTGGTTCCAATTTTTTCTGACTTGTGTTTTTCATTACAGATCGAGCATGCGATCTTTAACACTGGGAGTAATATGCCGAAAGATTTGTTTACAAATTAAAAATTCCTCCCCAGTCAAGCTTCTTCGTTTACATAAATATAGTAAGTCATACGGGCCTTAGGGGTTGGCAAAATGGCCTTCCATAAAACAGTGGCCTAAGTTAAGCCTGGCTTAACCTAGGCCACTTTGGAGAATATGGGCCTTTGCCTGTAGTTGGCAGTGCCACAGTGCTATTCATTCAACTTTCAGCAGCACATGCGGGAATGAATACATGAAAGTAGCATTTACTTTCTTCATTCTGACAGATTTAATTTCCAGTCCTTAAGTTATGGGCAAATTTGAACAAAGTAATTTACTTGAAAAAATAAATTGGAAATTCTGTAAGAACATTCACTTTTTCTCACTTACATCCTCTGTGTGTGTGTGTATGCGTTGGTGTTCACCGGCAACCATGGGCACTTTTATGAAAACACATCTTCGAACCGAGGACACACACGAGACCGAGGACTGTCCTCGTTTTGATTTACAGTTTGTTGGCTTTATTTTTAGCTTCTAACTACGCTGTTGAACTTTTGAGCATTTCTGAGCAGAGTCCACGATTGGGTGGTCGTGACCTTTTTCGTGGGTATAATTTATTTTTTTTATTTTTATTTTTTATTTTTTGGCTTACGCACTCTATCCAACAGACGGGCACGCCCGGAAAGCATGTTACAATTGAACAGGATTTATTTTTAGTCTTCCAGGATTATTCTCTTCAAAAACAATTGAAAAATAACTGTGAATAATTAATTATTATGAAGAAGTCCAAGGTTGGGAATTGTTGACACACAGTCCTCGTTTTCCGGTGAAAACATGTATGTGTGTGTGTGCGTTGGGTTTGACCGGCAACCACAGGCACTTTTATGAAATCACACCTTCGAACCGAGGACACACACAAGACCGAGGACCGTCCTCGTTTTGATTTGCAGTTTGTTGGCTTTATTTTTAGCTTCTAACTAGATGTTGAACTTTCGAGCATAAATGAGCAGAATCCACGTTTGGGTGGTAGTGAAATTTTTCATGGGTATAATTTTTTTTTTTGGCGTACGCACACTATCTGTCTTGAGATTTATAGTGGTCCAGCGCCTTCTAAGTTCAAATACCATGTAGTTAGTTTTTCACTTTTTCGGAAACCAAAAGAGGTTGAGAAATGGTGATTTTCCAGGAGCCTCCCGGCGAAATCGGAAGGGTTGGCATCTCTGGTGTTGGATTGCCCTTTAACAATATCCCTATGATAAAACTTGTCATGATGAGAATGTCCTCACCTGATTGTTGCCAAGGTGAAGATGCCACAGATGATGACATACCATTAGATTCTGAACCAGAGTGATGTCATTGCCTTTCAAGATCAGTGTCTCTAGCTTAGGAAGTACATTGAGATTCTCTATCCTTGCTGCAGGGTAATTATAGAGAATGAAATTATGAATCAGATTAAATCCATTACAAACACTTGAATTACACACATCATGCAAACCCAACCGCTCAAACCTCAAATGAAACAATAAGACACAACGACTTACAAACAAGAAGACAGATCATCAAAAGAAATGGCTGAAAGATGCAGGATCTATAAAGTTCTGTGATCACATAATTTCTGGGGTTTTTTTCTCTCTTAAAAAAAAAAAACTACAAGGGAAAAAATAATGGGAAGACAGATATCTTTCTAGTCAGGTCTTCTCTACATTTTATACTCAATATCCCTATTTCTAAAGGGAGTTTTGCAACCTATCAAATTATATTTTAGGAAACATTTTTTTTCAAATAGATGTTCCAGTACACCTTGTTTACACTTTCATCCTAACTCCTTGCTGAGCCAGGAGCACAATCTTACCAAGACCATGACTTGCTAAGTCAACGTATGTGACATCATTCAGGGGTCCCCTGCACCTCCTCCTCAGCAGCTATAAATGTAAACAGATTGATAATAACATTGACATATTTTTAATAATAAGAAGGGTGGCGACAATTTTTTTTTTTGCCAGACCTCCAAAAGCAATTTAAGTCAAAATGCATACTTTTCTTCCAAAGGTGGGGGGCACGGGCCGGAAGTGCCCCCCCCCCCGGGATCCGCCACTGCACAATCCCGCAAAGACAATGCCATAGCCAGATAGCTTCCTGCGTATGGTTTAGTAGCGCACTGTGTACTGAGTGAATATTTTTACAACAGAGTGATTTATCTTGAGTTAATCCTTCCTTCGCAATATTATTAGCTAAAACAGTAAAAGAGTGTGGCACCACTGGTGCACAGTGCGGCGACACTGGAGCCACAGAAGCCCTGCAGAATCGCCGCAGTGGCATTCGCTCTGTAGTCGTAGAAGCAAGATGCAATGTTTCAAGCATATCAAATTGATTTTATATTCACAAGCATTTTCGGCATCGAATGATTGGTGATTCTTCAACAAATATGGTATTTTCTGAAAATTGTGAATCCAAAACTGTCAAAACTCAAAAAAAAGCAGTCCACGACTGGTGACATTACGGTACACCACGATAAAAACCTTCCTTTGTGTTGCCAGATCGCACCAAAATGACCAACGCACTCACAACCATGTATTACCAATTACTATTATCAATTATTTTATTATTTCTGTGCACACCAACCAACCCGACTCGCTTTACTCCACATGCACAGGAGTGTTGAGCCGTAGACGGCTGCACAGCTACTGAGCTTGACCGAAAATTCTGTCTCTCGTTCGTTAGCTCTTCAGAGCCGACCCTATCCAAATAAGAGGGTAACGAATGAGAGACAGAATTTTCGGTCTACTACTGAGCTAGCAAATCACTCAGCTCAGTTCGGCACAAACGCCGGGGCCGGGTCGGGCGTAGCCAGGATTGGCTTCGTGAATGTAAAAAAAAAAAAAATTGGCTATACGCCTTCTACATCACGAAGCCAGGCGTTCTTACCCAGCAATCTAACTGCGCACGGGTTAGCAGGACTGGAAAATGCCCTGAAATATCACTTTTCTGATAACTCCCGCGACCGATAGCTCCTTCACCACAGCGTATCCTCCTAGGAAAACGTTTAGTATTAGAATGTCTTTTTGATCGTACATATTTTTACCAAAAAATCCAAAAAAGATCGTAAGAAATTTCCGAAAACTCGCCAGTGTTTGTGTGTATCCATGCCTCCTCTTGTCATGCAGATAAGGCATGACAATGGATACACACAAACACTGGTGAGTTTTCGGAAATTTCTTACGATCTTTTTTGGATTTTTTGGTAAAAATATGTACGATCAAAAAGACATTCTAATACTAAACGTTTTCGCCGATTTTAGTGTTATTTGACGCATATTTTTCGTAAAACGGGGCGTAAAAACCGACGGCAAAATTGACAATGACTGACACTACACTACAGAAAGGTTCTAAAAAGTATCATGGTTGATGATGTGGTTCGACTTCGAAGCTAGGCAAAGCTAAATGAAATTTAGAAAGGTCTTAATAACAAATACATTGAAAACTTACTGGAATAGACAAGGGCATGATCTACTCATATAGATGCATAATGCTACTGGAGTAATGGGAGTAATATCCCGCGAAATTCAGTAAGCTACTTCACAATTTCGAAGGCGAAGCGTCTTGCATCTTAGCGACGAGTTCCCCAAGGCCGCGGCTCGAGTAGTATGGCAAGCCATCGGTGTCTATCTAATTAGCCTATTTACCGTTGTACATGTTGTCCCCGAAGACCTCCGGCCGCCAGGAAGGGTTACCCAGGGCTGTTTGTTGTGAGTGGAGGAGTTGTGTCAATTCAATTCAAAACAACAGTTATTTCCTTCTGATGTGTTACATACATGAAATACAAACAAAAGAAAAACGTTCAAGTGTAATAATTGAAGGAGGCATGGACCCTGAAAAGCATTATGCTTGTGGTTGGGGATGTCTGTTTACTAAAATGACAAAACATTAAACAAGAAAATTTGAATGGTAGATACCGTTATATTATATTATAATAAAAAAGTTAGAGGGATCAAGGCCGGATAGAAATAAAGTAAGATAGTCCTAGAGGATAGAGGAAATATTACCATGAATGAACAATGTGAAAGATATGTTTGAAAATGCTGGTGTCGGAGGGGGATCCTACCCCCCTGACACCATCCCCCGTTCGGTCTAGTGGGGCAGGGGCACCTGGGCGGCATGGGAGGGGGCGCAAAAAATGCAAAGGAGAAAGAAAAAAGGGGGGATATGCAGAATCCGCAGTGTAAATGCAATAGATATCTAGTTTTTGAAGGTTTGGAATGCGAAAATTTTCCAAAGATCGGATTCGGTGCGCACGTACGCTTAAAAAACCCAGGAGGGGTTTAAACCGTGGTTTAAACCGTGGTTTAAACCGTGGTTTAAACCAAACGTTCTTTGTGAATTCGGGCCAGAGAGTCCTAATACTGGAGGTCGCTTCTGATTGGATTCCAGTAAGCTGACTCACAAAGTCATTGAATGTCCAGGAAAAAATGGTCATTTTGAATGAGGGTATTTTACCTTGAAATTTTGTCAGATGGTAGATTATGGTAGATGGTAAATTAACAAACTTTATCAGCTGTTTAAAACTCCCATTGCGACTTATTGGTCGTTTTGTGGTGGAGGGTCACATAGTATAGTTCTTAAATATAGCTTAAGCCTTAAAGGGTTCAAAATTTGCAAAAATAAAGATGTAATTGCTTTGTTCGCTATATCATATGTTTCATACATAGAGATACATATATTAGGCCTCCTGCTAAATATTGCGCCCCCAATATAGGATAAAATGTATAAAACAGCATTTGCAAGGGTTCAACTTTTGAAAGAAATCTCAACTGGAGGTAGCCTTGGTGAATTTCTCGACTCTTTCTCAAGCCTACAGGGTTTTCGTTAGTTATGCTCCGATTGTATAGAAGTGAGTGAATAGAAAACCGTTTATCAATGTATAAAATTCGAGCTTCTCTACCGCTCAATTGTGGTCACGGTCAACTGCAAAATTTCCTGGGTAAAATGCACAAGAAATTGCGTTTTTTAGGGTTAAAAATCGAAAAATCTGCCGCTCGGTCGGTTTGCTCCCTCGCTAACGTAGATGAGTATGGGCACTCGGGGGGGGGGGGGGGGGGGGGGGGGCGTAATTATTTTTTTTCCCCAGGCGCCATAATCCCTATAGATACGCCACTGGCTTCGCTCCCTCCCCCCCCCCCCCCCCCCCCCCCCCCCCCCCCCCCCCCAATCGTGAACACGGATCGACACCCCTGCCTGTATCATTAATTTCCATTTTCTCTCAAGAAAATATTTAATCATACATGCAAGGCTTAGATATAATAATTGCTCATATGCTTTTACATAATTATTAATGTATCCCAAAAATCATTACGATATACGGAGTTGCAATTTTGTGTTTGATTGATATACAATTTTAAAAATGTACAACTTTCTTATTTCTTATCGGATTTTGATCAAACTTGGCAGTAATATGTTTCTCTCATTTTTTGCTTTTGTTACAATCATCTTAATGCCAAGGTGGACTTTCCTTTAAGATTATTGTTCGCCCCAATCCGCAGGGTAAAGTGCATTAAGAAATCGACTGTCGACGGTCGGTCGCTCGCTTTGTTCCGTTCGCACGCACTGCTTCAGGATCTCTTCAGGATTTCGCACCCTAATTACATTGGCTATATAAACAGCATTGTATTCAGAAAGAACTTATAGAAGACCATTTAAAAATATGTTCAAAAATCGAAACTGTACCGCTTAAATATGCAACAACAAAAAAGTCTCCTCTCGGTCGCTTTGCTCCCTCCATGCCCTCTCAGTTTCGTTTAAGTATTGCAAGAGGGGTTTCCTTTTTGCCCCCCCCCCCCCCGGCAATGATACAGAAAGCGTCTTCGGACATAATAAACATTAAATTAACATTTTCAGTCGTGTTCTTTCGCATCGCACACCGCACAGATAATTAGGACAACACACGATTGTCGCGTTTAAGTGAACTAATTTCCTTCCTTATTTCCACGTACACGCAATTACAATAATACAAATTGTGTGCAATACAGGTTGGAAAAAGAATCATGATTAAAAAAAAGAATCGAATTATTTGAATTTTTAAAGTTATAGCCCTGAATGTTGTTGCTATACAAAAGAAGCATATTATTAATTTTATGGTAGAGCTGTATTATATCAGACATAAAGAAATACAATAACTCTCACTTGGATGAGTTTTTTTAGCCAAGAAATAAAACAAAAAACAACCCGACACTGCTTTTTGAGTAATTTTGTTGTTGCATTAACAAAATCAAGAACCAAGTTTCCTATGCATTTCTTTGTTTTTTATTTAATTAATCGATGATTTTCTTTTCTTTTTATCTCACAGCGATTTAAAGCTCATTAAAAAACTCAAAAGAGAGAAAGAAAAAGAGGAGAAAAAATGCAATCATTTGAGGGGTGGGGGGGGGGGGGTAGGGGCACAACTTTTTCCTCGTATATACCCCCCCCCCCCCCCCTCCATAAAAAAAATACACTCATTGTTTGCCATCCACCACTTCAGATGATTAGGTGACTGACCCAGTCCCTTTCATCATCGTCATCATTGTCTCTCGCTAGAAAAGTGAATGAGGAACATTACGAAAAAAGTGGGTTGAGGTTGCAGGGGGCGATTACTCGAATGAGATTATAACGACAATCCTTGATAAATAAAATATCGTATACATTTGCGAGGAGCCCAGCGATCCACCTTGAAAATGAACTTTATGTTTTGAGACTTTGTGCGATGTGAAAAATGGACACTGAATGCAGAGATTGGAAAACGAATCAATTCTTTTGAGATGAATTGTATTTGAGAAGGCTATACTGCATATCCACTATTCAGAGGTTCCCGGAAACAGCCATGCTGGAGGACATAACAATAACACATGTGCACTAGACCATGACAACAATGGCTTTTCATAGTCCGATGCACTGGTTTTTACGGTCCTCCAGCATGGCTGCCGTGAGAACCCTATAATATACACTTCGCATATATATATATAGGGTAGGACGTGCCTCCCCCCCCCCCCCCTTGATCCGCCACTGACTTAACTTGTAAGGTATGTATAGGCCTATACATATCGATATCACGAATAGAAAATGGATTTAAAGATCACATAGAAAACGAATAAAATGATGGGGGGAAATATCTTACATAACAGTGAATTGAGAAGAGAAGGTATAGCACGTACAAAATAAAAAAAACAAACACCCACTAATAAAAGATGAAAAAAGTAGAGATAATTAAAAAAAAAAATTATGACAATTCAAACTTTGCATTGAATTGTATTATGTTCAGAACGTTTTTAATCGCGTCATTTCAAGTGAATGTATATAGTACCCTTCATGATTTTTAACGCCTCTCAATTACCAGCTTCTCCACGGTTACGTGAACCAGGAACAATTAACAGAATTTGCGCGGAGCGCGTGGCGAAATTGAAGTCTGATCGAGTAAAACCTTTTGTATTTCCTTTTTGGAAGATTTCATTTCCCGAGTTTCGCGTCATTTTTCCTTATTTTATTTTACACCTCCGGAATTATTATTTTTTTAAATTAGTATTATTTTTTTTTGGGGGGGGGATGGGGGCGTCTAAGTTTCGTTGAATTAGGATTATTAGATAAAAAGTTATGGCCTATAAGGTAACTTTTATGTTTTCTATGTGTTGACAGATGTCGAAAAATCTCAAAATTTCCAGAAGCGGAGGTTTATAATATAATACTTTGCAGGGTACTCTACTAAAAAGCATTATCTTTATGTACGATATCTTTCTTCTGTCTAAAGATTGTATCAAACCCATATTAACACTAGCGTTTAAACAACGTATCAATTTTCACCCCAAAATAAAAAACACTTCTTATAAAAACATGTTGGTTTGTATTGAAATAGACGGTTGCCATGGCAACGGTCAGTAGGGCACATACGTTTGGTTGGTATCTGAATGTGCAGAATATAATTCTAAATACGATTACCAACCAAATGAAATTTAATAATCATACAAAAGTTACAGGGAAAGATGTTAAAAGGGTACAACGGGATTCCCTAAGAAATTGAATAAAAGCCCATTTTCATCACTTTTGACGCCATCTTGATTTTCATCATGACAGGCCACTTTTTTTTCTTGACTATATCTTATAGTACATTAATATAAAGAATATAAAAAAGTTGGTTTCGTTTAGTCCTGGGGGATGCACGGATAACCCTCTTCATGACAGGCGGAAAACGATATAAATATACCCAACTGTACAATTATACACCTGTCAAGTAGATAGTTTTAACCAATCAGAACATAGGAAACTATACAACTATACAACTGTGCAACTGTATATAAGGAGCTACGCAATTATAGTAAGCGGGCCAAACTGCCATATTTTTACGTGCATGCAACTACATGTACATCCGTACCGCTAACGAGCAGATGTATAGTTTTAACCATTCAGATCGCAGGAAACTATGCATATACATCTACTCCTGCAGTCTGGAATAGATGTATAGTTTTAACCAATCATATCGCAGGAAACTATACAATATTATTATATATCTATTCCCGCAGTCCGGAATAGATGTATAGTTTTAACCAATCACATCACATGCAGGAAACTATACAACTTTATAAACCTACCAGGCCCCTGGAAGCCGGGGGTGCTGGGTGTGTTGTAGCTAATAAAAAGAGATATTTTCTTTGTTTTTTGTTGCTTATTTTTTTTGACTTAAAAAGAGACCCGAAAATCCTGAGGACCCTTTTTTGCTTGTCAGAGATTCTAGCTGCAAGTATCTCATGATCTCGGCAATTTTTCGGGGGGGGGGGGGGGGGCACTCGTTTTTCCGAAGGTTCTAATTCCGAAAACAAATTTCCCATGCCTGGGGGTTCATAATTCCGAAAATGAAAAAGGGTTCATAATTCCGAAGGTTCATGATTCCGAAAATAAAAGAGGATTCATAATTCGATGGTTCGTATTTCCGAAAATGAAAAAGGGTTTATAATTCCAAAGATGAAATATGGTTCGTAATTCCGAAGAGAGTAGCTTTGCTAAAACTTTATAATCGACATTTAATGATGATATAAGTCTACACTTTTTAATTAACAAAGGATCTTTTCCCATCTTTACAAAACAAAAATATTAACCGCCTGCCTTTGAGAAGACGAAAGTTTCCCTTTACAAGGAGTCTCTCCGTCTCATTTAAAGCTTCAACCACTACATCTCCTATAATATCGGCCAAAATAATAAGTGAAATTCAACGCCTTCGTTCCCTGGTGTTTTTATTGAGTTTCATTTGTTTCAAAGCTTCCCAACACTCTCCCTGTGTTTCCCCCCACATAATTCCCGTGAAACTGATTTTAATTTAGGCAAATCCTTAAAAAAAAGACACTATATTATTCACATACAGGTTGTGCATACCAGGGGCGGATCCAGGATTTTGTATAAGGGGGGGGGGGGGGATACTGGGTCCAGTTGCCCTCCATAATTCTCTGACAAGCAAAACCAAAAAAAGTTTTTCATTCTAAAGGGGGGGGGGGGGGGGGGCACAGTCGAAAAAGGGAGGATCCTTTATGGTCAAAATGCATACTTTTCTTCCAAGGGGGGGGGGGGGGGGGCACGGGCCGGATGTGCCCATCCCCTAGATCCGCCACTGGTGCATAAGATACCATTATTATCGTGTTTTCATCTCATTAATTGATAATTATCCAAAATACATGTTCAACCCATCAGTAAGCACAGGTGCAACAGCGCCCTATATAGGCATGTCCGAAAAAACGGGGCAAAGTACCGCTCCGTATCGGTAAGATTGCATCTATGAAAGGGCTAGGCAAGCGCTTGTTGGAACTGAGCTGAAGCATGTGGTGTTTTGTTATTTTATTACTAAGTTTTAAATACAGATGTTTATAAATTATTAAAAGTTTACTTGATTCTAAATTAAAAGAGAGAAGCAGTCAGACAGAAATACTGAATTTGAATTACATGTATCATGTCATTGGCCACAATAGCCAAATTTGACTGATTGCCGATACCATACAACGAAAGAAGAAGAAGAACAGAACGTACTTTTCAAGTAAGAATCTCAGATACAGAATCAAGCACATACAAAATGCATAACGGTTTACCTCAAGGTAGTGTTTTGAGCCCCCTCCTCTATAATGTGATGATGAGGGACATTCCAACAGACCCAGACGTAACAATATCTATGTATGCAGACGACTGTGCAATATGGACGTCTAGTAAACATGTTGATATAATTGGATTGGAAATCCAATCCTATTTGGATAAATTATCCTCTTGGTTCAAAGACTGGGGTTTTAAACTCTCAAATGAGAAAACTGTACCTGTATTATTCACGAAAAGATCAAACATTGCTCAACCAGTATTGAACTTGGAAGGGAATATTCTAACATATAAACCGTCTCACCGATTTTTAGGAATTTTATTTGATAGCAAATTGACCTGGCACTCTCATATAGAAAATGTAGCTACAAGATGTAAACGAAAACTAAACATATTACGTAGTCTGACAGGAACAAAATGGGGAAGTTCATCAAAATCCCTTCTAATTGTTTATCGAGCACTTATCAGATCTCTTCTGGACTACGGTTGCCAAGCATATGATAGTGCAGCTGAAACTACCAAAAAGATCTTAGATTCTGTGCAATATCAAGCTCTTAGGATATGTGCGGGGTGTCTCCCGTTAACCTCTTTGAGTTCTTTACAGGTTGAAATGGGGGAACTACCTTTAGACCTAAGAAGACAATTGTTATCTAGCAAGTACAGACAAAGTATTGAGAGAAATTTTAATCACCCACTGGTAAGTCATATAGAACCATGCTGGCAATTTGAATACCTAAAAGGCAAATGTGTTTGTAAACCTTTTGGATACAGGTTACAGTGTAAGATGGGAAAAGAAATTATCGAAAAACTTAGTCCTTCTGTTTTCCCCCATGGTTATTCTGTCCACCAATCATATCTACTGAATTAAACCTACAATTAAAGAAAACAGACCATCCCATGCAATTACAACAACAGAGCCTTGAATTAATACACACAAAATGGATAAGTCAATTGCACATATACACTGACGGATCCAAATCACCTGATAAAGGAGTAAGTTCATCTGCCTTTTATGTACCATACTTTTCAATACATCGAGGGAAGAGATTGACTAATTTCACTTCGTCTTACAGGGCTGAATTGATTGCTATTCTTCTGGCCCTCGAGTGGATAGAACATATGGACATTTACACGGGTGTTGTTATATTTAGTGATTCACTTAGTGCTCTTTTATCCATACAAAACCAAAATAATGAACCAACTATTAATGAAATTCTAACAATTAGTACGAGGCTTAAGTACAAAGGAATAGATATATATTTGGAATGGATCGCAGACACTGTGGAATCACGGGCAATGAAATAGTAGACTCGTGCGCAAAAGCTGCTCTATCCAAAAATATTGAAATATGTAACAAAATAACACTTTCAGAAATAAAACAACTTATAGTTCAGAGTTCCAAAGTACTCTGGCAAGAAAGATGGAATCAATCAAATTCCAGTTTAAAAGAGCTGCAGTCATCAGTTACATCCACTTACACTTGTAACCTAGGTAGACAACAAGAAATTATACTCCATCGTCTTCGAGTTGGAGTGATAGGTCTCAACCATGATCTATTAAGACTAGGTATTCATCCAACTGGTTTCTGTGACAGATGTCAACAGGTTGAAACTGTCGGCCATTACCTTATAGATTGCCCAAAATATATTATCGAGAGAGCGATGCTCCTGTCTGAACTGAATGAAACCAATGAAAGAAAAATAATTGAGTATTTGAAAAGTAGTGATCCCAAATACAAAGGGCTATTACACGTTTCGTTCTGTGAACGAAGCGTTTTTCGGGGAAGGTAGGCTTTAAGCCTCCTTTCTCAGTAAAGAAGAACTAGGCACTACATGAACCAGGCAAGGAAGCGGACGGGGTATACGGCTCCTCGCTGTGCTTCCCGCATTTTCTCTGGTGGACGGGGGAGCGTCTGCAAGCGTCCCTTCGTTGCTGTAATGTGAATATAATTTTTTTATGTGGAACAGGAGCCACATGCATTTTCACCTGTTCCGCTTGTTTTGCATAATGGCGATGAGGGGATGTTCTTTTGTCTGCCGGAGCGGTTGTGGGGGTGCGGTGGGGGGTTGTCTATTTTGCCCGCTCTCTTTTGTTGTCGTGTACATAGTGAGGAATACTAGTATTTTGTATTTTATGTAGGTCTGAGACTGAGTTTCAATGCTAAATGTATTTTCTTCCTTTGTGTATATTATAAAAGTTATGTCTTAATGTATAAATGATGCACGCACACAATTATGTGCATTTAGAAGCCCCATTTTCTACTAACTTAGCCCACAAGTGTTTTCATCTCATTACTTGATAATTATCCAAAATACATGTTCAACCCATCAGTAAGCACAGGTACAACAGCGCCCCTATGTCTATGCATGAGTTACCTAGGCATGTCCGAAAAAACGGCGCAAAGTACCGCTCCGTATCGGTAAGATTGCATCTATGAAAGGGCTAGGCAAGCGCTAGTTGGAACTGAGCTGAAGCATGTGGTGTTTTGTTATTTTCTTATTAAGATGCATATACAGTATTAAATGTTTACTTGATTCTAAATGTAAATTAAAAGAGAGAAGGAGTCAGAAATACTGAATTTGAATTACATGCATAACGTCATTGGCAACAATAGTCAAATTTGACTGATTGCCGATACCATACAACGAAAGAAGAAGAAGAAGAGTCAGATTTTGAAAGGCCAAGGGTGCGGACAGTGAAACCTTTTGAGTAGACTGGTAATAAAATAACAGGTGAATATGTTTGTTTTTAATAGTTGAGTGTATCAATGCCAACTTTGTCATATTACAGAGGATTGGGGTGAGATATCTAATAGTTCGACTGCACGAGTGGCACTCTTGAGTCTGGCACTGCCTGGTAAATTTTCTTGTTCGGACATCATGTGCCGAGTGATAATGGACGCAAAATACGTAACACTCTTACACTATATGCATGAGGAAGCGCTTCTGGTAGCAGTCGGGAGAGAACTAATGTTATTGATACGAACACTGCCCGTGTGTTTGAAACCTTATTGATAAATTAATATGCGCTATACAAGAACTGAGGCTATTAATAGCTAATATGCCCAGTACTCCTCAAATTGGCATGAATCCGGCGCTAATGTGCTTTCGTACGCCAACGTAAATCACATTCACAGTTTTCACACTTGACTTACAAATTAATCACTTCACCTAACTGGACCCTCTGCAATATCATATCGCCTCTCTGGTGTCTGTCATTAGATATTTTGCCCCGAAAATCGTTATTTTGGACAATTTTTGGTTGTATTCCCCGTCAACTTCGACGTACGGCAATGAGGTCCACTGAATTTTGCGACTGCATCAGTGCATGTATTATCCAACCAATTATGGTATCCTCAATTTTTTTTTTTTTTTTTTTTTTAGTTCTATTTAACCGACCAGTATGTCAGTGTGGATTGTTTTTTGGTGTTGTCGAAAACCCTAACCCTAACCCTAACCCTATTCATTATAGGCCTAGACTTGTTTAAAGTCCTCCGTAACTGTGATTTACGTTGGCGTACGAAAGCACATTAGCGCCAAGAATCCTACCTAGGAATTTTAGGATATCAAAATTAAAGACAAAAAAAAAAAAACCCAGCAGAAGAGGAAAAAGAACTTGGAACTGAATATAGAGGCGTAGTGCCTACGTTCAGTATCTTCCCTAGGTATCCCTAGGTATAGTCTATAGATAGGATTTGTAATGGAGCGGAGGTATATATTGCAGCAAGATCAGATTCGTTGTCAATTGCTCGTGGTCTAGTGGTCAACATGGTGGTAAAGGCATCCAGATGGCAGTGTCTGGTCAGACTGTCAGAGCATTCTCTTTCTACACTGCACTTGCGTTTAAGGTCCCGGGTTCGTATCCCGCTCTTTCTGGCTGATATTTTTTTCAGTTATGAATCGATAACGATAGCGTTTATTCTGTTATAAATAACTGAATTTCAACAATGAAAACCAAGAAACTTGACTAATTATTCACTTGTTCAGGCAGATTTAATGGCGGCTGGGCATAATAACGACTTTGGCCAGAACTGAGAGTTATTGTTATTGTTTGTTATTACTGATACCATGAACAATTACCTGAAAGTTTCAAGTTTTGAGAGCAATTATTATCTTTTATGATAAAATATTACAAGTTATATTTTTCTAAAATTCTAGTAGTCTAACAACATGAACAAGCAACCTGTCTAACAAAGAAAATGTTAGAACTTAGAAGTTAGACCCACTCAGTGACTCACACTTGTTATTGTAGATAACCTTGCACCCCGTACCTTCCTACCACAAGGAATTACCTCCCATAGCATGTGTGATCTCTAGTACATGTGTGCTGGAAAGGAGCAAGATCGCTGGCCAAAAACAGCCCAGTGAAAATTTCACTTGATCAAGATGATAAACATGATAAAGATCCTTTTAAAGAATCTGACATGAAATCAGATATTCTATCATTCTTAAATGTAGAAGGAAGTATTTTCTCAAAACTTGACCTATTAATATTATATTGGTGTTTTCACCTCTTCACGTTAGAGGTCTCGACACTCACACCAAGTAATAGTGGCCGCATTGACCACGTCTAAGCAGTAGAGCCTAGATGCGCATGACCGAATTTGGAGACCGTTTCCGATTTGGGAGACTGTCTCCCATATTATTATTGGAGACTTAGCTTACAAAAAGACAAAAGAGACAACAAAAAGGCAGTTTATCTTAGAGCCAAAATTTTGCCTCACTGAGGTCAGAAGCCCATTTGTTTTGTGTGTGGATCATAACAAAAAATGTTATGAAAACATATTCAGCTCTTAAAAATCTCACTCTTACCTTAAATGGCTGTTAGGAACTTCTGATCTTTCCAGCAAATTCCAAAGTCAAAGTCATGTCCAAAACAAAAGAAATTCCTGCCGATTTTTTTCGTAATCGCATGTTGTTTTCATTCCGCTGATGTTTTAGACTAGACTCTGCCAATAAAATGTTTGTCTACAAAGAAACTAGGTATCACACGCACACATCGATCTCTACGATCGGGCACACGGAAAACCATGACTGGGACTTTTGATCAGTGGGTGATTGAACGGTGCGCTCCCCATTGACTTTGTACATGCAGCCAAAGACTTACCTGCTAGGCTGAAAACTGCCTCCGAGACAGCGAAAATGAAAATGAATATTGCCATGGCAATTCTTGATTTTCTTACTTTTTTTTTTGCTTAAAATAGTAACAATATTGGCTTTCATGATTTGAGTAAGAAGTGAAAACGAATATGAAATGAAGAGTCTAAAAATAGGATTTTGTCTTTAAGTGGCCGAATTCTCTCTCCTCCCCCCCCCCCCCCCCCCCCCCCCTTCCCCCTTATTCTACATGACATCTTTATAAATCATCACAAATTTTGTATGTCATTCTGTATCAGCAGTTTGAAGCTATAAATCTGTGAGCTCATGTGTGGGATGAGGAATACACCATGGCAGCTACTTATTTTTTTCGTGAATCCTTCATTTTCGGTCATAAAGAACTGACTCACTGGTTTCCATCACATATGGCTCGAAGTAAGTTTTTTTGTGAATTCTTAATAATTGTGCATAAAAATGTATGTTCACCCACAGGCATAGATATGCCTGCCTTTAGTGTCAAGTTTAGACGAAACAGTATTTTCTTTGCAGCATTTGTTTTTAAAGTCCCAAAGATTTAAATTAGATCTATGGTAGATTTGTTTGACATTTCTTTTAGCTTGAAATGTTAGTCTTCACTTATTAAAAAAGTGCAATTATTTTTTCCTATTTAAAAACAATCTTTCTATCAATGTTTGTTTAAAGTCCCAGTGATTTTATATCAGTGCATGGATTTCTTTGATGTTAGTATTCAATAGCAATATTAGAAATCACATATTCTGCAACCCCTCCTTTTTTTTTAATGTCATGAGCAAATTTAGTGTGAAAGGGATTTCATATCGTCTATTTATATCATGAATTATCATTATTAATAAATCTGAAAACTCCTCTTTACACATTGGATTTCAAATGGATTTAAATACATTACCTCCCAGCAGTGCATGCAACATATTTTCTTCTTTTGATACAATGGAAAATTGCAATAAAGAGCTCCGATATAACTATATTCCTGATATAACAAGGTAATTTTAGTGGTCCCAAGGTCCTTGTTATAGTGAGGTCCCACTGTACCTTCCATTGCTGCAAACTATTAGAAGTTGTTTGTAGTTTATACAGTTGTATTTTTTTCTTTGAAACAAATGTGTGCTAAGAAATCTTCCCCACAAAATAGAAATGACAAAAATAATTTGTTCTCCTTTTTTACTGCTTGAAGTATGCCATTTTACATTGGGATTCTGTTTTAAGCTTTCTATGTCCATAGAAGCAATAATCTTCAGCATTGAAGGAGGAAGTTGGACCCAAGGAAGAAGAATGTTCTTCTGTACTATCCTTAAGCCCAGCGCACACTATACGATCCGACTGCGACCCGATTTTCAAACAAATTGCAGTTTGCAGTAAATGTGAAAGTTTAAAAAAGTGAAATTATCTCATTTGAAGTTCGGAATAATGATAGGAATACTTATATCGAAATTTTGGTTAACTGCAATTCTTCTGGTTAGAGTAAAGGCCAAATCGGCTTCAAATCTTAGTCGATCGCAATATTGGTATGACGTCACTACTAAGCCTGAGTCGAATCGATTGGTTAGCGGTGTTCGATCGAAGACATCGAATCCCGAATACGTTTTGGCAAATTCGGTGCATCGATTTGTAGTCCGCCAGATCTTTGACTACCGTAGCCACCATGAAAAAATCAAATAAAAAAAGAAACTCCGTAACGTACAGCATATATACTAGCAGAGAACGTGAAGGCGACTTCAAAGTTCAAACTGTTGGCTAACTTTCGCTAATTCGCTCGCGGAGGACGTCGCGCTTTACCTGTGCCTTCTCTATGGAAAAATCGTTTTGTCGTTACGAACTGAAGTTTACGATAATTTTCTTGCACTCTCTCTGCATTGTCAATTTGACAATTGTATAATTGAACATGATAAATACGGGCATGAGTACGAGTGTTCCTACTTAATTCGCAATAACTAATATCACACTCTCATCAAATTGGCAATTACTTCTGAATGATCTCTGAAGCTGAATGAAGTCGAGTCTATATTGAGCGACGAAAAGTTTATTTCGTATTGTTGTTTTTTTTTGCATCGAACAAACGTGTTCCATTCAGCTCTCCAAAGACAAAGTAAGATTATTAATTCTTTGAATTTGAATCATTGTCGGGTGTGTCGTCAATGAGCATCGCTTCGTGCGACACTAGTGACATTTTGGCTAGCCATACGGACTAGAAACTTAAGATTTTGGCTCGTCCGCTGTGATTTTTACTAGCCATTGGCTAGCGGGCTATCGTTAATTTCGAGCAGCGAGAGCCCATACATATGCCCGCGATGCCAGCGATGCCAGCGGACCGGTCACCGGTGCATGGTGCATGCACTGCGTGCAACTGTGTGCAACTCTGTTTTCACCGCACATCATTTATCGATTAACCGGTATTCGATCGAATCAAAGCCGTCGAATCCCGGTTTATGAAATATTCGATATGACTCAGGCTTAGTCACTACGATTTGGAATTGAATTCACTTTTATTCCTACACGGGGGCTCGCAGTAGCCCGGAATTTCGATTTTAGTACTCATACTACTATTCAGAACTTTGATCACAAAGATTTTACACGTTTGAAGGTTCATATCAAATGTTATAACAACTTTTCCCAAAATCGCATCGTAGTCAGATCGTGCAGTGTGCGCCGGGCTTTAAAGAGATGTGGTAACTTTGTAGAGGCTTGATAAAATCTGAGCTGCCTGGCCTTACAATGCTATCAGTGTATGTAATATGGTAAAAAATGAAGCCCAGGAAAAAAAAGCACTTCAAAATCATCATGTGCTTCACAGAAGTAAACATATGCAAGTGCCCGGAAATGCCAGACTCATTTTCCCCCATAGACTCAGTGTTAGACCAAAGTGTACTTGTATGGCCATACACTTTCGTAAATGGGAGTATTCAGTCACAGATATCTTAGTAATAGCATTATATATTTGAAAATCTTTCTATGCCTGGCTGTTTGTTTATCCTTCTGAACATCATTATACAAGACAGATATCAAAATTTAACAATTTATTAAATCAAGCCTCCACAAAGTTACCAAATCCCTTTAAAGATGGGAATACTTTTACTTTCCTGTGTATTTTTAATAAAATGTATCATTGCTGTTTTCAGGTATGAAGAAGATGCAAGGCTCTATGAAGAAAGTAGACTGTGTTATAGAGGTTCATGATGCAAGGGTAAAGAGACCAAACAAACTTTTTGATATTGAGCTGTAGTTGTAGTGATTATAATGACTACTTTGGAAGCAGCTTAGAAAATAAATGTGTTTGAATGTTCACGAAATAAATTGTTTTTTTTTACTATATACCTCATTTTAACATTGGTTTGTGTAGTATCCTACTTTTACTTTCTCATATTTAATTATTATCATTAATTATCATCATATTGACAAGTGAGACATGATTGAGGAACTTTCCATAGAATTTGCTTTACTGCAAGAAGCCAAGAACTACATGTATGTTGCCTGTTTTGTCCAGGGGGGGGGGGGGAAATTTCCTCCATAGGGAGAGAGAGAAAGAGGGAGAGAGAGAAATCAAGAGTCCCAGACAACAATATTTTGAGACGTCTCTTTGATCTGTCCCCAAATTTGCTTACTTTACTCGAAGGCAATATGAAATGATAGTACTGTTTCCACCAAACTTGATACTAAATGCAGGCCTTCTAAGTAAACTTTACCAGGATTGTGCTCTAGCATTAATAGTGTATCAAGTAATTTGAAAATGAAGAGAATCTAATCCATTTGGTAGTTGTATCCAACATGGACTTGCAATATTTTACTTATTTATTGTAGCTTCCTTTTGCTGGTAGGAATCCAGCATTCAGAGAGAGCTTTGGTATCAAGCCTCATCTTCTTATTCTCAACAAAAAAG
Organism: Heliocidaris erythrogramma; assembly: GCA_025617745.1. Lineage (NCBI taxonomy): Eukaryota > Metazoa > Echinodermata > Echinoidea > Camarodonta > Echinometridae > Heliocidaris > Heliocidaris erythrogramma. Next base: position 44,648,142 of record CM046859.1, on the reverse strand, counting down.
ACTTAGCAGATATGACATCCAGTAATGTGAGTATACAAAGCATTCTCTGTTCATGAAATAATATACTATTAATACATGTTTGGGAGCGCGTTGGTGCGATCTGGCAGCACAAAGGTTTTTATAGTCGGGTGTACTACTGTGTACGCACGAGGCGCAAGCCGAGTGTGTTTGACACGATTTAAACCTGCGTGTTGCCAGATTGCACTAATGCACGAACTCAAAACCATGTATTAATAGTTTTATAAAACGGGTCGGCAATATGATTATGAAGTCTATAAAAATGGTTACAAACCCCATAGAAACGCCAAGAGTCGCACAGTCATGGAGGCTGCCATTTGCTTTCCTGGATGACATCACAGAAGCGCAGCCAACAAAAGTCATGCGCGTTTCAGCGCACGCATGTAATCCCTGCGCTTTTAAGTTTGCACGCACCAGAGGTACGCGTACGCGCAGCTCAGCCGTGCTTTAGAGCCTTTTTGCTTGTGTTATCACCTTTTTTTTGCATGTCACATGGTGTTATTTGACCAATCAGGATGGCTACATTCTTGAACCCGTTTCATAATGCTGTTTATTGTTTTATGGTAGGTTTGCAGCGTAAAATGCACTGGATAATCTAGACCTCATTAATTTTTATTGTAAGGTGATACTGTATTCAAACATTATGAATCGTAAGCCTTAACCAAATAAAGATGGAGGGAAAGGTAAAACCTGTACACTTGTTCCATGCAAGACAAATCAATGCAAGTCCTTCATTTTCCAAGATCTTATTACTGGCTACCTCTTCTGGAGTCTTATGTACATGAGTTAGGTAGGGTGAAATTAATTCTTAGTTTTTTTTGTATATTCGCTGTGACAAATTGAACTACAAGCAGTTTGCAAATTCCTGATGCATAGTACAGTGGAAACTCTCTATAACGAGGACCTTGGGACCATTTGTGACCCGCCGCCTCAAAACCTACAATAAGTCGCACGGACCACAACGTAGCAAACACCCAAAAATAGTAAATTTGCGTGGATCAGTCGATTTTCTGCTTTTGATAGAAATGGGTAGTTTCATTATCATTCTATCATGTCTCAAGTTTGTGAGTCGTAATTCCACTTTGAAATATGTTTGGGGGGCATTTTAAAATGACTCCTTTTTTTTCACCTGTCGAGCTAATGAATGTTTGGAGAGCTTTTGTAATACTTTCATTCAATGCCAAATTACTACTTTACCTCTAAAGGTATTAAATTGATTTTTAGAATGAGTAATGAATAGGTTCTCCTGGAGCAGCATGCCAACATTCAGCCTAATCTGATAATCCCTTCATACGGTTGCTATGGCCATTTGAATCCCCAGTTATACTTGGGCGCACACAGAGAGCGAAGGGTTAGCACAGAGCTGCCAACCATTCCGTTTTTGACAGAATTATTACCACTTTTTAACCAATATTACGGCATTCCGTTTTTTCTTCATGAAATACGTTTTTTGGTTTTTTTTAAGTGTTTGCGTGTGTTCTGTGTACTAGTATACGAAAATACAGTGTTGTCTATGACTTCCGGGTTTGAGCTATCGATACACGTAATGTTACAGTCCCACCGACGAAACCGACCCCAAACTGACCGATGGTACGTACATGTACAGTATATCATTGAAATAACGCAAGTTTCGATCGCTCTTCCCTCGTGTGACTGGGTCGTGTGACTGCGAAAACATGTTTTATTCGCATGCAGCGGTGCCCATGTAGCGTGCGACCCATGCAAAACGCATGTAAGCACAGCACCGATCTCTATATGTGGGACAATGTATTACCGCTTGCTGAACTGCGCACGGGCTTTGACACGATCGTGGATTTAACGGAATTATTTCGCGAAACTGGAGAGGATTTGATCAAAATTAGTAGAAAACGGTCACAGAAGTTTAAAGAGGAGTACAAACAACGATTTCCTGTCATAAAGCCAAGCACAAAAGGCGTTGAATTTGCATTTTGCATGTGTAAGTTCTCATTTATAATATTAGATTTTCAACAAAAAAAAAAAAAAAAAAAAAAATGAAATCCAAAATCTAAAGCATTTTTATCAAAACCAGTACGGTGTAGCAGGTCATGCAATATTCCTGACACTTGTATAATTTTCCTTCTAGTTCTATTACATATGTTTTTGAAACTTTCTAGTTCTATTACATGTACATTTATGTTTTTGAAAATCAACCTTGGACTCTGTCTCTGGAGTTGGAGATGCTGATTTAATAATGGCCTCTAATGGCCCTCCATAGTGCTATTTTCTCAGTTTTAAGGGGACGTTGCCCCCTTGAGACTCCCATCAGGGCGCTGCCCCTGAACCCCCCCCCCCCCTCCCCCCCCCCCCCCCGGGGGGGGGGGGGGGGGGGGCCTTGGCGGCCCCCTGGACCCCCGGCCATATTTGTCCCTCTTTTTCGATTTCAAATGTTGGCAAGTAATGAAGTAGGCCTATGAATATGATCCAAGTAATGCGTGACTGTGAGCACACATCAAACTCAAAGGGAAAAATGTGACAAGACATTTCAGCATAAGGAATGAGCATTTCTGCAATGGAAGTATGTCGCGCGAGGTTTTAAGTTTTGTTTGAAGGTATTCCTTTTTTTGCTGTAAATTCCTTTTTTTGGCCATCATGATTCCTTTTTTTGGTTGCACAAGGTTGGCAGCTCTGTTAGCACTCTTTTTGTTCCGTTTTTGTTAAATGGCCATTTTCTCCGAATAGGAGTTATTGATTGCTGGTTACATACTGATTCTAAATGTGATATTTAAAGGTGTTATCATTGAGTAAACTAGGCAAGTGATATACCATTGGAAAGCTGAGAATCTCTACTTTCAGAAAATGTATAAAACAAAAAAAATAATTTTGGCGACTTATTGTAGGTTTTGAGGCGTCGGGTCACATTTGGATCTAAGTGCCGTGTTCGACACTATTGATCATGTAATATTGTTGAATATACTGCATTCTTCCTTTGGTTTTATAAGTGACTCTGATCTTTCATGGATTGAATCTCATCTTACAAACAGACAACAAAAAGTAGTACTTAATGATGTCGAATCGCAGAATTTTCCTGTTCCAAATGGGGTTCCTCAAGGGTCACGTCTCGGCCCCCTTCTCTTTACACTGTATACTAGTAACCTGATCAATCTTGTTCGATGGCGTTTTCCAAACGTATCTTGTCATTGTTATGCTGATGACACGCAGTTGTACATTTCTTTTAGCCCTGATAAGGATCAACAAGAGCGTAATATTTCAATTTTGGAAACATGTATAGGATACATTCGTTCTTGGATGCTCCAACATAAGCTAATGCTTAATGACAAAAAAACTGAGTTTCTCATTGTTGGAACATCCAGACAATTAGCAAAACTGAATATTAACCATATAACAGTTGGAGATGCAGAAGTGAAGCCGACAAGCACTGTGAGAAAAATTTTTCCACATCAATCCTGTTTTGATGAAGTTACATTGGTTGCCAATAAAGTACAGAATCACATTCAAGTTACTTTTGCTTATTTACAAAGCTTTGAATGGTCAAGCCCCAAATTACTTGTCTGAATTATTATCTTTTAAATTGCATCCATATACACATAACTTACGAAGTTCACAAGACAAACTGCTTCTAAAGTTGCCTCATGTCAAAACGAAAGCAACTCTTGGAGATTGTGCATTTAGCTGTGCTGCTCCAAAACTCTGGAACCAACTTCCTCTTGCAATAAGGAAAGCACAATCAGTCCCCATTTTTAAATCTCTACTGAAGACCCATCTGTTTTCAGAGGCTTTTAAGTAGATTAGTTCTGTTTATATAGTGTAAGCATATATGAGTCTCCAGCAAAGCGCAGTAGAGTATATTCAAATAGTAGCTGCGCTATATAAATGAATCTTGTTACTATTATTATTATAAAAATTACCTTGTTATATCAGGAATCTCCTTATATCAGGGTAAAAAAACAAAAGAACATAAAGACCTGGGACCGGCAAAATCACCTTGTTATATCAGGGCTCTTTGTAGCGAGTTTCTGCTGTACTTGTAGGAGCAATAGAATGCAGCCCAGGGGAGCGTTTCATCAAGTGTTTTGTCAGTGATTTTTACTGACAACTGTTATAAGCTACTGAAATCCTTGCATCTGATTGGCTGAGAGCAAATTTGTAGGTAAAAATCACTGAGAAAACGCTTGATGAAACGCTCCCCTGTTCTTCTCTACGTTCTTCTTCTTCCATGAAACATTGCATGACACTTTTTTTCTCTGTAGGATATAAGGAAGCGTCTACAGGAGGAGGAAGGCATTGAGCATGTCATGTTCACAAACTGTGTGCAGCAAAATAGTCCTAGTGCTAAGAATGTAAGTATGAGTTAAGGAGAAACAATGTATCACTTTTATACAAGAAGGTAAGAATGTATAAAATTGACAGGCGTTGTCTCATTGAAATGACTTCTGCTACGTTAAAAAGCATAGTGTTCATTCAATCAAAAAGTGGTATTTTTGCTACAGACGTACCCTTGACAAGGAGGAGTCTACCATTATGGTTTTAGGGATGTCTAACGTTGTTACCTCTGTGATAATAATTGCAGGTCATACCCACTGTGATAGATATTATTGAAGGAGGAGAGAGATTCAACAGGGCCGAAAACCAGGAATATTCCATTATGGTTTTAGGGATGTCTAACGTTGTTACCTCTGTGATAATAATTGCAGGTCATACCCACTGTGATAGATATTATTGAAGGAGGAGAGAGATTCAACAGGGCCGAAAACCAGGAATATTCCATTATGGTTTTAGGGATGTCTAACATTGTTACCTCTGTGATAATAATTGCAGGTCATACCCAATGTGATAGATATTATTGAACGAGGAGAGAGATTCAACAGGGCCGAAAACCAGGAATATTCCATTATGGTTTTAGGGATGTCTAACGTTGTTACCTCTGTGATAATAATTGCAGGTCATACCCACTGTGATAGATATTATTGAAGGAGGAGAGAGATTCAACAGGGCCGAAAACCAGGAATATTCCATTATGGTTTTAGGGATCCCAAATGTTGGCAAGTCGTCCCTCATCAATGCCCTTAGAAGGATGCATGTAAAGCGAGGTAGGAATACTGTCACTCAAGGTTTTTTCCAGTACATAACACACTAAGTGATTATAGGGGATTTCAGACAGAAATAAAATATAGTAAAAGTATATTCTTCTGGAAATGTAGGGTTATAGTTTGGTAGGTATTTCAATAAGTTAGCTAAACTTATAAATCCCACTCTTGTTAACGCGATATCTCAAGAACCATTTAAGGTATGAACTTCAAACTTGGTACTAGTGTGTATCACCATAGGAAGATGACCTGATTAGATTTTAGGGTGTGTAGGTCAAACTTCAAAGGTCATAGAGGTCAATTATGAAATTGCAGGGTTTAGCCTCTATAACGCAATATCTCGAGGACCATTTGGGGTACATATATGAAATTCAAACTTTCTGTTAGTATGTATCACTGTAGGAAGACGATCTGATTAGATTTTCGAGTACATGTACGTATGTCAAAGGTCACATGTCAATACTGAAATTTCAGATTTTAGCCTATTAATGCGACATCTCAAGAACAATTTGAGGTATTAACTTCAAACTGTAGTATGACAAATTGATCAGATTTGGGGATAAGTAGGGCAAAGTTTGAAGGTCCAAGAGGTCATTTACTGTGACATTTCAGATCTCTTGAACAAATTGAGCCATTAACTTCAAACTTGGTGCTTGGTGCTAGTATGCATCACCGTATTGAGACGAACTGATTAGATTTTTGTGCACGTAGGTCAAAGGTGGAAGGTCATAGTGGTTAATTAACATACCTACATGTATAATTGAAGGCTTCTTAATAAAAATATATTTTGCTTTGTTAAGGGTTCCGTGTTGCCATACGATATTCTAAGTATAAGCTTCAAATGTTAATTTTATAAGAGTGATATTAATATAAGTTTAAATACTCTCTAAATAAACATTACAGCGACTTGCGAGTAGACTAATCGACGCACCTGTATGTGCTCACACAAAATAAGGTCCGTGCAGACTGACGTTGGAGTTGGGTTCCGTGAGAGGGGGTTTTATGTTTTCCTTTATTTTCTTCATACTTAAAGTAGAACTTTAATGATTTTAAATATTGGCTTAATACTTATTACTGCATAGATGGCATAAATTAAACAAGGTTATCCAAATTCAACGCTTGGAAACATTTGAAGTAATGATTATTATCAATTATAAAACGGTAAAATACAGCCCCCGATATAGCAGCTGAAGAGCTCCTCGAACGCTGCTGAGATATGTGACGGCACACCATGGACCGGTCCTGTCTAAGCAGACGATGTCCCATAACATCTTACACATTTTTCAGAGCCTATTTTGTCATCTCCTCTTCACTTATTTCTCTTCCTTCACTAGCGTCAGTCTTAATGTTAGTCTGTTGCCTCACTCTTAACTTCGTGTATGGTATTATTTTGATGAAAAATGCAGCGTTAAAAAAATAAAGGAATCAGTCACTTGTAAACAAAATAAGACGCCATTGTATTTTCAGCTGCTTGCACCGGGGCATGTTCGGCGTTTCAAGAGGGAACGAATATCATCCTGCTATTATTCGGAGGGCTTTTCAATTTGAAAGTGGGGTTTATTTCATTGATCATTGACCCTTCTCCTGTGTATTTAAAATCAAACGGTTTTAGCTATCAGAATCAGTTTCACTTTCCCTTTATAATGGTGTGAAATAAGGTCATGTTTAAATACACCAAACTCTTTATAATTTGATAAATAATTGCATTGCAATTACGTTCATTCATTATAGGACGTCGTCTGCTTAAGCAGGATCGATCCCGAGTGTGACGACATCAAAACATCGCTATATTTCTGGCCAATCCTTGGATATTCCAGATGCTGAGAAGAGCTTTTATTTGTGTTGTTTTTATAATCATCAGATACGCAGTTGACATAAAACTTATACGATTGCCATCTGTAAGCTTCCCAGTTTCTAGTGATACATTAATTGCCATATTTGTGATTTTCTTTGAATAGCTACTTTAACTTTTACTGTGCCAAGGGGTTTAGCTCTGTTCAAACTTTTACCAAAACGTGATCAATGCTTACTTTTCAAATGTCTGCACTTCATTAACGATCTATGTTTTCACAAAATATTGTGTACAAAACTTGTGGGAAATTTATCACCATTTCTTATGATACCAAACATTATTTTACCTAACTTTATGCATAAGAATGATTGAAAATGACGTTTGAGTTTCTTTATTGTCCGTAAGTTTTTGGTTTCTCATTTGTTTACTATTGTTTAATGTTGAAATAAGGTATAGTCTTTTTAAAAATTTGCAGTCTAATTGTCACACATATATGTGACATAGGAAAGAGTTAACCATTAACCCATAGAAGGCCAGGTAAAGTGTTTTGCGGTTAACTTTATACATTCTAACTGTACACAAATTATATTTTTAGGCGACTGGTACACTTTAACTGAATTTAGGCGGCAGCATATATGAACATTGCCTCTTGGAAATCTTACTAGCAGGATTGGCGCGTTTAATTAAAAGCAATGTGTTTAAAACGCGTTTAAAAACTTGTTTTATATCACCAAAACAAATTTGGACATTGAAAGTAGGCATTGACTGATTTATTACCCTTTTTGGTACCCTTGTTAAGGAATCTACCCTATTTTCAGGGGTGTTGTTTATTGGCGAGAAGGCTGGTAATGGTTAAAGTATACTTTTGTATAAAATCTTACAGGGAAAGGAACTAAGGTTGGAAGGCTACCTGGAGTGACAAGATCATTGATGCAGAAAATTCTTGTAAGTTAAAACTAAATTAATTACATATTGATTTTCATAAATTGAAGGAAATCATTAGCAGACATGCATGTAAATGGGCATAAAAACACAACCTAGGGACTTTTTGGAAGTAATAATTATACTTAGACCCCATGCAAACTCAAACTCTTATTTAGACCGCTCTAACGTGAGTGTGAATGCACAACCGGTCCAGGAAGTGGTCCTCGGGACGTGTTCTTGAGGAACGCTTCCTAACAAGAACGGTTCTAGATTACTCTAATGTGCAGTGTGTACGCAAAAGCGATCCCAGAGCGTACTTCAACCAGAAGTGTGTGTCAGTCGTGGGAAGGTAAATAGTGTGGGAGAAAAACAAGGAAATATGGGAAATGGTAGAAATGGAAGATGACGGGTGAAAAATAAAGAAATACATAGACCGCGTTTACACAGAGTGAACTCGAGTTCAAATTCGACAGCGAATTCAATTGCGACCTTGGATTAGCATAAATTATTTTTCGGTGGGCTGTTTACACCAAGCATTGGACGAACTCGAATTCAGAAGGAAAGTGAATTCGACTTAATTGATTACGCCCTCGCTTGGTGGGAATATCGTGATTATCAACTTCCGGGTTAAATTTGTGAAAACCCCGCGAGTGAGTTCAAAATGGTGGTAGCGAGTATTGTAAGGGCAGTCATTTTGATCTGGTTTCGTATGATTTTACGTCGGAATAGGAATATCCTGATCAATAATTATATGCGACAGCAACGTTTAAGAAGATGGTGGGAAGATTTTTTTCTTCAATCCAGCCGCCTTTTTTTTTGGGGGGGGGGGGGGCGAAAGACTGCAAAATGTAGAATTTACAAGATCACTTCAGTGATTTACTGGTTAATTGTTTAACATTAAAATAGTTTGAGCTATATGCAACGCAATGCTTCATTTATAGTGTAATTTGCCAATATCTTTGCCTGAATAAACCTAGCTATAAACTTGACAACTCTGTTAAGCCTCCATGTCAGTTTTTGACACATTTACCTTTTGTACATGGGTCAGAATCGATATGTGACCCGCTCCCACAAACCTGCCGTAATGGATAAAATTTTATTTTAAAGATTTGCTTGCAGCTAAATTGCTCAAATAGCCAGCTTTTTCTATTGATTTGGATGCATTGTCTGAATTTTCCTGGTGACTTCGGCGGGTTTTGTAGGATCGTTCGTGCGTTGTGGTTCACTAATTGGATGACGCTTATTTACTGACGCGTTGCTTAGCAATACCGGAAGTGACGTATGACGGGGTCACTGGCTGGATATTTGCTAGTCGACTTTCAATTACGTGTCCGTTCACACAGCAAATAGCGAATTTAAATTCGATAAAAGTCGCGTTTGAATTCGATAAATGTTGCTCTGGGTCGTCATTCGAATTCGAGTTTTGAACTCGAGTTCTAATTGCGACTACCCTGTTTACACACAAATGAACTCGAGTTCAAATTCGACTAAAGTCGACTTCAGTCTCTGTGTAAACGGGGTCATAGTAAAACATCTGATAAGAGAAGATGATGGAAGAATGAAAACAAAGAAAAACATAAGATATTGACAGAGAAAATGATAGAATAATAAAACCAATGTATAACATAGGGAAAGGTACATGTAACAAGAGAAGATTATAGAATGATGAAAACAATGATAAACATAAGGAAATAGAATGATAAAAACAAAAAATTATATAAGGAGAGGTAAAAAGAGGAGATGATAGAATGATGAAAACATGATTTAAAATAAGATAACATTCAAATTGCATTTGTAGGTGAGTGAGCAGCCTAAAGTGTGGTTGTTAGATACACCTGGCATCACAACGCCCTTCATTCAGAACATTGAGGTCGGCATGAAACTTGCCATGATGGGTGAGTATTCTTACAGTGTTGGCACCAGTACTGGAGACTATTTTTAGATTTTCACCTAGTACAGATGACATTAATCATCCAGAATGTGAGTCCTAGTTTAACATTGACAATTGGATCATTTGATGACCAAACAAACCACCTTCTGCATCCCTTTTCACGCTCTAGACTGGGTTAGGGCAAAACAATGTATCTCCTTATACATTTGTGCTGTAATTTGGCAAAACAACTAGATGTATGTCGTCATGCGGCTGTCTCTGCTTTGTGCGGTGGTTTGGCAAAACAACGTAATGTTGTAATGCTTCATGTTAAATGCAGTTTTCAACGCAACTCACTCGCCTGCTTTTTTTCGGGGGGAGGGGGAGGGGTGTAACCCGAGCTCCACATCCTGAAAACGGATCGATCACTGCTCCTATTTTGCAGAACCAATGTTTGTCTCATCGTTCTAGAAACCACTGTTCTGGCAAATTCATACATACTTACCCAGGGACTCAAATATTTGGGTAAAACAACGTAAGTCGACATACGATGTTTTGCCAAATTATTTGGATCAAAATGGGAATATTGCTGAAATTAAGATGGAATTTTATTAAAATTTAGATTGATTTAAAAGATAAAATTTTGACAGATGAAAAAGAATGTCTTATTGTATCCAAATATCTAAAAACCTGAAAAAGGTCAACAAAAATGACATAGTTACATGTATATTGTTTTGCCACCCCCCCCCCCCAAGTATAGTAAGGGTTTAAAATGCAAAGCTGAATATTCTTCCTCCGATATTGTTGCCTAACGATGGCCTGAAAAAAAAAATGATGTCTCCATTAGCAAACTGTGACACAATACTTCAGTGCGTCTGATAATTCTTATTTGTCTCCGGTTAGTGAATTTAGAACCCACTCTCAGTTTTAGAAATGGCGATGTACAATTCTGTCATGACTTTAGAAGTGTCATAATCAAGTACAGTGGAATGTCGTTATAAAGAACACTATTATAACAGAACTCTTAACAAGGTAATTTTACCAGTAGCACTTCTTTGTATTCTATTGTTTTTTTTAGCCCTGATATAACAAGGTTTCAATATAAAGAGGTAATTTCCTTTGCCCCGAGCAGTTTGTTATAACGACGTTCCACTGTAGTTTGAACTGGACATTGTCATGGGTTGGAACCCTGTTATGGCACTTCTAGTATGAATATTTTATCTGCATTTGTACTCTATTCCTGCTTGACAAGTGAGTCCTAATATTTGTTAAAAATACACGTAGTCTTATATACAGTAGGAATGACAGACTAGTCTGACTAGTTATTATACCCCCACCAAACGAAGTTTGAAGGAGGTATATATACATGTACATGTATATAGGAATCAGTCAACGGTTGGGTGGTCGGTCGGGCGGTCAGTCGGTCTGTTGCAAATCTTGCGGATTGAACTACTTTCTCAGTTTTCGACCAAAGCTCATGAAATTTGGTGCACACATTGGTCTTGGTGGGAAGATGTGCAAGACATATTTTTCGGATGAGTCGGAATCTGCGTTGCCATGGTAACGGCATATTTATGGCACAAAATCAAGGAAACACCTTGCGGATCGAACTACTTCCTCAGTTTTTGACCGAAAGTCATGAAATTTGGTACACACATTGGTCTTACTGGGAAGATGTGTACAACATATTTTTTTGATGTGTCGTAAGCTGCGTTGCCATGGAAACGGCATATCTATGGCAGTAAATCAGGGAAAAATCTTGCGGATCAAACTACTTCCTCAGTTTTCGACCAAAAGTCAAGAAATTTGGTACACACATTGGTCTTGGTGGGAAGATGTGCAAGACATATTTTTTGGATGTGTCGGAAGCTGCGTTGCCATGGAAACGGCATATCTATGGCAGTAAATCAGGGAAAAATCTTGCGGATCGAACTACTTCCTCAGTTTTCGACCAAAAGTCAAGAAATTTGGTACACACATTGGTCTTGTTGGGAAGATGTGCAAGACATATTTTTTGGATGTGTCGGAAGCTGCGTTGCCATGGAAATGGCATATCTATGGCAGTAAATATGGGAAAAATCTTGCGGATCGAACTACTTCCTCAGTTTTCAAGTCAAGTCAAGAAAGGCTGTTGTCACGGGGCGGGGGTATTAATCATCATCTTCAATGATATTTCTAGTTATGTTAGCCCTTTCAGGAGTTCCATGATAGGAAACAAGTTTTCAGTCACAATTACTTTTTGTGTTATATGCATAATCATATATTGCTAAAACATTATACCGGTACATGTACCTTGATATCTTACTTCAAAATTCATAAACCTGTTTTAAAATTTAGAAATAAAGACAATCTCTTTGGTGTCCAAAAATATTCAATACAATTCATTTTGTGGGCATTTTGAACCACCCCTGGCCCTGAAACCGTTAAGTAGTATGTATAATGAATGTATGTGTTAAATGAGTACTCCGGCCTGAAAATAAGATTAAACGAATGAATAGAGTAAAATTAAACAAGCAAAACACTGAAAATTTCATCGAAATCCGATAAAAAATAACGAAGTTATTGAATTTTTAAGTTTTGCATTATTTTGGGAAACAGTTCTATGCATGTCATCATGAATATGTAATGAGTGAGCTGATGATGTCACGTCCCCACTTTCCTTTGTTAACTATATTATATGAAATCTTCATTATTCGATTTTTTCATACATGTCTATAAAAAATATCTCCCGTGTTACAAAATAAGTTACAGCAATGATGAACTTACACATTAAATAAGGAGTCAGTCCTTTTAGTTATAGGCTTGGAGCTGAAAATTTGAATAATTGCAATTTCATATAATAAAATACAAAAGAAAAAGTGGGGATATGACATCATCAGCTCACTCACTGCATATTCATGATGATGTGCGCATAACTGTTTTACCAAAATAATGCAAAACTTAAAATTCCATAACTTCATTATTTTCCATCCGATTTCGATGAAATTTTCAGTAATTTGTTTGTTTAATTTTACTCTATTTATTCAATTCACATTAATTTCAGGCCGGAGTACCCCTTTAATTAAGGTTTGGTTCTTTTACAGGGACATTACAAGACCACATGGTGGGAACAGAGATGATTGCAGACTATATACTCTTCAGCCTGAATAGATTAAAGAAGTTTTGGTAAATAATATCTGCTTTGTTATTCCTCATGCTGATTCGGGATGTGGGGGAGGGGGCAGTTTCCCCCAATAATTTTGAATTTAAACTTGTGTCCTATGGAGTGTAAATATAAGATTAATGTAGGCGTTGTCAACAATCATGCTGTAATCACAATAACTCTCTATTGAATAGAATCACCAAAATCATACCACAGGTACATCTCTTAGAGGCGCATGTCAAGTTTGAAAATGAGTCTAATCTGAATAAGGTCAAAAGGTCAATGAACTTTCTGCAAATAGCACTGTAATCACAATAACTTTCTATAGATTTGAGGTAGAATCACCAAATTCATACCACAGGTACATCTCTTAAAGGCGCAGGTCAACTTTGAAAATGAGTCAAATCTGACCAAGGTCATAGGTCAAAAGGTCAATGAACTTTCCACAAAAGAGTACTGTAATCATAATAACTTCATGGATTTGAGGTAGAATTACCATATTTATACCACAGGTACATCTTTTAAAAGGTGGAGGTCAAGTTTAAAAATGAGTTGAATCTGAGGAAGGACGAAGGACAAAGGTCAACAGGTCAATGAACTTGCAGTGAAAATCACTTCACATGTAACTTTTTGTACCTTTGAGGTCATGTTTGTAACTGGGTCAATGTTAGAGGTTAAAAGGTCAATGAACTTTCATTCGAGATGCAGGCCAGACAACGCTTGGCGTTTGCCTTGTTTTATTTCATGCCTAAAATAAAATAAGTTTTTAAAAACTTTTCAAAATGTTTTAAAGAGGCTCATAATTATTTACTGGCAGACACATATCTCACATTGTAGGTTGCGTTTTACTACAGGTATGTAGATGTTTACAACTTGTCAGAACCCTGTGATGACATTGACAGAGTGTTGGCAGATATCGCGAGGAAATTTGGCAAGATCAGAAAGCTGAAAACCTATGAAGGTAGGTGTACTTGCATAATAGTGATTAGTTTGAGGAATGATAGAGGATGTTCTACCTTTATCCTTAGCTTTATTATTTGCCAAGTATCAGACATGAGGTGGTAAACTGCTTTTAAACATGTTTTAAAAAGTTATAAGCAACTAGGTACATAATCTTCTGCATTTGTTAACTAGATACATGTAGATAAAGAGTTGTGAACTTTCCCTTGTGTATCGTGTAACATACAGATTAGGGATTATGAGGAGAGGTAGTATGTTTGTGCACCCCCAACACTTATCACTTCACAACTGAAGGCTTTCGGTAACACCATGTGGGAGCCTCTGTGAAAAGGCTGTTGATATATTCTTTCGTGAAAAATAACCTACTTATGGGGCGTTTAGAGGAATTTTGGAAAAGTGAAAGGAAAGGAAAGAGATGATAATGGAATGAAATTAAATTAAACACATAAGACTATTTTGGGTTTTTGTTTTCGATGTTTATGCACCAAAAATGAGGTGAAATGGAAAGAAGAAAGAAGAAAAAGGAAAAAAGAGTGAGCGAGATCAGGAAAGTTCTGCAATTGATTTGCACCTCTTTACTGTTTTTTATTTAATGTCACAAGGCAAGAGAGAGACCATTTCATTTTGTCACTATGTTTACCCCCAGGATCAAGGAGAGAAGTATTGGATCTACATGCAGCTGCATCTATTCTTGTACGTGACTTTAGAAATGGAGCCTTGGGTAGAATATCACTGGATTGAACTTCCCATAATAGAATCAGTGTGTTGGAAGGTTGGAAGCCAAGATGTCGACAGCCACTCTTTTGTTAGTCTTCTCTCTTCACAAGAACATTGGTGCCACACATGAATTGAAGGAAGGACAAGTGCAATATTAAAGTGAACCCAAAGTCAAGGAGAAGCTTCAGACAACACAGCAGCTTATAACACATCATGTATTCTTTATTGGGGGTGAAATCAATCTAATTTTCTCTCATTGAAAGACATTTGATTCAGGAGCTATGTTAAAAAATGTTGAAGCTGGTATTAAAGATATTGTAGTTTATACAAGCCCCTAACAATTAGGACCAGTCAGACCGCAGGTCGTAATATGCAAATGAGCATAAAGGGCTGATTTTATCTTCTGTGCCTGAAACCAGTGGGCTGTTTTGCATTGTCATATTTAAAGTTATGTAACTGAATTAATATTAATGTTCTGCTGATTAAATTTTCTGAAAAGATAATTTACCAACACAGACATACATGTACCTTGTTTAAGTTACAAATCAATGAATAAGTACACATGTAGTTGAACATTTTGATGAATTAGTAAAACAAAACACTTTTCTTTATAAGATTTCAAGTTGTTGAAAGACATTAAAAAAGTATTTGAGCCACTATTAACCCGTTGAATACTGAATTCTGTAATTTCCATAGGCTTTGTACAGGGACCACCCGGTTCCAGTTGGCAACGGGTTAAAACGCATACATGTATGTATGAAAGCGTTGAAGTTTCATCTTTTAATTACATTATCGTATTCAAAACATCCATACATTATGACAGGGTTAGGGTCCAGCATGTTCAGCCCAAGTACATAATGTATCCGTGATATTGTCAAGACCATAGAATCCTAGCACTGTGATTGGCTGGCAAGGCCACCCTGCAGGATAGGACATGATATTTGAATACACATGCTACCTGTTAGGTGAACTCTTGTGCAAACATGGTCCAGGCTGTGAGAAAAAATGTTGATATATTTTTGGGAAAGGGTCTGGAATCAACTGTTTGAAGGACACAATGTATACGGGTTACATTTTGCTGGATCCTGACCCTGTCATTAACCTCTTCCATGCCACCAGACTTTTGAGCAAATGTCAAAAATGAATTTTCAAGAGTTCAATATCAACTTTCAAAGAGTATTTTCTCGAGCAAACTAGGCAAAGTTGTATTGCATAAGAATAAACATTGTACTGATGGCACAGGTTTCTGTATGAGGAAGAATTTTCAAGCCATTCTGAGCCGAAACAAAATGTTCAACACTCAAAATTTTAGGCAGAATTTGCCTCCCATGGCATGGTAGGGGTTAAAAGGGGGAGTCCACCCTGATTACAAATTGGTTTTAAAAGCAGAAAAATTAAAGAAACAGATCAGTGAAGGGTTTAAGAAATAAGAAAGTTGTGAATTTTTAAAGTTGTAATCAATCAAAGACAAATTGGCAGCTCTGTGACGTATCTTGCGAGGTCCTCTCCTATTTGCCCTGCACCCCCAAAATCATTCATTTCCATTTCTCCAAAGAACATATTCAATCATAGATACATTCATTAGATATATTCATTGCTCATATGTTATTATACAGAACCTGTATGAAACAAATCTATTCCTTCATCAAAAACAAAATGAAAATGTATGAAATTTTCTGTATTGAGCAATGGGAGAAGAGCTCGCAAGATACATCACTGAGTTGCCAATTTGTGCTTGATTGATTACACTTCCAAGAATAATAACTTTCTTATTTCTTATTGGATTTTTCTCCAACTTTCACTCATCTGTGTCTCTCATTTGTCTTCTTTTATTCATGTCAACTTAATACCAGGGTGGAATTTCCCTTTAAGTGTACATTCATATTATTTCAATATTTGTAAAGACCTCAGCCTGACCCAAAACAACCATATATTGACGTAAAGCTTAGTAAACAAAGAATATAATTACCCTGGGTATTCATAAATTTTCGTCTCCGTTTATCCATAAAAAATAAAAAAGATAATTTTTTTTGGTCCGCCCCCTCCCTATGGCGTAACAACAGAGGAAACTGCAGGGGGTCGCTAGACGTGTGACGACATGTCATGTATACAGCTCCGAGTGCGTCTACACGATATGTCGTCATCAAATTTTCACCCCCCACAAAGTAGCGTTCCTCAGAGACGGGGCCCTCGTCAGAAAAACCACCGGGGCTCAACATTCGGGACGCTGTTACTCATTCCACAGGAAACGGAATCTCATGAAGTTGGTTTCAATTTGTTCAGAAAATATATAGCTCCCCGTGAATGAATAAAGGGTATATTTCAAAATTCGGTCAGGCTGAGGTCTTTAAGTACAGATATTGCCCTTTTACACTCATGTCAAATTCACCCTCCCTCATAACATAATTTTGTGAGTTTTTTACAGGTTTACTTTTTGTTTTATTTCCAATTTTTTCTGATAAACTAACACTATTTTTCACCAATGTTGTCCCATTTTAAAAGTATGTCATGAATCTCAAATTCTTCCCCTTTTATTTAATGTATAAATCATGACAATCGGTAAACGCTAACTGCTCCATTCAATCATTTGGAAATTAAATGTTCCTGGTCATTAGGTATTCAGAGACTGATCCAGTCAAGCAGAACTAGAAATAAAATAATAAAAGCACTTTTTGGAGACAGCGGTTTGACTGGGACCAACTTAATCCGGTAAAAGTGAAGATAATTTCAGTAATGCTTCGAGTGCAAATTAGCTCCGGAAATCGCGTGCATCAGAACTATTCTCCTTGACAATGGTTACCCTGAGCATGTTGTATCTCGCACCATAACACAGACGCTGGAGTCACGATCCAAAATCTGACACCAGATTTGGACCTGCCAAATGCCCTGTGTATCTCAATCTACCCTGGAGGGGTAAGGTATCTGATAAATACGCCAGTCAGATCAAACACGCAGTGTCACGTTGTTGCTATTACGCGGTTTCACATGCATTGTGTTTTCTACAAATAGGATGCTACCCACCACCCACTTGAGTAATGTTATTTACCAATTTCAGTGCTGATGCGAAGCCAGGTACGTGGGCCGTACTTCTCAGTGTTTGGCTGATCGCATTAAACAACATGTCCCCACGCTAACTGACCAAAGACAGGCAATTGCGATTCAGCGATTGGTCTCCATTTGCTGAACAATCCAGCTTGCGCACAAAGCTATGCCGACGATCAATTCTCAATTATGTCCCGGGCCAGAAGCGTAGTGCATTTACACTTTCTGGAAGCCGCCTACATTCAATCAAAAGGAGTTCGTCCAAGCTTTGCGATTTTACGGCGTCCGGGTTCATCGAGTATAATATAGTTGATTTCGAGTACTTTGTTACATACCTGTGTGATAACATTTTTTTTAATTGTATGTTTTATTAAATCAAAAGACAAAAATCATAATATTTACATGTCATCACCAATGATTGGTACACAACAAAAAAGATTTAAAAAATAAATAACCAAATAAATAAAAATAAAAACCTGTGTGATAACATGATGAGTGCAGGTCGAAAAGCTTCGATATCATGTCTCTTTTTCGTTCCATATTGAAATTTCAGTAATGTATACATTTATTGTTGAAAATGAATAAATCATGTCTTCTTACAGAACTTGTTGAAATGTTGTCATTTTTTTTTAATTTGGAAGTATTGAATGCATTAGTTTGTGCACCAGATGAAAAATTAAGAAACTTCCATGATATCTTTGCAGTTGTGCATGCTACAGATTTCATTTACATGTATGTTTGACAAAAATCCTACTCAGTCTACGGTAAGCAAAGGAACATGTGATCAGATGAGAGCAAGAAGGCCTTTAAAGTATATTTAATGCCCTTGTGGCTCTCAGCTGACCATAAAATTAATATCAACATAGCTGCCAGTGATTTAAATTTCCAATTAGTAATACACCAGCATTTTGTTGTAATGTATGCTGTTGCAATAGGTAAGGTTACCTGGAATACTTCGTATCATAGGCGTTCAGGCACATTTTCGCCAGCAGAGCAGACTCTTGCCTTGAATTTCAATTTTCCACTTTCCAAATGTTGTGAGTAGGATAAGAGAGTGAGTCAAGAAAAAGAAAAGAAACTTCATTGTGTTACAAAGAAGGGAAAATGGAGAAAATAAAACAAAAGGAAGATTAAAAGAAAAAGAAAAGGTAGAGTATACTTGTAAGTTGTAGGGGTGTGTGTGTGTGTGTGTGTAAGAGAGAGAGAGAGAGAATGTGTGGAAATTGAATAGTTTATGTATGAAAAGAGATATAACATTCAGTAATGGTATACAGCAATATTAAAACCTATAGAAATTAGAACAGTACCGGGACAGTCAGTGCTCTTCAATACTACACCTCTTTATTAAATCTGTGAGGGAACGTTTCCAATGTTCTTTTTTCTATTTTCCCTTTTTTTTTTGGGGGGGGGGGGGGGGTTGGTGGATAAGGAATATTTTGTTTATGTTTATTATCAATGTAAAAGGGGCGAAAAATCTAATATCATTTCTGATGGTATAACCTCTTGGAATGCAATGTTGCATGTACATCATGTACTTGTATATCCAACGCTAAGGCTTGTTTCCGATGAAAAGAATGAATAACATGTGGAAGAGGGAAAGATCAGGGGAGTGTTTCATCAAGTGTTTTGTCAGTGATTTTTACCAACTACTGAAATCTTTGCATTTGAAAAGAGCAAATTTGTCAGTAAGATCACTGACAAGCCACTTGATGAAACACTCCCCGGATCTTGATACGATTGTGATTCTACTTTGATAATTCCTTTTTAGTAGCAACTTGTATTAAAGGAGAATCAACCCCTAATTACAAATTTACTTATTTTGGAAGGTGTAATATATTCCTACTTATTGGCCTAAATCATTTTCTAATAAGATATCAGAAAAGGGTATAAATAAAGATATTCCAACACCCGGTATCGTCTCCTACTCATTTCCATGGGGGCTGCCATTTTCTTGCTGATTTGGAGTTGTACATGAACCATTGAGAAATGTTCCAGTCAAGAAGATATTTTGAATCCAAGACCTAAATTGCTTTTCTTCATTACCTAAAATCCCATATGTGACGAAAAATATAAAGTGGGTGTTTACATGTATTATAAAAATTAAATCTTTATAATGATATTTTTAAAATGTCTGGTTTTGCCTAACAAAAATCTATTTTCTTGGATTTGCCAAACAGAGCAGAACATAATATATGCAGCATGCATTCTGACTTTTCAAGTCCATTATCCGAAAGCAGGTGAATGCATAGTTTGCCGCTATAGATGCTCAGGGAAGAAGCGTCCATAAATTTGAATTAATTTGCTCCGTCCCATACGTCACAGTATCGAGAAAATAGATTTCTATTAAGCGAATATCGATTTTCAACAGAAATATATAAGGAAATCTTCAGTTTAAAAATAAATTGACATATCTATTCTATATTTTTAATCTCAAACGGGTTTTTAATTTTGAAAAAGGCAATTGGGCATTTGGATTAAGAAAATCTTAATGTACACATAAAAAAAATGGCAGCCCCCATGTACTGCTAGCAGACGATACATATTGCGAGCAGATGATAAATTTTGCTCAGAAAATCTTGATTCGTATCGATCTCGTATATTTTGACGCGAAGCCATATAGTCTAACAAGAAGGAATAAATAACACCTTTGAACACTATCGTCTGTATTTTTGAGGTTAATTCTCCTTTAATGTAGAATGGTGATAAATGTATAGATTGATTAAAATACATTGAGATAAAACATTATACATTAGATTAAAAGTTGTCTAGCAAATATTACCTTAGAACCTTTATTCTCCTTGTTATCATTGATATACATCACTATTAGAATTAGAATTAATTTTATTACATTTATCATTATCATTATTATCATTATTGATATTACTATAGCTACAGATCTTCACTTACATGTACATGTACAATGAAATGAAAATTGCAGTAATACAATCTAAAGCTATTGCATAATCAGCATATAAAACGTAAGTTAAATCCCGGATACGAGTAAGTACAGTATGTCATATACATGTACATTGTAATTGATCAATGACTTGTAAGACACCATAGCATGTCAATTTATATCGGACTCGCTAGGCAAATAATCCATAACATAAAACATGTTGTTTCATATAAGGAGTATATGGGTATTTGTACAGTGCTTGTTTTGTTTACTTTAGTTCATCCAAAATACCATTATATATTGAGTTGTTTATGAAATGAATAAATCAATAGGAATATAACGCACACCAATTGAAGAAAAAGAAAACATATACGTGTACATGTAGATTACCACCACTCTTTGTGTGACAATATATTTTATTCCACAAAAGCTTGCATAATGATCACATATTATATATTGACATCTCTACGGTTTTTTGATTTATATTTGTCTTTTATATATATATATATATATATATATATATATGCTTGTATTACTCTATTTGCAGCCATAGGGGAATCCTTTTATCTCAGCCTATTGTTATCATTCCCCGTAACGCCCGTCAAATTTCCCCTTAACGCCGAATTTCTATTGTGACGGAATAAACCGCATTGTTAGGATTCCCCCTATGATCGGAAATAGGGATATATATAGAGCAGTATATGCACCAAATATTGAGCTTCTAGTAAGATTGCCTGTTATATAACTTATTTTGTAAGGCATCTAGTCATTACAAAACATTTGAAGTGAAAATATGGCTTCATGACATCATTTACTATGTAATCTTGATCAACAAATACATTACTTGATTAAAATGCAATTCATACATTGTATAGCAGTCTTCACCCTATAACCATTTATTTTCTGAGCATAAAACATCTTTGCACAAATTATGCATGTTCTGAGTACAAAATTATGGTAAAGAAACATTACATTGTTAGAAAAAAAAATAACACAGGACAACATATTCATATGTGCATAATTAAACAAAAAACAACATAGGCATGAGTAATTTACTGAGAATTTGAAGTTATTGAAGTAAAGTGTGCTGTATAGAATTTGCTAATTGATGAATGCAGAGTTTATAATTTTCCATGGCCAAACTTCTATATGAAATTATTTTCTCCCTTTGTCATGAGTTGCCATAATTACCATTCATCCAGAGAGGTTCCAATTATTAAAGGAGTTTGCTTTAATAGAAGTGAATAAAGTCAATAAACCGATAGGCTTATTCTACAACACACCAGTCTATTGAATTTGTATTGGTACGGAATTATTATGTAACATGCCCAAAATTCAATTATAAAATGAGTTGTCTCGGAAATGAATAAATCGATACGCATATGACACACCACACCATTTATAGATGAAAAAGAAACAATCATATATTCTGTGTAAGCAGTATGTACACCAAATGTTGAGCTTCTATATTAAAGCTCATCTATAGTTTTGGTAGCAAAAAGGAAATTAGAAAGATACTTGCTAAATTTATTCGCATGTTGTGATCCTTGAATCAAAATATGAGATCATTTGGTATTCCATCCATGATTTCCAGTTAATTTTTAGTGTAAGTTCTGTAAGGAACGCTAGATCACGATGATAATCTTCCCTACGAAAGAACCTTTCAACCCTACAACAATCTCGGGGATTTCGCGTGGAGATAGCATGTGTGTCTCTGTGTGTAGGATGTACACAATCCTCATAGGTTTTGCACGTGGAAAGTGTAAAGTGCATAAACTTCACAGCAGCTTTAGTTATGCTAGTTTCTTGCTATTTATCATTGTATAATCAAAGAAATCTGATGAAACTTTTTGATGGCTTACCGGAACTATACATGATCTTTAAAACAATAAAATGGGTGACTTCATAATGTAGGCCTTAATGTTAGATTGCCTGATATACGACTTACATTCTAAAGCATATAGTCATTACAAAACCTTAAAGAAAAAATGTACATTTATGAACGTGTATTCATGACACTTACTATATACATGTATACTCTTGATCAAAAATACATATCTTGATTAAATTGCGATTCTTACACTGTATAGCAGTTTTCACCCTATAACCATTTATTTTCTGTGTATACATGTACAACATTCTTGCACAAGTTACGCATGTTCTGAGTACAAAATTATGTTAAAAACATTCATATCATTGTAAGAAAAAGAAATAACATATAGGACAACATTTCCAAACATGCACATTTTATTTCTCGCAGTCAGTAATCCATTTCTGTTGTCCCAACACACAGAAAATTGAGACTTTAACCTTACAAATCAGCATAACAGATCAGTTAATATTCGCACCACAAAGAAAAAAAAATACCTAAAATAAAATAACATAGGCATGAGTGATTTACTGAGAAGTTGAAGTTAAGTAAAGTGTGCTGTATAGAATTTGCTAATTGATGAATGCAGAGTATCATTTTTCATAGCGAAACTTTTATAGCATGCATTTTCCCCTTACGGTCATTAGTTGCCATAAATACCATTAATCCAGAGATATAGAATTGATTAAAATACAATTATTACACTGTATACCAATCTGCATTCTTTCTTTTATTTTCTGACTGAAATATCCTTGCACAGTTATGCTTGTTCTGAGTACAAATACATGGTAAGACACAATCCTATCATTGTCATAAGATTAAAAAGAACAAACACATATATGACAAAATATTGATTTTCATTTAAGATTGTAAGAATCAGTAAGTTTGTTCATAATTAGTTTAATGAGAATCCATTGTCATTTGACGATAACTAGTAGTAGTCATATCGCCGAGCTCTGTGCATTGGATTGCGCTCTACATGGGTCTGCAGTGAGGAATGAGCAAAGGAAACAAGATAATTAGAGAAAATAAATAAAGGGTCATATATTGATTAAGGAAAGAGCAAAGGAAATGAGATATATGGAAAAAATAAGTAAAGGTTCTATGAACGAAAGGGAGAACAGACATTAATCTTTAGTTTTAATGTACATGAAGAGTCTTGCTGTTCTTATGAGCAAAATATAAAAGTATAGTTTTCAAATTAATTTAAGTATATATATTTTTAAAAATCTATACATGCAGTATACTTCTATGTTCCAGCCCATGAATAATTTAATACAAGACAAATTTTCTTCTAATTGCACCATTTGACCAATTATATATATTATAGACTTTCGTATATATTGATTTTCTTTGAGTAGCGTAATCAAATCATTTATACTGTGGTATTCTTATCATTAATGAGCTTTCGATTTGCGACGGGGGAAATCTAGTACGGTAACTCGAGACGAAAATCGATCTGCGCATGCGCGAAATCCCGAATCTCTCCTACCGCGGAATTTGATGACGGTCATCGGGCAAATAAAACAGCGTTCGTTCCAAAATAGTCGCAAAATGTCACGCACATTCTCCCGCAGCCGTCGCGTGAACGGGAACGAAATGGCTTCAGAACAGGACGGGAGCTTGTGTGCGAGAACGGTCACGGTCTGTCAAATCCCCCGTACCGTGCATCTCCCGTCGCAGATCGAAAGCTCGCTAATGTACAGTAAGAGAAGAAAGGTTTTCAAGTAACATTTTATGAACACAAGGGTGGACACTAGCTAGACTTACCCGAGACGTAGCTTGTGACCATGATGCTTCACTACCATCTGCCACATACGGTCGAATAAACTCTGATGAATGGCGGCTACCAGCTCGTGGCTGTACAAAGGCAAAGTAGTCTCTTTTTTAGTGTGATACAAGCTATGGGTTTACTTTTGACCTCCCTGACTACCTCTTACTGTTTGGTCTATCAATTAGGGGTTCTTATTCATATTCATGAATCACATGCACAAAGCATTATGTTATCTCAAATTAGATTACATGAATATAATGTTTTTAGGTTTACATTTGGAACATATTTAATAAAATAAAAGTGTGATTAATATTCACAGCCTATTTCAAGAAGTGCCTGTTTCATGTTTATCATACATTCACTTGGGCATTGTAGATTAACAGACCCCGGTTAGAAAATGAATGAAATAAAAAATAATCCTTGCAAACTTACATTCCTTGACACGGATCTTTCTGATGGTGCAATGGAGCTATGGTCCCGTTGGATCTGATCCATGGCGCGTCCTAATGCTTGACGTCTCATATTGAGAGAACGCTCCGACGATTCGTGATCATCATCCCATGGGTTCCCGTACATGATGCCACCATCTCGCCCACCGGTAAAGTTCAACCCGCGAGATCTGTATGAATGAGATATGTGTGATGAAAATCTAACAAGCAGACTTATTCTATGTTCGGATTTTATGGCGCACTGAATATATTGAGGAATCTGCATTAATGAAATAAGACAGTAGGCCTTACTTTGTTTTTACTAGGAGGAATACTATTTTGATTGATTTCTTCATTTATTCTCTTTGTTTACCCTGTGAGTAATGGTATTTCAGGCCTTTCATGTGTTTTCATTTTCTTTTGGCTGCCAGCATACATGTAACTATGAAACTATTCCGAATAGGAGTCACTCATGTCTTTCACAAAGAATGGATAAATGTAAAAAGGAAAATGCATTTCATTATTAAATCCCAAACCTATACTTATACTGGAAATAGGAAATGACCTATTCCTATTCCTCAACTTTATTTTGCAATGCCTGAAGAGAAATGCCTGCATCAACATCAAGTGTACTTCTACACTTATCAAGGTAAATTGAATTTGTACATATATTTTTCATATTTTCTGTAACAATATCTATCTGTAATGCCATTGTCTTTTCTTTCTGTTGGAAATGAAATAAATACAAATTTACAAATTTGAATTTGAACATGAAATTTAGTATACAGTGAAACCTCGTTATAAAGAACATTGTTATAACAAACTCTCATTATAACAAGGTAATTTTGCCAGCCCGATTTCTTTTATATTGTTTTATATCTTTGATATAATAAGGTTTTGATATAAAGAGGTAATTTCCCTGGTCTCAAGGAGTTTGTTATAACGAGGTTCCCCTGTACTACGGTCTTTCTCATCACCTACAAAGTACAAGGTAAACCTGGCATCCTAAAATCCTGCAGCCATTGAGGATTATCACTTATCAGAAAGGGATATCTTTGATGTAATAAGGTTTTGATATAAAGAGGTAATTTCCCTGGTCTCAAGGAGTTTGTTATAACAAGGTTCCCCTGTACTACAGTCTATCACATCACCTACCAAGTACAAGGTAAACCTGGCATCCTAAAATCCTGCAGCCATTGAGGATCATCAATTGTCAGAAAGGGATACATGTAGGACAGGGAAATGTTCAGATATCACGAAAGTCCGAGGCCTGGGAAAGCTCAGCGACTACATCTTGTTTTTGATAAAGGTGGCTTATTTCAGATATGGAGAGAATTTTCTACATTCCAGCTTGACACGCCCCGGCCAATAATCTTAACGTTACGTACCTCATCATGAATTTAGCGTGCTGCATCTGTCGAGCTCGCATGTAGCAACAGCACAAACAGCTTATAAGGAACACCAAAGCGAAAGAAACAGTTCCGATAACAATTCCAATGACAGCTCCAGTTGATATGTCTCCTGGCGTACTAACTGGGACACCTTTGAATCAGGGAAAAAGTAATTAATGAATTATAATTAATAAAAATTCTAAAATGATTTCTCTTTCTTAAGTATTTATCATGTGTTTGTTGTTATTTTAACAATTTCTTTTGGCACACATGAAATGCATGTATATATTTATATCCTACATTAAAACTTCACTTGCAGGGATTGACTAGGGTCCAGGTATTGCTCAAATGTTATAAATAATATGTACTTCCACCATGAAAACAAATTGGAAATGGTGTGATGTCAATCATGTATTAAATCCTGGTTATAACATGAATGACGTCACAGTTTGAAGGCATCGATACCCGATATTGCCCCTATCGCCGACTCAATTGAGTCATCGTGGCAGCGCTCTCTGCTTCTTACCAACAACAAAAGCAAAAATCACTTGAATCAATAGGCCTCTTTACTAAATGTATTTCAATAATGTTTCTCTCCAGAATCCTTAGTTACCTTCGATTTCAAAGGTCTCCACTGAAAATCCTCCTCCAATGTTCCTGAAATCTGCTTGATATATGTTCTGTACCCTGTTGTCTACCTCTTCAGTCGAGTCCCCATACACCTCAAACACAATGGTGGCAATGATGCTACCATTGCGGAGGTTTGTTACTCGAATTAATAGCCTGTCTTCAAATTCTAGGAAAAGTGCAATCTGCAGGGTTGAGAAAGTGAATGTGAAGAAATCATCCAGGCACAAAATTAGAAAGCTTGAATTACAAAACTATGCTATATGTACAACATAATGGTTTCAATATCAATCATGAACATCTTCAGAATATCAATCATATTATACTGTATAGCCTCGGCATTATCTGAAGGTACCTGTTGTGACATGTGTTTATCGACAAGCCTACTGAATGGCTATAATAGGCTCTCACTAGGGAAAGATACCATATTCAGTGTAGAAATTTGTATTCGTATGTACTCACAGCTTCTGCTATGCTGGTTTCAAACTCCTTGAAAGCTTGGCTATCCTTGTTACGAAGTTCAGTAGTGACAAATACCGGTACGTCATCGATTGCAGCAATCGTGAACTCGGCTACAACTTCTCTGAAGGCTAAAAAAATCAAATGCCATTGAAGTTTATTTTAAAAAAAGTTAAAGAAAAAGTTCATATCATGCTGAAAAAGTTTGTGATTGTTTTAATCACTCTTATTTATATCAGATGAATGTAATTTTCGATCAAACAAAATATACAGTACTTTCTAGCTGCTTTACATGTACATGTGTCCTAACAGAAAGCAGGAATATGGCGATCAAGTCGAATCAGACGCATACCTGTGCAGACATTGGCGAGGCGCTTAGTACCACTTGGACAATCAGTGGTTTCCTGAGTTGACATCTCTGATGTAGATACGATAGCTGTAGAGGGTTCATCTGATGATGCTTGTGGTAATGATGATTCAGTTGAATCCACCTCTGAGGAGGGTTGATTGGAGATCATATTAGTAGAAGATGGTTGTGTGGAAGATATCCCTACAGTAGACGAAGAAGTAGAGGTTTCTGACAGAGATGGTTGCATAGAATAGTTTCCTGTCGAGGACAACTGAGTGGTATCCGGCTCTGAAGAAGCTTGACCTGTTGTCATTTCTGTAGAAGATGGTTGTGTAGAAGATACCCTTGTAGAAGATGGCTGAGTTGTACCCGTTTCTGATGGTGAGAAATGCACAGAATGAAATGTTTGATGAAGGCGATAATGTTTACACAATTAAATTATTTTCCAACACACCATCACACCCTTGATAAAATAGTACAGAGAACATATCAATCAATATCAAATAAATGGAGAATTTCGAGTTGTAACCTTTAAGCTACTCTCACTGTTGCATCATAATTAATAAGCAATGATAATGGTCACTCTCACGGTTGATTAGTATAATATTAGGCCTTAATTTAGAAAAAATGTTAGAGAATAATGTTGGAAACTATAACTTTAATTTTTAAAATGTATCGTTTTAAACAGATGTTATCGTTAGGAAAAATATTTCACTTCATATTTTGGTTTTCTTAATGAATAATAATATTTTTAATTTACATTGCTCTAACTTGAATCATAATTAAAATTATGTCATACCTTCAAATTCGAACATCTCTACAGAAAACGATGTATTTTCACTTCTTAGGCTTTTAAAGTCTGCACTAGTCACATTCTGTACCAGGGCCTCTAACTCTTTGGACGACTCCGCATACACCTCAATAGCCACAGTTGCAACGATACTACCGTTACGTAGGTCTGTAATTCGAATGCTAAGTCTCTCCCGCGGAAGACCTAGATTTAGGATTATCTGTTAGGCAGCAATAAAATGAGAATTAGTGTAATGAAGTTGTGAAATATAATAAAATAAAATAGGCCTATGAGTTGGAAAAGTGTATTGATGTTTGTTTTATACTTACAGCTTCTACTATGTTTCTTTCAAAGTCCTTGAAAGCTTGGCTACTTCGGTTAAGGAGCTCGTTGGTAACATATGCTGGAGCATCATTGATTGCAGAAATGGTGAACTGAGCTCCAACTTCTTTGAAAGCTGTAAAATCACAAGCACAAACGTACTATGATTCATTGCAAAGACTTATGAATTTATATAACTTCATTATATGGTAGGTCGAATTTCTCAAAGTATTATATTTAGATATTTAAAACTATAGTTTATTGATGAACAAAAAATCTTCATTTGAGAGTCGAAGTTGATTTACCTGTGCAGACATTGGATATGAGCTTTGTACCGCTTGTACAATTCTCAGGTGACTGAGTTGATTCTGCAGTAGACATGATTGATGTAGACTGTTCAGTCGAGGACGTCTCTGTTCTGGGTATGTCTTGTGTGGAACCAGATGTCTCTGACGAGCTGGCAACTGTACCATCCATTGTGGATGTCGGCTGTGTCTCTGTCTCTACCGTGGACGATTGGGTGGTTGAAGGTGCCGATGTGGATGTTGCATCTGACATGGAGGTCTGTGTTGTTGAAATAATTGGCGAGGATGTTGTGGGCGACGTTCCTTCTGACGTGGAAGACTGACTGTTAGGAGGCATCGATGTCGTAGGAAACAGTGCTGTAGTGGTCCCTTGTGTAGTTGATTGTGTTGATGGTAAAGACTGTGTCAACGTCTCTGATGTTGTATTTGATATATTAGCTACAATAACAAAAGTATAGTGTAGGTCAACTAAGATGACGACTTTAAACTTCTTTGTTGTACCGGGTACGTCTAGTTCATTCTGGGGGAAAACAATTGTCTTTGACAAACCATTTACAGAAAGATAACGGCTCATAACACTTTTTTTTAAAGCGGAAAGTTAGTTCGACGCCCTGGCTGCTTTCAACGTCTCTGATGTTGTTTTTGATATATTAGCTACAATAACAAAAGTATAGTGTAGGTCAACTAAGATGACGACTGTAAACTTCTTTGTTGTACCGGGTACGTCTAGTTCATTCTGGGGGAAAACAATTGTCTTTGACAAACCATTTACAGAAAGATAACGGCTCATAACACTTTTTTTTAAAGCGGAAAGTTAGTTCGACGCCCTGGCTGCTTTCAACGTCTCTGATGTTGTTTTTGATATATTAGCTACAATAACAAAAGTATAGTGTAGGTCAACTAAGTTGACGACTGTAAACTTCTTTGTTGTACCGGGTACGTCTAGTTCATTCTGGGGGAAAACAATTGTCTTTGACAAACCATTTACAGAAAGATAACGGCTCATAACACTTTTTTTTAAAGCGGAAAGTTAGTTCGACGCCCTGGCTGCTTTCAACGTCTCTGATGTTGTTTTTGATATATTAGCTACAATAACAAAAGTATAGTGTAGGTCAACTAAGATGACGACTGTAAACTTCTTTGTTGTACCGGGTACGTCTAGTTCATTCTGGGGGAAAACAATTGTCTTTGACAAACCATTTACAGAAAGATAACGGCTCATAACACTTTTTTTTAAAGCGGAAAGTTAGTTCGACGCCCTGGCTGCTTTCAACGTCTCTGATGTTGTTTTTGATATATTAGCTACAATAACAAAAGTATAGTGTAGGTCAACTAAGATGACGACTGTAAACTTCTTTGTTGTACCGGGTACGTCTAGTTCATTCTGGGGGAAAACAATTGTCTTTGACAAACCATTTACAGAAAGATAACGGCTCATAACACTTTTTTTTAAAGCGGAAAGTTAGTTCGACGCCCTGGCTGCTTTCAGTTATTTGGATGCAATACTGCTCTGTATGTAACAGGGAGGGGGGAGTTTCCCCCTTCCTGCAGGAAGCGTGAAAGCTCTAACGTTTTTAGTAAAGTTAATTAATAAACGGTTCGTAGCAAACACTTTTTTAGGTGGAAAGTTATAGTTCGACACCCTGACTGCTTTTCAGTTATTCTGGACGCAATACTGCACTGTATGTAACAGGGAGGGGTGCAGGGAGGGGGAGTTTCCCCCTTCCCGCGCTAAGCGCGAAAGCTCTGACGTTTTAGCAAATTTGAGAGAAAGATAACGGCTTGTAGTAAACAATTTTTTTTAGGCAGAAAGTCATAGTTCGACGCTCGGACACTTTTCAATTATTTGGACGCAACATTTCACATGCAAGGGAGCGAAGCTAGTGGGGTATCGAGGGATTATGGCGCCTGGAGCAAACAATGAAGTTACATGTAGCCCCCCCCCCCCCCCTGAGTGCCCAAACTTATCTACGTTATTGTACAAGCGTGGGAGCTAAGCGACCGAGCGGCAAATTTTTCAATTTTTAACCCCAAAACGCACATTTTCTTGTGTATTTTTACCCAGCAAATTTTGCATTTGACCACCGCGTTAGAGAAGCTCGAATTTTATACATTGATAAACGGTTTTCTATTCACTCACTTCTACAATCGGGAGAAGAACTAACGAAAACCCTATAGGATTGAGAAACAGTCGAGAAATTCAGCAAGGCGACATAAAGTTGAGATTTCTTTCAAAAGTTGAACCTTTGCAAGTGCTGTTATACACTTTATGCTCTCTTGGGAACGCAATATTTAGCAGGATTCATATGAAACTTACATGATATAGCGAGCAAAGCAATTACTTATTTTTTTTTTATAAAACTTTTTGAACCCTTTAATCTATTTAAGAACTATATACCGGGAAAGCGAAATTACGAGATCCTGGCCTTAAAGAAAATAATTATGCGAGGGAGAAAAGCGACCGAGCTTTGGAAAATTTTCGCATTTCAAACCTTCAAAAACTAGATTTCTCGTGCATTTACCCTCCGGATTTGGGGCGCGTGATCTGTAAAGCCCAGGCGGCACTCCCGGAGGGGGTGGGGGGGTGGGGTGGGAGGTGGGGTGGGAGGTGGGACACAGTCCCCCCACACTTTTTCAAGTACCCCAAAAGTGCCCCTTTTTATTTATGAAAAGTGCCCCCTTTTCTTTGTATAGTACCTTTTTTCCTTTCTAATAAATGCCCTTTTTACCTTCTGATAAGTGCCCCCTTCAACCTCAGACATTACTACCCTTTATGCAATCTAATATTTGCCCCCTTTTTTTGGTCTAATTAGTGCCCATTTCCTGTTCTAGTGCAATTTTTCCTTCAGTAAGTGCCTTTTTTCACTTGTGCTAAGTGCCCCTTTTCCTTCAAATAACTGCGCCCCTTATTCTTTGTGATATACATGTATGCCCTTTTCAACTTCTGATAAGTGCCCCCTTTAACCTCAGACATTACTGCCCATTTTGAAATCTGTGCCTTTGTTTTTCATCTGATTGGTGCCCATTTTCCATTCTAATAGTACAATTTTCCCTTCTTATAAGTGACCCTTTTTCTTCGTATGACTGCCCCTTCTTTCTAATACGTGCCCTTTTCACCTTCTGATAAGTGCCCCTTTTAAGCTCAGATAAGTGTCCCCTTTGAAATCCGACAAGTGTCCCTGTTTTCGTCTGATTGGTGCCCATTTTCCGTTCTAATAGTGCCATTTTCCTTATGATAAAGTGCCCTTTTCACCTCTGATAAATGCCTCTTTTTCCGTGCCCCTTTTACTTCGGATCAATGCCCTTTTTTCTTTCTAATAGTATTATTCCATATTGATAAGTTTCCCTTTTGTCTTCTGATAAGTGCCCTACATATATACCTATATATATTTAATATATTGTACCTATGTACTTCAATGTCGATTACAATCTGTGCCCTAAAGTCCACAAAGAGCCATATACCTAGCTCCAAATAATGATAAAAGATTCTCCTACTGATATCAGCACAATGAGAGGCACTGGAGCAGGGGTAGGAGGGGCGCTATTCCCTAAATTATACAAGAATGAGCTGTGCCCCTAAATCATAACAGGAAGGAGGACAATGTTTACAATATTTTTTTTCCAAAGCTCGCTTGTGTTTACTATTGTCCTCTTATCATATCAGGGAAATCGCTGCTATTCAAAATATCTGCAATATTTTGCTCGCTCACTTCACTCGCTCGCAAATGAATAATCGGACCATTACACTCAACTGCAAAGTAGTTTTTTTTTTAAATCTAGAACCATGTTAAGACAAGCAACGATAGTGTATTAATCAGAACGTAGCGGTATACTAATGTCTCAAAGTGGCATTTTCCGCCTTGTTTTCACCCTTTGTAGGTGCCTTTCCCCCCAAAACATGCCCTTTTTTGTTGTTGCCCCCCACTTTGAAAAACGCTTCCGCCGGCCCCTGCCGTAAAGATTATGATTTGTCTTCATTTCCCCCTATTTTTCTTTCTCACCTTTGCGTTTTTTTGCGCCCCTCAAAGTGCTGCCTGGGGCACGTGCCCCTTACCCCTAGGGGAATTTTCCAAAAATCTGTCTATAAAACCTGCATTTTACAGCGTCCCAAAATGTTTTTCAATGAAAAGAAGGAATGCATAGATCTACGCCATTGGACGGAACCCCTTAACACAATGCGAACAAATTTTCTTCAATATTTTCGCAATTGAATTATGGCAATAACTTTCTTATTTCCTTACTTCTAATCATTAAAGAATGTGATGGTATTTCAAGATCAAACATGAGTTTGGATAATTATTAGTTTTAAGTTAGTGTATCATAATTCTTGTTTACTTTATCCAAAAATATTGGGGGGGGGGGGGGGTGATAATATAGGCCATCACCCCACCTCAATTTTTTTTGTATATACCCCCATCCCCCGGGATTGACACCCATGGTAACAGGGATGGGTGCAGGGAGAGGAGAGTTATTCCCCCCCCCCCCCTTCCCGCGCAAAAAGTTGGACGTTTTAGCAAATTTGTTTAGTGGCTGAATGGGGTGGGGGGATGTAGTGTTTTTGTCTTTTATCTGCAATAGTTTGTTTACCTGAACAGTTCCTGCCGTCAGAGTCAAGGATGTATCCAGCGTTACATTGGCATGAATAACTGCCATTTGTGTTCATACAGGTGTGTTCGCACCCATGGTCTCCATTACACTCGTTTATATCTAATACGATGAGATAAAACAAAGCTGATTGTTATATTAATATACTTTCATAAAGGCTTGGCAGTTATTCTATACACCTCAACATACAAGTATAGAGCACAAAATTGTCCGGAATTTTGCCATGTTTGCCAAACCTGTCTTTACAAGTGTTTCGAAGCATTGATTTAAAACAAAATTCTGAAAATACTGATGTACTGATCAGTGATATTTGTAATTTTGTATGAAAAACAGCAGTGATGTTGCAAAGAGAAAAACAATTACCACGTAAGCCAAGTAAGGTATTAAAACATATTCTCAAGATAAGTAGGAATGGAGAAAGACATTAATAATAAATAAAAGAATGATTGGATTCTTGCTTACCCGAACATGTGATCTGGTCATCATTTAAATCATAACCATCCTCGCAGTCGCATGAGAATGTCCCTTCTTCATTGACGCACACTTGAGTACAGTTGTCTGTACCAATAATGCACTCGTTGATATCTGTTGAAAGTAAGGAAAATCACTTAGACCCTCCAAACAGTTGTGGATATAGGGGAGGGGAGCAATCCCGGTCCAAGCCCCCCCCCCCCCCTTGTAAGAAAAGTATACACGGTGCCCCCTTTTTTGATTGTGCCCCCTCCCCTTTTTGAAGTGATAATCTTTTTAAATTTCAAATGTTTAAAAAAAAAATTATTGTTTGCTTGTCAGCGAATTATGGAGGAAAACAATAATCTGCTACTGAACGACTTTTGGAGGGCTGGCCGAAATAAATTCCGCCCCCCCTCCCAATCGACTTTTGGAGGGCTGGCGAGAGCAAAAAATACGGATCTCCGTTTTTTGTTTTGAGTTTTTTTTTTTAGCTTGTCAAAGAATTATGGAGGAAAAATGGACCCCATAAAATCTGACCCCCCCCCCCCCCTCCACAGAGCGACTTTTGGAGGGCTGGCGAAAAAATTCTCGCCAATTATCACCAATAGTGGTGGTCTTCCATCTTCCATGAGGCCCTGATATCAATAATAAGTGACAATGTTATTCAACAAAATTATGAAAATGACAAAAAATAAGTAAGAACATAATTATGTGAATATATCTATATACAAAGTATTTGGTATATTTGGTTGAATTTCTCTTCCAAGTATTTTGGTCATGCATTTGAAGTGGAATTGTTTGATTGGAAATTATGCAATGCAGCATGAGGATAGCCACATTTGAAAGCCCGTTTTGATTGTATATACTTAGTACCAATCTCACCACGTCACTCCCTGGTATTTTGGTTGTGATGTTACTATCTATTCCAGTTTCATATCTTTATCCATACCTGAATGCATAATTTATGATGTGACTCAGAATTATATTTACACTGTCTTGCTATTCATATGTTAGATTGTGTTGTGTTGTTGTGTGCCGATCGAGTCTCTGAGATGGCTGTTTCCTGATTTCTGTATTATATATGGACAATAAATCTTGAATCTTGATTCTTGAATTTGAGTTAGTTGTAAAATAATAGCTGATTCCAATAGGTTGAAGTTATGGCTGGTTATAGGGCATTTTAAAAAGTCCGATTAATCCTCCACCTTTCCTGAATTGACATCTGTTTTCCCTTTCTGGACATGCTTTCTCAAACTTGAAGACTAAAGATGTCCCTAATGTCATAGTAGTGGTGTTGTGGATCAGTGGATAAGTCCCCGGACTGTGAACCACGAGGTCCGGGGTTCGAATCTCACCGCAGCACGAGCGTCCTTTGGCAAGACGTTAATCTACATTTGCCACTCTCCACCCAGGTGTTAAATGGGTACCCGGTAAGATGCGAAAGTTAATGTCGTTTGCTTTATAGCAATGTGAGCGTCACTGTACTGCCCATTGCTGGAATACTCCCCAGGGAGCGGAGAATGTGCATACATTGTGCGCGGGCAGCGTCTTTTTTTTTTGTAACCAAGCCTAGGCAGATTTCGCATTTTTTCATACTAATACGGTTTATTCCGTCAAGACTAATCTGCATGAATATTCATGGAAACGAATTATAGCGATATAATAAAACGAGCAAAGGCATCGAGCAGCTGTTCTGTGTGGCGCAATCGGATAATCCAGTCCTCTCTTGGTGAAAGAACCACGAGTTCGAACCTCGGCAGAAGTTTATATTACGAAATTTTCTTTTGCTTATTTAAAAATAAGGTGACTGAGTAAGAAAATACAAGTCCGATACTTGTAGTCTGTTTCAAAGTCTTCAAAAAGGGGTTTCTGCCTAGGCTTGGTTCCAAAAAAAAAAGACGCGCGCGGGCATGCCAGAATACGATGACCGGGGTAATAATATATCTGTAAAGCGCTTAGAGACATCACTGATGTATTAGGCGCTATATAAAAGCGGAATATTACTATTATTATAGTCAAATAGTCAGACCTATATAATCGAGATGTCTATAATTAATGGATATGTACCAATTATACCTACAAAACGAACAGAGCAAATAATGAATCAGTAGGATATCAAATTAGTATGAAATAAGAAAAAGCTAGGTCACCTGTGCAAATATCACCAGATGACATGTATCCTTGTTGGCATGTACATAGGTAGCTTCCATCAGTATTGGTACATTCACCATTACCACAGATAGTTGGAAACACTGTGCATTCGTCCACATCTATGAACATTCAAACATTAAACAATAGATATCATGATTATTTCATAGCATGCATATTAATATAACACTGAAATAGTTATAACTTGAATATTGAATGAAAACAGGTAACACTTTGAACAATAATCATCGTTTAGCTTGTTCAGAAAATCAATGCAAACTGTTGTTTTTTGACGCATTACAGGGAATTGGAATTCTCTATCTCGACTTCTTTTTCGTGTATTTATGCATGTGCTTGTTTTTTTTAAAAGAGTACATTGTACATTTGTGGTACTGTAAAAGCTAAGTAAAAGTTGAGACATATAATGCAATGGTATGAATATAGAGAATATCATAAATCATAAGACACCACGCCTCTTCACTAGCTAATCCCAATATGTTTTGGCATACATTTGCTGTGTTAGAAGACATTATCCTAACTATTTCAGGTATCATCATCACCTTGTCATATCCTACACTACTACTATTCCATACATAATTGTTGGCTCACTATGTCTGTCTAAATGTTGTGTCAGTGGTATAGCTTTATTTTTTAAAATTTTGAACATATCCGTAGATTTGGGGGAAAAAGGAATACAAAACAAATTGACAGGAATGAACAGACTTATGAAGAAGCAAATTCACCTTCGACGATGACAATATTATTGGGTTCTAGACGGTTTACCCCTTCAGTTAGACCAGCATAGAAGTTTGTCTCCAGATCCTGAGATGTTAGATCACTGGAGCCTTCTAGGTCGATTCTGAATGTGACTTTGACCTGGGTGCCTGCTTCCAGTGAGTAGTTATAAACCGACACACTGAGAACGTTATCGTCGATCATAGAAGAGTTAAACTGACGAAGAACCTGAGTGGTCAGTAATAAAATCAAAACAATGAGAAATATAAACTGACACACTGAGAACGTTATCGTCGATCATAAAAGAGTTAAACTGACGAAGAACCGGGTCAGTAATAAAATTAAAACAATGAGAAATATAAACTGACACACTGAGAACGTTATCGTCGATCATAGAAGAGTTAAACTGACGAAGAACCTGGTTAGTAATAAAATCAAAACAATGAGCAATATAAACTGACACACTGAGAACGTTATCGTCGATCATAGAAGAGTTAAACTGACGAAGAACCTGGTTAGTAATAAAATCAAAACAATGAGAAATATAAACTGACACACTGAGAACGTTATCGTCGGATCAGAGAAGAATTAAGCTGACGAAGAACCTGGTCAGTAATAAAATCAAAACAATGAGAAATATAAACTGACACACTGAGAACGTTATCGTCGGATCAGAGAAGAATTAAGCTGACAAAGAACCGGGTCAGTAATAAAATAAAAACAATGAGTAGTAATAAACTGAAACCAGAGGCGGCGGAACGTCGGGCTCGGACAATGAAAGTGGAGGGGCACCTTTTGTTTGGCGGACAAAAGGTGCCCTTCCACTTCAATTGTCCGAGCCCAACGTTCCGCCGCCTCTGGCTGACACACTGAGAACGTTATCGTCGATCAGAGAAGAGTTAAGCTGACGAAGAACCTGGTCAAAGTAATAAAATCAAAACATTTATATTTTGACAGTAATAATTGTCTAGTTATATTCTAGCAACCGGTGACATTTTGTGCATTAAAATTGAATATAAAGGGCATCAATAAATACAAATGTACCCACTTATAAGTCTCTTTGACTACGTAACGAATCAATTATTTCATTTCATTTCATTCCATTTATTTTTAAAAGATAAAAACAACATGAAAAAATACAAACGAGAACAAATTACAAGCATGATAAAAATACATTTTCTGACGATTGACAATAAGGAAAAAACAACAACATATATAATAATCGAATATGGGGGGATTACCAAAAGCCAAAGAGGCTTATCAAGGGTAATCCCAAAGTAATGATAATACAAATATATAGATGTAAATAATAACATATTAAAAAGACAAAAAGATGAGGTAAAGGGAAAGAATGAGGGAGAGGGAGAGGGAGGGAGGGAGAGAGAGAGAGAGAGAGAACTAGGAGCAAGATGAGAATTGAGGTTGAGGATTACATGTAGACAGAAGAAAAAAGGTTTAACATATATAGCATGCTATTATGTTGAGAGGTTAGCTAATACAGGCCGGTGCAGTCTTTATGGTGTTTAGGCTGTCCGGTAGGTGATGTGACATACATAATCTTCTCCTTTACTAAACTATCTTTAGAAATTTCTTGATTGTATACATTTATTCAGTTGAAATAGGCTTATAAATTTTTACAAAGTAATGATTTGTTAAACTAAATTTAATAAATTTTGTTTGTGCTTTGTAACTGTAACTGGATTGTAAGTAATTACTGGTCTAGTAATTATTTGATTCTTTATCAGTAAGTCTTTGTAAGAATTTTTTTCATTTTTTATTATCATTACTCTATGTACCAGGCATGTTTATATCCTCTTCATACATGCGCATATGAACTTTCTTATGTAAGTGATATGCGCTATATACGTGTAAGCAACGTAAATTATTATTTCTATCATCATCATTATTATTATTATCATCGTTTCATATCCAACTGTATGTGACATTCTTTCTTCATCTTCCAAGCATTCACTAGACTGCGCTTCGTATCTATTTAGACGTTTATCTAGACTTAAAATGTTTCAATGTAGGACCGACATAATTCTCAAAATCATACGTACATCCTCTGAAAGTTGTGACTGGACTTGAATGGAATCAATGTGATCTGGAACGCTTCCTACACTGAAGCCACGGACGATCTGGAATCTTACACACAATAATAACGTACTAGCCTCTGTATGAGAAAGTGAAAAAGATGAGTGCACAATTTAATTTTTCTTTCAAAATTTAGAAACCACCTCATTGTTACATTTTACTTCAAAACATTGTTCATATATACTTTACATATAATATACACTGTACTTTTTCAGAAGATAGTTTACTTTCCCAATGTTGGGTGATGATCTTAAGAAATGTTTGCTTAAAGAGAAAACTAGTAAATTATTCATAACACAAAGAAACACATCTAGAAAATGATGCATGTCATCAAGAACTTTACATTTGGAGAGGCTCTTACCTCATGCTAACATTTAAACAGATCATGCACAATTATTCATCACCTATATGTCTTGTTTTTAAATTGAGTACTTGATAATCATTATCAACATATACTCACCAAGGCAAACTTCGTTAATCTCTGTAAACATCTCCTTACAGTCACATTGGTAAGATCCTGCTAGGTTGACACACATTCGATTCATGCTGGGGTCACAGCCATGTGTGTTCGATGTACATTCATTCACATCTACAGAAAAATGTAATATTGTAAATTTACTACAGTCTGTGTTTTCCATGTACACTACAGTAAATCTAAAACTAAATACATATGTACACGTATATATTAAATTAATTCTTATGTAAGAATTCAGGACTACAAATGAATAAAAAAGGACATTCCTGACAAACACCATTGTGTCATGGAATGTTTGTCGATGGAATGTTTGTCGATATTATGCTCCTGTCATGACATCGTTAGTTTGGAGTTCATAACACGTTTTCAACTGTGTCTTTCTACAATGAAATCATTTACCATACCAAGGAAAGGAAGAGAACATTTTCGAGTCATGTTAAAAAAAACATATTGACATAACACAATTCGGAACAACTTGTCAGTGTAACCTTGATTCAGAAACAATTTCAATTACACACCTTCACATGTTGTTGTCGAGGTGTTGGTATAGCCAATGTTACAGTCACACTGAAATCCTCCCACTGTGTTCACACACGTGGAAATATCATCCTCGCAACTGTCCGT
Organism: Heliocidaris erythrogramma; assembly: GCA_025617745.1. NCBI lineage: Eukaryota > Metazoa > Echinodermata > Echinoidea > Camarodonta > Echinometridae > Heliocidaris > Heliocidaris erythrogramma. The sequence goes on along the minus strand of CM046859.1, from coordinate 44,608,267 downwards.
GTTACTCTCGCATTCGTCAAAGTCTACAAATGAGTTAAATCAAAGAATGATGAAGAAAGATTTTGGAGAAAGGATAATGCAGGCCTGCTTCTTCTGAGAAAACAATAAAAGAAGGAGTAGATAGTGACTCGCAGTAACAATTTTATTGTTCCCTTGTACGTGTAGATGGGGAAAAAAGGAAGAAGAGGAGACATCGATCAACACAAGCGGTGATCTGATGATTTAGCTCCTGGTTGTTTTCCGTTAAAATGTCTATACTGTATCTTGGGCTTTGGATGCACCTTGCTTTCATGTACGGTTTCGGACCCAGGGTTGAGTTTAGGAATTCGATGTTAAGAATTGACTGTGGAGAACTTTTCGCCAAAGCATACACTATGTTGTATAATCGCAGAAATCAAGATATGTCATAGTTTAAATGACACATTATACATTTGTAGCTGAATTTAAATAGTAATACATGCATACGTTTTCATCTAGCTGGTGGAGGTTGTTTTCCATTTATTTGTTCAATCTACTTGGCAGCTCACATGTCTTTAAAATACCAACAAGTTCTATTGATAGGTATTAGGAACGTATTCAAGTGCGACTCAGACCTCAGTGATAACGATAACGATAATGAGATTTTTCACTAAAGGTGCACCCTACAGCTGCCCTACTACAGTGAAACCTGTCTATAAAGACCGCTCAAGGGAGACAAGAAAAGCGGTCTTTATGAGCAGGTGGTCTTTATGTACAGGTTCCCATAATACACGTTTCAATGAGAAACACTTTTGAAGGGAAACAAAAATTGTTGTCTTTATAGACAGGTGGTCTTTCTATACAGGTTAACATACAACATAGCAAGGTGTACCTCGTTGTATGTTAATAGTAGTGCACCTATGAGGTGTTCCTTTATTTGAAAATCTCGTTAACGTTATCGGTGATGTCTGACCTGCCCCTTATTATTTTAAGCCCGTCGCGGCGTTCTTTCACTAGCGTCGATCCTGCCAACTACTGTTAAATTCAATAGAATTCATGCTGCATTAGAGCAGTAAGCAATGAACAACAGGCCCCGCAGATGTGTGATTTGTCTCCGTAGCATGCATTAGGTTTTTAATTTTAAAAAAATTTATTGTGGTATATGATGATTAACAAATACGTAGCATTTTGAATTCTATGTATGCTAGAAATGTGCTGCTCAAAAAAAGAAAAGTTTTTAGTGCAAAACGGGCGTAGCACGCACAGAAGCCCAAATGGATGCGGCCACACGCCTGTCTTCAATGGATGCTAGCGAGGCCAGTCGCATCCGTCTCTATTTGTGGAGGCCTATTGTTCACTACTTACTACAACATAAATTTGATTGAATGTAACAATAGTTGGAGTGATCGACGCTAGTGATCAACGCCTCGCGCGAGACAGGCTTGCGAGTTTCCCCTGTGATTTACCATGGTACTGCAACATAAGTAGATTATTCTACCTGTGCAATTTCCATCTATTTCCACAAATCCAGAGCGGCAAGTGCAGAAAGCTGATCCAACGGTGTTCTCACATATGGTGTTCGGTCCACAGAAGTTTTCATCAATTTGGCATTCATTGCGGTCTAGACAATATAAAAGAGATCATGTAAGAAATATCAGGTGACTAGGCAGTGGTGAAATGAATCATCTTATTAAAATCATCTAAATGATATAAACTATTTCAAAAAGCATGATTGGGTTTAGGGATTAAATGTACATGTATAACTCTAAAAACAATGATTAGTAAGGCCTACACTGCATATTCATGTAAAGAGTGTACACAAGAAAGATGGATTCGACATTCAGATTTCACGCTAAAAGGTGGAAGGTGGCAATGAAACAAGGTAGTTAAATGAATTGATAGATTCTTATGTTTATGATTGAAGCCACATAATCAATCATTGCAATTATAGATAACAATTTCCTCTTCACGTTTTGAGGCGATGTCCCTTGACCTAGTAAGAAATAACTGCCTTACAAAAAGTCATGGCAATTGTCCTGTTTCAAGACAACTGAACTGAATTTGGCTCATTAAATGTTTAATATGGATTTATAAACAATAACAAGAAATTATGTTTTCTTCTCATACTGGGATATCAAAATTTACCTTCACAGCTGGTGCCATTTCCAACATAGCCATAATTACATGCACATGAATAAGTGCCAGGTACATCAGTACAGCTCGCATCATCATGGCATATATCAGGATTCTCTGAGCACTCATCGACATTGTTACATTGTGTAAACGCATCCCCGCGGAATCCAGGCACACAGGCACAGAAATAAGACCCAACTGTGTCCTCACACGTTGCATTTACAGAACAGGAAGTAGGGTCATTACACTCGTTGTTGTCTGTTAGATAGGGGAAAACATTCAGTCTTACAAAGGTGCAATCTTAATAATAATGATAATCATGATAATAGCTATAATGATTACGATTAATTATTTTTTAAATTATTCATTATCATAATTATGACAACTATTATTATCATTATTATTCTTATTATGAAAATTATTATTATCATTTTTATTGTTATTATTTAACTGAACATTTCAATATAACCAGAACAAAATGGAGTAATGAACGGAATTCAATATGATTCATCAGTATGATTAATTTGAAAACGTTAAAATTCCTCAAGTATAAAAACAAAAACAATGTACCAGTGTCAGACAGGGCATGATAAACAAGTCATACGTGTTGGAAATCCATACCCTGAGAATTGCAGCATTGTGATTATAAAGTACAAAATGATGTTTTAGGGAGTGATACGTGAACCTATATTTTAAAAAAGGGGGGTATACTTTCATTACTTACTCTCACAAGCTGTTCCATTTCCATCGTACCCAGAATGACACGTGCAGTTAAATGAGCCGTGTAGGTTTTTACATTCTGCATTTACATCGCACGGAGACTCTCTGATACACTCATTAACATCTGAAAGTGGAGATTAGAAGGAAATAAGAAATGCCATAATTTCAATGCGGAAATATCGAAATATCGTTCGCTCGCATTGTCATTCTCAATTGAGTTGTTCGTCCATTGGTGTAGATCCGTGCATTCCTTGTTTTCATTAAAAAAACATTTTGGGATGCTCTAAAATGCAAGTTTTATAGACAGATTTTTGAAAAAGTCCGTGGTGTGGGAGGAGGGATACCACCCCTGATCTCAACTCTCTTTAATCACGTTCTTTGTTTGATTTTTTTCCTTCCAATTCTTACTATTTTGCTAATTCCCTCAACAAAAAAGTTCTGCAACTTAGGTTTGAGTGTTGGTATTTCTCGTTTCCAGATCATCATACTTGAATTTAGTATCACTAGCTACGTTCATACGGGACTTGTAGTTTTGAAACTTTAAGTTCGCGAAACTTAAATTCAACGGATAAATGGCTCCCTAACAACGACGACTGTTCACACGGGCCCGAAACAACGACGCTACTTGTTCTGAGACTACAAGTCGAGTGATCATCATTTAACATGAGCAGAGACGTCATTGTTAACACTAGATTGCTGAACTTAAAGTTTATTCTATCCACACGGTCCGTAACTACAACGAGGAGCCCTGTTGACAATAAGAATGCATTTTGCAACATTTCAGTTTTGACTTGTGTTTCAATCAGTCGATTAAAACACACTTCATCTTCCAAAGAAATTAAGGTGAAAACAACATTGCACTTCATGAAGTAAATCATGAATTACCACCTCAGCATCTTTAAAAACAAAATCCATTCCCCAAACAAATATTAAATTCACTTTTGAAAATAACAATGCATTTTGTAACATTTCACTTTTGACTTCTGTTTTTATCAGCCGATTAAAACAGATTCCATCTTCCAAACACTAGAAGAAACATCACTGCGTTCATGAATGACCCCCTCAACATCACTCAAAACACAAATTCACCCTCCAACCATGACAAAAGAAATGAGATTCACTGTTCACAATAACAATGCATTTGCAACATTTCTCTTTTGACTTGCCCCCGTATTCAGGTGTATACTGCACTTTCCATGATTACTGTAAAGGGGAATAAACATGTTTTTCAATGATATAATTCAAGCAATTATGATGTTATATTAACAAGAGATATATCAATGTTCAAACAAGACTTGCAGAACTTTTTTGAGGGCTTTATGTGTTTGCATCCCAGTATTAAATTCCAAAAACCGATCTCCGCCCCTCCATACAATATAAAAAGGTTCCTAGATATGCAGCTGTATACGTGTTACTCACCAAGACAATTTATACCATCTCCTGTAAACCCGTCATCGCAGGTGCATGTAAATGACCCATCCGTGTTAAAACAGAATGCATCGCTCCCGCAGGGATTTCCATCACATTCGTTGACATCTGAAATGACATGTATTATTATGAAATTTAAATATGGCAATAGGAAAACGGGCCTTTTAGTCATTTTGGTATACAGTTTGTAACTTCATTTCATGATTGTGTTCAACAACGTTTAAGTGAAATTATGTTCCGATATTACTATGCTAACTTGTGAATTGTGTTTCAATATAGAGAATGGAATATTAAAACAGCACTTTGCTCTTGCGTTCGCTAACAATGACTGCTTTTATTTTATTATGAATGTAAAATATATTTGTTTATTTATCCATTCATTTATTTAATCATATTTTGAGGCGGTATACCGTGTCATGTCTAAAAGCTGTTTAACTGGATGACTGGATGACTGGATGAGTTTAACTTTACTTCTTAGAAGTAAAGTTTGAGAGCATCCAGCTAAAATGTCTTAAAAGACATGTTTACTAATGGTATAAAGGTATTTATTTACCTGAGCATGATGTTCCGTTATAGCCTCGTAGACACCGGCATGTGTACGATCCTTCTCCGTTGATGCACTCAGCATTTTCTTCGCAAATGTTCGGAAGTTCATCACATTCATCACGATCTGGGGGTTAACAAAAATATCAGTTTACAAATGTTTTCCTTTGTACATGTACGAGTTAAAAGGCTAATCAGAACTTGACTGTCTAACACTGTCTAATCCTAAGCCTACAATCTGGTAATATGCATGGAATTAAACATAGACTTATATTTTCCTCAGCACCGCTAGATGAAGGCAGCTTGGAATATCTCCTCTTTTTCCTTTTTTTTTTTCTTCCTCTTTCTCTTTTTTTCCCTCTCATTCTAAGTTGTATATATTTATCACTATTATTTTTCTTATGATTTACTTTTCCTTATTTATTCCTCATCGTGTAAATATATATAAATATGTTCTAACTCAATGATTATTTTATTCATACATGAGGACCTCACTGGAAATAAGCTTTCGAGCTTTCGTGGGTTATCCTGTTCAAGCTTGCTAATTTGTTATTCTACTATGTACAAATTTATTATGTTCCGAAGGCTTGGCAAATAAGATCAATCAATCCATCAATCAATCTTTATAGAATAATTCGTATTGGAAAGAAATATTTACCTGAACAAGTCCGTTGGTTGCTGTCTAATACATAGCCGAGTGCACATGAACAGGTGAAAGAACCCTCTGTGTTGTTACAATGTGTCTCGCACGGGTCCATCGTCTCACATTCATTTATATCTATACAGTCATAAAGAATCAATGTTCATTGCTTGTTCATCAATACATCACAAACGTAGTAAAGGAGGATGTAAAGGAGGATGTAGGGGAGGACAATCAAAAAGGAATAAAATGAAGTCCATCGCACTTTGTAGACCATTGATTTATTGATATGGGATGCACTAATTAAAAAGCAACATATAAGTTTTTGAGTGAGAGTAATGGAATAGATCAAAAGAAAAATATCTAAAATGACATAACCTTCCTTCGTAAGACGTAGATTATATCAATATATTTGTCATGAGAAGGCGCCAACTCTCGATTATGTGCTCTATATGAGCATAATGTGCCTTAAAAATAAAAATAGATTATTTTTACGTTTGTGCTTAAACATGTAGCAATGTCAGATGCACATTTCTGCATACTACATGGACATGCTATACATGGAACTCAGAGAGATCATCCATCTTAACTCCACTGCAATGAATATGGGATTCGAATGCAATCTGATTAGATATGGAAACTAAGCCAATAGAAATATTCTTGATTGAAGTTCCAATGATAATAAATTATGACTACTAAAACATTTGGTGCCATTGTTGGAATAAAGATCTCATCACCTTTTTATTAGATTGTCTAAAGGTTTGAAAACCCCTGTGAATTGGACTTTACTATTTAAAAAATCAGTCATAAGAAAATACAAATATTCTCATCAATCTTCCGCAGTTAACTCACCTTCACATGTTGTGTTTTCAACCAAATAAAACCCCGTTCTATTACAGAAGCACGTAGGTCTGCTCTCGACGTAAACACAAACGGTGTTAGCTCCACAAGTAGCATTCTCACTGACGTTATTATTACACATTGCACCTTCAATTACTGTAAAAATGAAAGAAAATTATTACAGCGATTATATCATTTCGTTTTTACACCTACACCCATTCGAATCTGATCCATCATTCTTTGTCAGTTGCATTTTAAACATCCCGAGTTACCTGACTATGTTCTTTCTTTTCATAGTTTTATGTTTTTTATTTTATTTGTTTGTAGTTGTCGTTGTTGTTAATGATGTTTTTTTTTTTTTTGGGGGGGGGGAGGGGTTAAATCATCTGTATTGCCAATAAACTCATTACATCCGGGAATCTAATATAGTAAAGATTTTTGGAATCTACAATAGATCTTGGCCCCTACCATGCCAAGATCGTGAAGCAAGAAACCTCTATATACTCTCGTGAGTAAATTACTTTCTATAGAGAAGGCCATAGGGGTCAACTATCTTTAAGACTAGTCTATTTGTCTGTTGTTGTTTTTTATGACAGCTAGCTCTAATCACAAACCTTCGAATTTTGATTAGTAGTAGTTCAGACTTCATAATTACTGGTAAACATCTGTATTCCTCTCTGTTAGTCACAAAATAAAAACCTTTTTAAAAAGTGTTTGTACTGACCTTCACACGTTTTGTTGTCATTTTGTAGCATAAAGCCGTCATTGCATCCACAAGCAAAACCAGGTTCCTCGTTGATACAGGTCTGTGCACAGTCATGTGTAAGGCTTGTGCATTCATTGATATCTACGTGCAGAAACAAAAGTAAAGATGATAAATTACTGGCATTATTGTGCAATCGTTCCAAGGTAAGAGACCATAAAACATAATTTGTTATCCTTAAAACAACGAAAAATGTAGCGCATGCTTATGAGACATACTTTGATCCAATACTACACAATGAAATTATTTCATAAGAAAAAACAACAACAGGAAATTAGTTCAGTTGTCATAAGATGATTTTTCATTAAAATGTTTACATTTTAGCAAAATATTGAAACTTACCTGTGCAGGTAAATCCATCACCATCGTAGAACTCTTGACATTGGCAGACGAACGATCCATCCTCATTGATACATACAGCATTCGTTGAGCATGGATTCGAATCGCATTCGTTTATATCTAGTGAAAGAAAAGGGGAAGGATGGATGGACATATATAGACAACAAGCAGGATAAGAAAATCTAGGCCTGAAATAGATCAGGCTTTGAATTTTTAGATAAGATTTTTCTACCAAGTAAATTTATTTTTCGTAATTTGTACGTCATTGTGATGACTAGTTACTTCCTGCGTGCATACATAATGGAAGTGCATTTTCGGCGTATTACTTATTGACGAAATGGTTACACTGAAATATATTATGTGATACATTTTATAAAGTTAACATACATGTATTATTATAATTTTTTTTTCTAATACTGTCCACAAACTTTTCTTACAGTACCCTCATTGACGTAGCATTGTTATTTATCATGCATATTCTCTGACGTCCGTATAAGGACGTCAGATTTATAATGAAGTATGAAAGTATATGTGCTCTGTCTTTTTTGGATCGAGGAATAAAGTTTGAAATATAGGCCTAACGATAGCGATTACCAAAAGTCTATATCATATTCAAAGGAAAGGCACATAATCGAGAGTATATACTGTAAGATACTTCAGTCTTTCAATTACCTTCACAATCCCCAGCAGTAGTGCGATTAAACCCTTGCTTGCAGGGACAGCTGAAAGAACCTACAGTATTCAGACATTCAGATCCATCTGGGCATACATCATCTCTGTCACACTCGTTTACATCTGTACAAACAAAATAAGATTAAACAATTCAAATGATACTTTATTGCGAATTATTTCACATTCACAAATGGATTTACTAAATCATCCAGCGCCGCCTTCTGTGGCGGAAGCGTAAGAAGTTCGATTCTTTGAATTTTATGTAATACAAAACATCTTGAATGTATTAGAGAGTTGAGACTTGAGTGACCATTATATGGAAACATTGCAACTTCTGACTTCAAAAATTTTATGCAATGGTACGACGGCTTCAGTAATATTCGACGACAGCCTCAGTAGGCTTATTTCACATATATATATATCAGAACCAAGCTTCATTTATATATAAAATGACTTATATTGGAATAATATAATTGGGGGAAAATCCTGTTATCTCACCAAAACACATGAGCCCATTTCCCATAAACCCGTCATGGCATTCACACGTGTATGCCCCGTCCAGGTTGGTACAGTTTGCGTTCACACTGCACTCATCCAATTCTTCTTCGCATTCATCCACATCAGTGCAGTTGAAGCCGTCACCAGTCCACCCTTCATTACAGAAACACTGGTAGTATCCGTCTTCATTAGAGCAGGATGATTGCTCGTTACACTCATTCAACGTCGGATTAAGACATTCATTTTCATCTGAGTATGGAAAGCGAAATAATATAAGTTACGATATCCAAAGCAGCGAAATCATATAGCGAATCTTCATCAATGAGGACTTGACACCTCTCAGTATTGAAATGTGTAAATAAATCCCCTCTCGTCAAGACCGTGAACCCCCCCCCCCCCAAAAAAAGGGAATAATTTCATGTTTGCAAGATGCAGGATGACATCTTCAAAACCATTATCTACACCCGATGACCCGTTTGATTACATCAAACGGGTAAATGTAATTAACCTATATGTGTAAAAATTAGTGCCCCATGTATTAGTTTAATGGATGGAGAAATTGCCATGTTAACATCACTTTAAGATCACTTTTTAAGAAAAGTTAGAAATTTAAATGGCCGGAAACTTTGTCAAAGAACGGCAAATGAGAGCAACCACTTTCAGTCCGATTGGAACAGTTTCAAAACCTCTTTTCCAAAGCCTAGGAATACTACATACATGTATTTTTCAACTTCATGAACTTTTCGTATCAACATTTTATGTATGATCCAGTGAAAGGTGTATTACCACACTTAGTAGATTGTCGTCAGATCATAAAGCACAGATATGCAACAAGAGAGTGGGTAATCTATGTACCAAAATGTTAGACAAGGCAAGGACATTTTAGCATTTCGTTTGTTGGAACATAGCTGTGGAATAGTCTTCCACATGAAATCAGCTTTACATCTTCAAAGTCAGCCTTCCGTAGACAACTTTCAAGCAACCTTCAATGTAATTGATTTCACGAGCTTAAAAGCCAACTTATATAATACTTAATTCATTGCACAAATTTATCAGGTGAGCGTTATAGCTTATGATTAAGCTTTAATATTTATTTATTTGCATCTCTTTGTATCTATTTTTCTATTCGTATTTTTTTTACTACGTGTCATCTGTTTTTACAACATTTGCAACAGTGGCGGATCCAGGGGGGGGGGGGCACAGGGGGCACGTGCCCCCCGGCCATTTGTTTTGTTTTTTGATTGTCAGGGAATTATGGAGGGAAACTGAACCCCCATAACCCCCCCCCCCCCCCCCCCCCCCCCCACTGAGCGGCTTTTCGAGAAGCTGGCGAGACCAAAAAAAGACGGGTCTACCTTTTCCAAAAGTTGACAAACCTTCATTCATGCGCCCCCCCCCCCCCCCCCCCGGCCATGAAATCCTGGATCCGCCACTGTGCAATACATGTCAACAATTTTCACTCTACTGTATACTGCATACAAGTGATAGTGAATTTTATTTGTATTCAAATTGATATTTTGTTAATCTTGCGTTACTTTTTGTAATCATAATTGGGAAAAAAAAATTACTGCTTTTGATACTTTTTTTCTCTCTGCAAGAAATCTAATTAATAAAATCAATGTATTATCTTTTAATATTTTTGAATACAAAATTAAATTGAAATGTTGATATAAAGAAAAAATAAAAAAGCAAGCATCCTGCCAAAAGAATGGAACTAGTTAGCAACTTTACCTTCTGTATGACATTCGGGTAAGTGTAATCACGTACTCGAATATTTATTGATCTACAAACAGGACTACAAATTGTTGATAATCACTTTATATTAATTTCATGTAGATTTCATTTTTATGTACATGTATTCATGTAACATTATTACTCTTTATATTACTGATTAGGCTTTCTTTTATGTGCTGTGTTGTTAATAAACTCAAAGTCAAACTCATATACAAAATACTACTGAAGCTATATAACATTTCAACTTCGCAAAATGAGAGATATTCATTCTCATTCCGTCTATAATTTACGTTACTTCTTTCAGTATGTACCTCAAATTAGAATTGCACAATTTTGATTTCATTCAAATTTTAGATACTATGTAGTATTCCTACATACCTTACATGTGACCTGTACTATAGCAGCTGAATACCGACAACACAATATGGCTGAATATTTTTCCCGCAATATTTTGGGACACATCAAGGGAAAAAAAGACATGTCAAATAAAATTACCTTCACAAGTCTGTCCATCTCCGACGTAACCTTCAGTACAAGTACACATGAATGAACCTTGCGTGTTGTCACAAATAGCTAGTGCGTTACAGGCACCAACTGTTTGACACTCGTCGATATCTGGAAAGGAGATAATTTTTTATTTAGGAAGGGAATCACTGAATGCCATATAGAGATACAATTGTAAAAGAAAATACCCAGCCAATGCAAAGACAAAATGAACAGGAATTGTTGCCGAAATGAATTAAATGTGCTGTTATGCTTTATTCCCAAAAGTCATTTGGAAATTGGATGCGAATGTTCTTGTGCTTGGATTTGCACTGGCAAACTGGCTGGAATCTGCTCCCCAGAGGAATGAAGTGTGTTAACTGGTTCGTACAGAATTGCAATAGCTTATTATTATAATTCTTCCAATAGGCCCAGTTCCTCTCATCGTGTCGCATAAGTGATTTCTTGTCACAATTCTGCTTTGAGAATCAATTCTTTGTAACATAATCCAGTATTATATCACCGATTCCAGCATGCTCTTCAATGAAACAATCTTTGTATTTTTATAATTTTCTATGCAATCCATGTAATATATAAATATATATTTGCATATAATACTCTCCATTTCTTTTATATATGATAGAGACTATGATGATCAAATACGCATGTGTGACAACGACGTTTTTGGAAGGGGCAGGAACAAACTAAATCACTTTGATTACGATACTCTGAAAAAAAATCAATGCAAAAGTAAGTGCTCTGGTCTGAGATGAACTGTTCCAAATTCATTGTTTTCTCCTCCTTTCAGGACCAGCATTGTATAATGCTTTGGGATTTCATTGTTAAATCTCAGCTCAGTGAAGTACAAAGGGGTCCCGACCACAAGCTGTGCTTCACTGGGGTCCCAAACCTATCATTCTGATTTCTGCAGTTATTTCTTGTACTTGTTATGTTTGATTTGGTTTGAATAAACTATCTATCTATCTATCTATCTAAGTACAGGACTGTAGTTCCGACAACTGTTGCATACCTTCACACTGTTTACCATCATCTGTGATATTCACAAACCCTTCTGCGCATGTGCAGGTGAATCCTCCATCTGTGTTGGAGCAGACACTGTTTTCTCCACAGTCATGATTGTCCTGTAAGCATTCATTCACGTCTAATGGGAAAGATTGATATTCAATCAGTTGAAAATGACAGAAGGAAGAAATATCTTATTCCTGATTAAAAATATGACAGTTGATAGTAACATAATATTCAGATATGCTATTGATTACCCTTCCATCTCACTGATCACGCCACGTTTATAAATATTTTTTTCCAGAGGTCAAAAACACTCAACCAAAAATGTAAGTTCCCCGCTGACACTTTGCAATGTAGCTCGAGATATATTTGATGAAAGCTGTTCATTTAAAAATTCAAGAGTGCTGAATTTTCTTACCTTTTTTTGTATTTGTGAACAATTGGTTGTTTACATAATGTAAAATATAGTTATAGTGCATCAGTACAATAAAAAAAAGTTGCACTTCGTGTTTCATAATGCAATGCAGAGTTTTCGCGTACATACTTTTTAAAATATTTTTCATCATTTGTTCATTTAAACATGCTTAATTTGTCATCCAGATTAATGAAACTGCATTAAAAATGATGATCTTTCATGCAGTTAAATGAATCTGAATTTCAAGTTATGGACCTCTACGAAAAACAGCATTCTTGCTGATCAGGGTGTTTTCATCCCACAAGTCGTAAACTAGAAATGTGCATTCCTCGTGCCGCGCAATGCGAAATGTATCCCCCGGCGCTGGCAGCGATTTGAAGGAGGGACAAAGACCCTCCCCCATCCCCTCCCTCAAACAAAAGGATGGTGTAGAAATTGCCGCCAGTGGCCCGGAATATTGTCAACACCAGGAGCAGCATTACCAAAACGATTTGTGTAGATTAGAGTATAATGCATTTTTATAGAAAATTCGGAAGAAATATGACCTTTGATCCTATGAAAGACGGAACACTAGAGGCAGCATCACCAAAAACTGTAGAGGTGTAATCTATAATGGACCTACATACAAAATTTGAATGAAATCCGTCAAGAAATGCAGAAGTAAGAGTGCACAAAAGGGACAAATGAGCTTTGACCCTATAAAGGACGGAACAATGAGGGTAGCATCACCAAACAGTAAAGATGTGTAGATTATACCAAGATACATCTCCATACAAAATTTGAAAGAAATCCATCAAGAAATGTGGCCTGCAGAGTGAACTCACGCCATCCCTTGAAGTATGACTTTTGACCCTATAAAAGACGGGACACTGGTGGCAGCATCACCAAAAACTACAGGTTTTTAGATTACACCAAGGGACACCTTCATGCAAAATTTGAACGCAATCCGTCAAGAAATGCAGAAGTAAGAGTGCAAGAAATGGAAAAATGACCTTTGACCCTATAAAGGACGGAACAATGAGGGCAGCATCACCAAAAATTAAATATGTGTAGATTATACCAAGATACATCTCCATACAAAATTTGAATGAAAGCCGTCAAGAAATGCAGAAGTCTAGAGTGCACAAAAGGGACAAATGAGCTTTGACCCTATAAAGGACGGAACAATGAGGGCAGCATCACCAAACAGTAAAGATGTGTAGATTATACCAAGATACATCTCCATACAAAATTTGAAAGAAATCCATTAAGAAATGTGGCCTGCAGAGTGAACTCACGCCATCCCTTGAAGTATGACCTTTGACCCTATAAAAGACGGGACACTGGTGGCAGCATCACCAAAAACTACAGGTTTTTAGATTACACCAAGGGACACCTTCATGCAAAATTTGAACGAAATCCGTCAAGAAATGCAGAAGAGTGCAAGAAATGGAAAAATGACCTTTGACCCTATAAAGGACGGAACAATGAGGGCAGCATCACGAAAAATTAAACATGTGTAGATTATACCAAGATACATCTCCATACAAAATTTGAACAAAATCCATTGAGAAATGTGGCCTGCAGAGTGCACTCACGACATGTCCTGAAGTATGACCTTTGACCCTATAAAAGACGGGACACTGGGGGCAGCATCACCAAACACTATAGGTTTTTAAATTACACCAAGAGACACCTTCATGTAAAATTTGAACAAAATCCGTTGAGAAATGTGACCGCCAGAGCGCACACAAGAGTACACACAAGACATCTATCAAAATATGACCTTTGACCCTATAAAAGACGGAACACTGGGGGCAGCATCACCAAAATCTATAGGGTTCCAGATTTTACCAAGAGACACCTTCATACAAAATTTGAACAAAATCCGTTGAGAAATGTGACCGCTAGAGCGCACACAAACTTTCCCCCAAAATATGGCCTTTTACCCTATAAAAGACGGAACACTGGGGGCAGCATCACCAGAAACTATAGGGGTCCAGATTTTACCAAGATACACGTCCATAGGAAGTCTGAAAGAAATTCGTCGAGAAATGTGACCGCTAGAGCGCACACAAGAATGTGACGCGGCGGCGGCGGCGGCGGCGGCGGCGGCGGCGAAACGCTGCTGAATCCAAAGTATCCTCCGGCATACTGCCGGGGGATACAATAAATAAAATAGATAAGAATAAAGTACCTGAACAAAGTAATTGAATAGAGTACACGAATGTCCTCCCTGCATTGTGTTGTGAAACGCAAAGTGCAACTTTTTTCTAGTACTGGCTGCATTATAAACCGTAATTTCATAATGATAAAATAATCAACATAAACAATCAACCAATCAACATGTGGGTAAGTAAACTCTACGTAGTCTGCTATCTAAATAGACAGATTTCATCAAACATTTCTCGAGTTATCAGGGGAGGGGGTGGAGGGTGATTGATTGAGTATAGTGTTTGTTGGAACGCCATTTAATTTAAATCTATTTTTTTCCTGGGTACAATCCTCATGAACCATATGTCTTATGCCATATTTACAAAATTTGTTTATTTTTAGGTGTAGTTTTGTATTTTGTCAAGCGCAATCTTGAAAGCAATGTATTGTTAGGATACTATATTTTTATCGAGGAGTATACATCTGAGATGACACGTTCAAATAAAGTGCATCAAAGAGGGATCAAATTTAACATACCATCACAGTTGTTCAAATCCACAGCTAAAATATATCCAGTATTACAAGAGCATGTGTAAGAACCCTGTATGTTCTGACATGTTTGCTGGCAGTTGTTGAGATCGCTGCTTGCGCATTCGTCGATATCTACGACAGATAATACAAGTAAAAGAAAGAGAGAAATATTATTTTAATGTGAACACTTGTGTTTCAACAAATCATGATAATACAATTTGCTTCAACAAAATAAAAAGGCACGGTATTAAGTATTAACAAATCGGATATGTTATGTGTCGGCTATTTGGACTTGGACGATAGGTTTTTTGGCCCAAAAATTCATCTGATCAGTATTCATTGCTGACATGCATACCCATTTTTGTCGTTGCCTCATATGGTGTTACAGACTTCATTGCTGACCAAGGCTATGTACACCAACATTCTTTTTCAGCCAAAACTGGATAGTAGTATGATCACGTATTTCAAGAAACAACCCCTCTAATCTTCCGACATATTCTTGTCTCTCGCATAAAGTTACACAAGAATTTCACCCCTTAGTTGACTTCCAAAATGTTATCGATCTCCAATGGTTGCTTACCGTAGCAAGTAAGTCCGTTACCAGTTGTACTAGGGGGACATGGTCCACACCTGGGCTCCACTGAAGGCGGAATATCATCATAACAAATGACCCCTTCAAAGCAAGGATCACCCTCACATGAGTCTTCATCTACTTCACAATGAGTACCAGTCCAGCCAGCAGTGCAGTTACACATCACTACCTGTAACGTTCAGAACATTTGGCGTTTCAATTTTTAATGGAAAGTTCACTTTATCGTTTCCTCAAGACGATCTATTTTAATGCGATTACACTTACATGCACTAGCTAAATAAGTGAATGTACAGAGGCTTATTTGCAGACAAATAAGTAACGAGTGGATAGATGAAGACTATAAAATTGAGATATAGTTTTTAACAAAGATGCATTGGAGCTTTTCGTCTTGCAGTTATTGTTTATGGTTTAAATTACTCTAACGAGTGCAGGATGAAAAGTTTCATTACTTTAAGTATTTGATAAAAGTTTCTCTTCAAATAATGAAAGACACACAGTCGTAGCTTCTCAAGGGGAATTTGACGACACCAGCTCTGTAATATTTTGATGGAAGTCATACTTAAATCATTTTAAAAGGAATTCTCTCATAGAGGATATCAGTATACTGCTAAAGTATCCATTTCTAACGGGACAAAATATACTTGTATGAATTGGTATACCGTATATATATATATATATATTTATATATAACTCTATATGGTACCTTAGCAGGACAGTGCTTTGTTAGGAGCATTGTCTGAATGTCCTGCTAATGTCCGCGAGTGTCCTGCTAATGTACAGCAATGTATTGTGACGGAATAAACCTCATTGTTCACTGTCCCGCTAACGTACCATCCAGTGAAATATTTCTTTCACTTTATATATATATATATATATAATATATATATATATATATATATATATATATATATATTAGGACAGTTTTTGTTCTTTTTCTTTGTTCAACTGTCGACCTAATGTACCAACTGTCTACCTAATGTAGGGGTCGCTATTATGACAGAATAAACTGCATTGTTAGGTGTCGACTTAATGTACCCGTTAGTCAAATATATACACACACACACACACGCACCCACCCCCACACATGTATACATATGTTACTGGATCCCAAATATGGGAGACACGTAACAATGCAGTTTATTCCGTCATAATAGAGACCACCACATTAGGGAGACACGAACCGCATTTGGGAGACACGTGGAACAATTCAAATGACAAAGCCTGGTCTCCCAAATGTGGAATTCAGGAAAATATATATTTGTGTGTGTGAGTTGGGGGGGGGGGGATGTGTAAATACCGTATATTTTGAGCAGCGTGCGTGTCCAATATGAGCGTTATGACAAAACGTTTAATACATAGTTGACATCGGTAAAGTTTTTTGACCACCCTCCTCACAAAACGGACTTGATAAGGACGGGCAATGGCATTACAAATTGAAGGTCCTGCATGCTACCAAAGAAACAGCCCAAACAATTTAGTGCCATCTACATAGATACCTTTTATACAATTCCTTACAGCCCTTGCATCCCTCCCACACATTCATGTCTAGCTATGTATACATGTATATGCCTGCATGCGTATTCATTGTTAGATCTCGAAAACCTTCAATAGCATACACTTTATTTATAAGTACATCGTATTTGCAGTCATGAGTTACTTACTGCAAATTGATTCTCATTCAAGTCCTCCCCTGCAGCTTCGGTTTCAAAGTCACATTCACCACCATTCACACAGTGACATATCTTGACAAGGAAACGGACGGAACTGGACACTGTTCCATCACTAGCTACAATTTCAACCGTCACCATCTCCGTATCTTCAGGTGTCCACGTAAATACACCATCTGAAACAATTAGCAACGTCTTTATCATTTGTTTCGCTGTAGTGCTGGACTGCTTTAGAATGCATTTTAGTATGTAGACATATGTTCATGAACATAATATCGGCTAAAAAAAAACTTAAGGAAACTCAAGGAAACTCAAGTTCATTCAAGGATATCTATCATGTTAGTATATAGTATTTGTCGTAGTTAACATTTCAAAGTCCGTTTATTTTTTTTCCTTTGCACTGATGCCCCATTTAATACAAGTACAAGATTTAGAGGTGCACTAAACAGGTAATTATGTCGGGTTCAAAGTGAGATCCTGCAAAATAAAATGTGTTCTATATTGTCAATGGTGTATTCAATGAATCATATTTTTCGTTAGTTTAGTTGAAAATATTGCTCTTGTTACTGTATATACTCTTCTCCGCCCTTTTGAATGATAATTTAACATTTTAGTTATAATACAGCGTTAATACACCTTATTTTTAAGAGATTAATAGCTAGAATATTTACCACTGGATATAGAAGCATTGCTGGGAACAGTCCCGTTGAGTGAGAATAGAATACTATCGTTATTTCGGTCGCTGGCAATAACTTGGAGTGCGTAAGTCTGGCCCACCACGACACAAAGAGTATCATTCCCCATGAAACCATTGGTGTTGCTGATTTCAAAGATATTTTCGACTTCTGGTGGAAAATTTGCTGAAAAGAAAATATTTAAATAAAGTGATAAACGAGATATACAGACAGATAGGCAAAGAGACGAGGAAACAAGATAACAAGCAATAATACTCGGGGGTAAAACAAAATATCTTGCATGTTTTATTTCCATAGAAAAAAATTGTGACTTGCTCATGGATCTATGTGGAAGGAGGGTGCTTCATTAATCAAGTTTTTTTTCGTTTGCAGTTTGGTTTATTCAAATACATTATATTAATGAGAATATTAACATTTCAAAATATGCCCAAAATGACAGACAGATAGGCAAAGAGACGAGGAAACAAGATAACAAGCAATAATACTCGGGGGTAAAACAAAATATCTTGCATGTTTTATTTCCATAGAAAAAAATTGTGACTTGCTCATGGATCTATGTGGAAGGAGGGTGCTTCATTAATCAAGTTTTTTTTCGTTTGCAGTTTGGTTTATTCAAATACATTATATTAATGAGAATATTAACATTTCAAAATATGCCCAAAATGATGTAAAGTAAACTCCGAACATGCCGAAAGGATTATTTTCAACACAGCTTCATAAGCAGATAACAGAGTGAATACGTGGCATGGTTTGTACGGTTCGCTACGTTTTGTGTAGGAAATATATCACAAATCTGATTATAGTTTTAAAGTGTAAAAACCTCTTACATAATACATCGTCAAGACGTCAACGATATATGAAAGCTACCAGTGAAATATACAAGTTGATGAGAGTCTTTACCAAGAGCCTTTTGTTCTTCTTCCCGTTTGGCACCTGTTGCCATGGAATCAAGTCCAAGCGTTGGTCCAACTGCCAGGAAGTCAAAGAGACATGATCTGTCATCACCGCAGGCCTGATTCGCTTCCTCTCTCTGTTCTTCACCGGCGTTTGCCAAAATTTCATCCAAGAACGGAGGGCGAAAGTCTGGATCATTATAATAATCCCAGTCTCTGGTGCCGTAGTCAAACAAGGTGTTACTTTCGTCAATCGCCCCTAGAAAAGGACATTATACAATTACTTTTGATGAAATTGTGTGTTACGAGACAACGGAAACAATATTAGGAGAATATGAAGACTAATATGCCGCCAGGGTATTCTCGTATTTAGTTGTCATTCGCTATTTAACATGTCTCGGGTGCCTATGGCACAGTAATACTTACAGCGCCGATTTTCATCATATTTGTTATGTTTCATTTACCCATTCTCTTAGGTGTAGGCTAACAGATCTTTCTTTTTCTTTAAAAATGTCTACAGGTACCCTTCTGAATTAGTTAAGGGCTATATATCCCTGTAAACACAACCGATTCTTAACAATATTCTGTGCGTTTTCCTGTGTTCTATTTTTCTTAATTTCAGCCCTCCCTCTCTCTCTCTCTTCTGATTTCAATAGATTTGTTTCTCATAATACGAATAGAGTTATAATTTCTATAATGTCGGTATTACATGACGATTTGAAGAAAAAATAACCGTCAAAGTATCTCGCAGTGACCTGTTATTTCTTTGTTATATCTTATTTTAGAAATTGTTCCGAATGTTATTTCAGGGTTGTTGCTTTTGCATGGGCTTTAATCACGATCAAATGAATATTACCACGAATTTCGGCTTTACCACGCTGTGGTTAAATGTAATCTGATATTTACGTACATGATTTCCCAAAGTCAAATATCTGTGTTTCTGTAAGATTCTGTCCTGCCGAAGGTTGTAGAATTGTGCCATTTCGAAGAAGGAAGTCATCTGACGGATCGTTGTTCCAATATCCTAATTCAAATAAAGAGATAGCTTACACATTCTCTTGAAAACTCAGAAATTAAAATTTATATTATTATGCCAAGCACCTAAGGGCCTGAAGATTATATGAATGAATGAATGAATGAGTTTATTACCAAAAACAAACAAGTTAAAACACACATGAGAGAGTTTTTTACATTTGTTTGGTAAAAGGACTCTACGGAAATAGCAAATTCTGCTAGTGAGATGTAGAGCCTCTGTTCAACTATGTACATTAAAAACAAACATTTAGCATGATATATAACATGAAATCAATAAAACTAAAATATATATCGTATGCAATGTGAATGATTTTATCTTACGGTTAGTTGCTTTGGAATAAAACGAGTACGCGTCAATAAATTGATTACACTGCATAATACAAGCACCAAGTGGAATACAAACTATAAACAAAGTAAATGAAAAACATATAATTATATATCAATATTCTTGTATGAAGATATTTTTAAGCTCCGTGCGAAAAGACTAGACAGTTTTAAGCTGTCTTACATTATCTGGAATATTCCAGATTTGCGATCCCAAGTATGAAATTGAGGTTTTACCGTGCTCTGTTTTCACCATCGGTAAAATTAAAGTTTTATATGTCATTAGTAAAACAGAAAGTATGCATATCATTGGCTTTTTTGTAGAAATCAGCTACCAAGGTGTGATAAATCTTTCATTGCAGCACATACTTGTTCTATAATTCTTACAAGGCAAATATAATGATTCTATAATTATATAACTCTATAATTCTTACTTATAGAACTAAGTTTCATTCCAGCCCATTTTTAGAATTATTCTCTAATTCTTTCATGATAATAGGAAAGCCGTGTGCTCAGAAGACGATGCACTTTAGACTTACACTTCAACGTATGTGCAGTAGGGACGACTTTAAAGGGATACGCCACCAGGCGGCCGTGGGGAAAGTCAGGATTGCGTAAGCCCCATTCTTTCGTACACAAAGTTTGTGCGTCGAACGCGTCCGTTGGACTACTTGGATTACTTTTCGGACGGCACGAAGCCGACCGAATCTCGCACGAGAGCTCGAGCTCAAGCGGAGCGTGCATGTTGCGCGGCGAACAGCCTGTTCGAAGTTTGCTCCCGCGGGGTAACGGCATGATCAGGTAACGATCACGCGTGCCCTCTCGCGGCATAAAAACCTCCACAATCTGCGGTTGAGTCCTGGGGGGGGGGGGGGGGGGGGTACTCAGATTATAATCGGACGGGGGTGTGCGGCTGAGAACTCCAGACCCATACCCACATCCAAGGGTCCTTTTGCTGTAAATAGGCACCCATGTCTAAGGATTTTTTTGTGAAAAATGGACCCATGTCTAAGGATTTCGAACTGCGGCGCAGTCCCGCAGTTACTGAAGCTGCCGCATGTACTACGCATACGAAGCTCGGATCCATATCCCCAATTCCAAGCTTGGGCGCTTGGCCTGGCGCCTAGCGCGCATTTATGTAATAAATAATGTGGTGCTTCCGGGGTACGTTCTACGTATGTACGTACGAGATATATAGCTAAGTAGGCATTTACAATGTAGGCTCGATTACCTCGAGTATTTGGGTGCAAATCCGAAAATCCCGGACAAATGAGGGAGAAAAGAGAGGAATGAAACAAATGATAAGAGCCGGGATAAGAGACCCATGTCTAAGGATTTTTTTTTGGGAAATGGGACCCATGTCTAAGGATCTTTTTAATGAAAAGGGGACCCATGTCTAAGGATCTTTCTTCAAAAAGTCACCCTTCCCAGCGGCACATCCCCGTATACCCAATATACGTGAGTACCCCGCCCCCCCCCCCCCCCGGGGTTGAATATCCCTTTCAATTGGCATATCATACAGTTGGCTTTAATACCTAAGAGTCCTCTTCCTGCCCCGCTTTCTTCATCTGCATACTGGTTTGGTCCAAACACCGTCAAGTCTATGATTCCAAGTCGAAAGCTGATCCTGAATGATGTATCACCCATGGAGGGGTTGGTGAAGAGAGCCGTAATTCCTTGGTCTCCACCGTCATCAATGTACGACAGAGTAAAAGTCGGATCGGAGGAGTTGTATCCTTCTAATACAGGAGATAGTTTGCAGTTAAGTCATTCAAAATACTTCAGAAGCTTTAATGTAAATGGGTTTACAGCAAAAGTCCTATTAGGTAAAGTTTTCATCGCATTATGGACAGGCAATATTCTGCAATGTAAGATGATATGGCTATACAGTGCGTCCACAAATAAAACTAAAAGTGGGGATAAGTCTCCCCAAAGAAAATATTTCAAAATATTTGTAGGAAATTTTCATACCTGTGGATAGCTTCGGGTCTCTTCTATTAAATCACACTAAAAAAGCTGGTGACATTTTAAGCTCGAGTGAGCGAAAGCCATCTTTGAGAAAGGTTACACAATCCAGACTTCACAAGAATTGGTATTTGATGGAATAGACGCTAAGCTATCCGATATGGATGAAAATTTAATGAACCGATTTTGGAATGTTCATTAGGTGAGAATTTTTCCAACTGTCAACTTATAACGGTTCTGAAATTTGTTAATACCAACCAGAACAAATTCTGACTGTTAACTTTTTTTGGGAGACGCACTGTAGAGAGGATTGGGGAGTTTGAACTTCCTGTTCTTCTAGGCGTGGCCCTGCAAATACACAATGTGCCTGCTTGACTATACCTTACGCTTGAAAGAACAATGGACAATTGGGAAAAATATTCTGTCCACTTTAATTTTTGTGATATTTCAGATTGGAATTATGTTCGGATTATCAATTGTAAACAAATGCTTGTTCTACTAGGTGATTTATACTGTAAATTGTTACCATTACCTGTTTGAAGACTTTCAATGTCAACATCGGTGCCGTTTACTAATATCATCATCTCATCTCTTTCGTCGTTTAGAGTGACTTGCATCTGAGTGAATTAATGAGAAAAGAATATCATTCACTAGACAATTGTCGATTCGGAAATACATCGTTGTGCTTAATTCAAATCAACTGAGCACATACTAATAATGAAAACAGGAGGGAAATTAAACAATTGTTCAAACAATAGCACAATATTATATCAATAAATTAACATGATATCATATGAGCAACGACAGCATTCAAAGTTTTTGCAAATAGAAAAATGCTTTCTTGTCCTATTACCGTTGTAATGCCTTGTGATGCAGCAAATCCTATGAATACGGTTCCAGTATCCAGCTCCGTGCCATTTTCGTCAAATGCTTTGCCTGTCCTAGCTTGAATCTCGAGAGGATCTCCATTGGTGTATTGTAACATGGTGTACTCCCCGAGGCCATTAAAAGTATATCCTGTACCATCAAGGGTGTTGATGTGTGGATCACCGTAAAACCAAGCTAGGTAAATGAGAGGAACGTGCAACACACTGAGTTCTCCAAAATGTGCTTTTCATATTAACTACGGAACCTCGTACACTGCAAAAACTGGGGTGTTAAAACTGACACCAGTTCGTGTTAATAGAGGACCACACCCTAGGGTGTTAAAATTACACCCCAGAGTTTCAACATAACACCAAAGAGTGTTAAATAACAACCAAAGGTGTTGTAATAACACCACTGGGTGTTGATTTAACACCACAAATTTAACACCGGTGTAAAATGACTGGTGTGGTCCTCTATGTACACCAGTTAACACCACAGTTTTTGCTGTGTATAAAACAACGAGGATTGACAATTGTCATTTGGAATTTAGCTTTCGTTTTGAAAAAATGGCAAAAAACGAATGCCCATTAAAATCAGAACGTAATTATTTTATGCGACTGAAGAAAAACCTTAACGAGAGGGTAAAAATTATATTTAAAGGGTGATGATTTAATTTTTATTCCCAAACACATAGAAAAAAGGTTGCTTTGAGTTCCTAAAATTTTGCAAGACAAATTTTATAAAAGTTACTTTCATGATGATGAAGATATGTGAACATGTTTTTTTTTTTTTTCAAAAGAGACAAACACTGTTCTTTCACACAAATATTAACTGTAGATAAGAATCTTTTGTGACGCAAATGATGATATCCTCCAATTCACTATCGCCTCCTTCATTCTCAACAAGACATGTAAACGAGTCGGCTTTCTGTTCAGTTCATTTTTATTTTATTTACACACAGTTAACATATTTCAGCCATTGGCTGTTCTTCAGGTAGGTTGTTCCATGATTCTGTCCCTCAAATCTTGTCAATTTTGACATCGATGCAATACAGCTAAACCAATCGATGACGGAAAAAAACATATCACTTGCATTATTTATCATTGAAAAAGAAAATACCTGTTGCTGGATTTATGTATCCAAAACAAGTAGAAGGGGGCCGTAACGATTCATACAAGCCACACAGATATGGACTTTTTGACCGGCTACAGCAGAAATATCTCGGGAAGACATCATTATCTGGAAGGATATTTGAAATCATAACAAAATAAATTTTAGTTACTTTTCTACAGCTAATGGTGAAATATAAAAGGAAGATTCTGATGTACAGCTCTTTTCACTTGAAGTGACGTAACATGATAACTAAGGATCAGGGGTCGCGACCAACACCCTGAAATTTAGAACAGGAAATTTAGAACAGGAAATATGGTATTAATTTTCTCCTACGTGCGTATGCAGACGAGAAAAAGAAATTCCACGCTTCTCTTTAACAGAGACCATGATTCCCCCTAAAAAAGTCTTTTTTATTTCTTTCATTACGCCTTTTGTTCTCACATCGTTATGTTGCGACAACATTTTCAAAGGTTCAACTTTCGAAAAGAATCGCAACTTTCGACTGCCATGCTAAATTCCCCGATTTTTTCTTGAGGTTTTACATTTTGCGCCCCGAATATAGGAAAAAAGGAGTAGTATATCGTTTTTCAATGTTCTAAATTTGAAAGAAACTCTAAGTAAGACTCAGTTGCTGTGCTAAATCACTTATAATGATAATAATAATACATGCCTGCATAATAATAGTTTGACTTGTTTACCCAGGGTAACCTCATCAGTATTATATACTCTTCTCCATAAGGGCCATGTAATCATATTATTACCCCGGCTTTAGTTTTGGTATATTTTACAAATACAGCAATGGTGTGTTTTTTAAAAGCAGGATTAACCTGGTTTGTATTGTTGAGCTTAATAGGTTTGGGCAGAGGCACAGTTTTAGTGCTGGTAAGATGGTGCTGTTCAAGTTTTACCAGTTTAATGACACTTTATCATACATATTCTTTCATATAAAATAAAACACGTATTTACTATGACGAATTTCAGACAGCCTATGAGCTTCTAAATTATATATTATTTTGATAATGAATAATCCAGAATCACTTTCTTTCGTTAAAACGCTGATGAACCAATCTAGCAGTCATCCACTTTTATAGGACGATTGGCTTTCTGACACTGCCACTTCAGAGTGTCTGAAATCGATCGTGCCTGATTTATATGCTGATTTTAAAGTAGAACACTCAAGAAAATCACAAATATGGCAATTAATGTATCACTAGAAATTGGGAAGCTTACAGATGGCAATCGTATAAGTTTTATGTCAACTGCGTATATGATGATTATAAAAACAACATAAATAAAAGCTCTTCTCAGCATGTGGAATATCCGAGGATTCGCCAGAAATATAGCGATGTTTTGATGTCGTCATACGAGGGATCGATCCTGCTTAAGCAGACGACGTCCTATAATGAATGAACGTAATTGCAATGCAATTATTTATCAAATTATAAAGAGTTTGGTACATTTAAACATGACCTTATTTCACACCATTCTAAAAGGGAAAGTGAACTGATTCTGATAACTAAAACCGTTTGATTGTAAATACACAGGAGAAGGGTCAATGATCAATGAAATAAACCCCATTTTCAAATTGAAAAGCCCTGCGAATAATAGCTGGATGGTATTCGTTCCCTCTTGAAACGCCGAACATGCCGCGGTGCAAGCAGCTGAAAATACAATGGCGTCTTATTTTGTTTACAAGTGACTGATTCCTTTATTTTTTTAACGCTGCATTTTTCATCAAAATAATACCATACACGAAGTTAAGAGTGAGGCAACAGACTAACATTAAGACTGACGCTAGTCAAGTAAGAGAAATAAGTGAAGAGGAGATGACAAAACAGGCACTGAAAAATGTGTATAATGTTATGGGACATCGTCTGCTTAGACAGGACTCGCCCCTCTTGTGTCGTCACACATCTCAGCAGCGTTCAAGGAGCTTTTCAGCTGCTATATCGGGGGCTGTATTTTACCGTTTTATAATTGATAATAATCATTAATTCAAATGTTTCCAAGCTTTAAATTTGGATAACCTTGTTTAATTTATGCCATCTATGCAATAATAAGTATTAAGCCAATATTTAAAATCATCAGTGTTCTACTTTAAGATTTTTGTGTCTTTCGAAAGAAGAGAAAATAAGCTTTCCAATGATGAAACAATAATTTTGAATCGTTTGCCAATTTACCAATAAATTTTGGTTTCCTGTTTTCAGGGAAATCCTGTTTACGTAAACTGGAAAACGGACCCCTTCACAAAACGGCTGAAACACAAGTCGTACAAATTCAACCCCGAGATAATAATGGTAAGCTCACTCACTGTACATGTGATGCTGTACTTACAAACCCATAGCAGGAAATGGCTGTATCCCCAAAACCATCCATCAATTGGTAAAACAGCCTGAAAATGACTCGAGAGCCAGAGACTGCGATATCCAACTATTAATCCCAACTGATCATAGGTACATCTCGATCCACCACCAAGAACAAACAAGTTGGGTATCCTCTGCTGAAGGCATACAGTCAAGCTCGTGTTAGAGGTAGAAATCAAAGGGTTCACGTAGAACGAAGCTGTGGACATTACAGGAGAGAAATAAAAGAATGTGATGTTTAATCAATTTAAGCGCTTGTTTTCTTCATACCAGTACGCATACAAGATAACAGCACCTAAAATCTTTTTTTTAAACACTGGATAAGCAGTGTAGTAAAATCACGCGAAACCGTTATAACGCAAACGCGTAATAATTTGACGTCAAAATAGTAAATCGATCACAGTGAGAGCACCGTCCGCTCTCCCCCGAGTCCCCAACTATGCACGCAAACCGTATGCGAATGGAAAGAAATGGCACGATTACGCGACACGTTCTTCATCTTTACCCTCCCAGGGACGACTTGGAAGACGATGGGACAATCGCAAAATACGATACTTTTAACATGCAATGTATACTTGATCGAGCTATCGGCGCCGAATTAGATTTCCCCGTGGCGTTTTTGTAAAAATCAGTCACAAATATTAAACAGCTTTTTCCAGAATCTGACTAGAACAAAATTAGATGTGTGTAACAGCCGTCTTCGCTTAATTCGTTTCAAAACCAAAACCGAGTTTGTCTGTGTGATATGCATGGGGTGTACAGGGTGTATGTATTCGAGCGCTGTATGTACAACACTGTGTAGTATGTGTATACTGCTGCTCGGCTCGGCCGGCCGTGTGTGTGTATGGGTGAGCGTGTGCTTGTGGCGAGTAGCATGAGTAGTGTAGTTCGCAAATTCGGGCGAACGACTAATAACAGACTCTGAAATTCACTGGAGCGTAGAACCGGAGTTCGAGCTTGCTGTGCGAGGGTTACGTAACTCGCAGCGAAAATAACGCTATACCGTTATAACGGTTTCGCGTGATTTTACTACACTGATAAGGGAGAAGAGGCCTTCACTTCGTTTCTAGAAATTAAAGAAGTATTTGATCATTTCTATTACTTTAACCGAACCAGCTGAATACATATTTAGAATTAAGACAATTCTCACAATTTGTGTCCCAATCAATTTTTTTTTCAAACCCGATTGCCGATTTTGACAGTAAGTAGCAGGAATTCGAGACCTATTCGATAATAAATATAACTATTTAGCCGCTAGAGGGCGTTAACATAATTTTCATCAGAGCGCGTTGATAGATAGAGTTGTCACACGCGCATAATAAAGCCGACACGTGTGTGGTCTTTGTTTAAAACATGGCGGATCATGGAGCTGTCAATAGTTCCCTTCACGCACGTTCTCTATGGGAGGGAACTATTTGAAGCTCCATGAAATGACTGACCAATCAGAAGCGACCTCCAGTGTCATGACTCTTTGTATAGCTCTGATATTTATGAAAAGCTTGATTTTGATTGATTGATTGACGCGCACTGTGGGTTCAGCGGGTCCAGCCTTCGGTTGTGTTGTCTACTTCCGGTCTTTTCGCCAAAAAAAAAAAAATAATAATAATACCTGCCATTTATAACGCGCTTTTCCCATAGTGGCCCAAAGCGCCCACAATTCATTTATATATACACATAGCATTACATGACGATGAAACACACACCCAAAAAAGTAAGACGGTTTCCTAAAACAAGTGGGCTTTAAGAGACTCCTTAAAAGAATCAATGGAAGGGGATTGGCTTAAAGTGAGAGGGAGTTTCTTCCATTCCATGGAGGATGCAACAGTGAAAGTTCTATCACCAGTCAGTTTCAGTTTAGTTAAATATGTTAATTTTAGTGGGTCTTCTGATGATCTAGTTCGTTTGCCAGGGACATAAATGTTCAAACAGTCAAACAATGATTGTTGAGTGATTCATATACTAATAACAGCAGTTTATAAAGATAATACGTTGTTTAACAGGGAGCCAGTGAAGATTACATAAAAGAGGGTCAGCTGGTGTGTCACGGCGGACTTGAAAAACAAGACGAGCAGCCCAGTAGAATTCCCTTCCGTTTTTTTCCGGATTAAAAACCCTGGTTCTTTTTGGAATTATAAATCTTCTTCCAATTTTTGGATTTGCGAACTCTATTTTATTTCCGGAAGAATCAACTCTTTTTTTTACTTTCAGAATAAACCAATCTCGATTTTTTGAATTTCACACCGTCGGAACTTCGGATTACCGTAAAGGACCTTCAGAAAAAACGTATTGTAGCGACTCTCATTTCTTTTGAATATCATCAAATCTCCCAATATTGTTCGAATTATCACAAGCGTAGTAGTAATTGGTCCACCAAGACTTTATGAGAAAGAAATCGAAAGCAGCTTTTATCCGTATTATGGGTCATTGTTCTCATACTCATCTCGTTTCAATTGGACTTGTTGACATTACCATTTATCACATTTATTGCTTAGAATAATTATTTGTGTGATCTCCACAGAACATCACTATGTACAGCACTGCTAATTCAATCTAATTACAGCCTTTTTTTCTTCTTCTTTTTTTTATTACCGAATTCTAAAATATAGGGTTCTGCACGGTCCAGCGACAATAATTGCTCCACGGCCAATATTCTACACTGACCTTATTCCTAACTTCATCCATGGACCCGACAATAGGCTTTCCTAGCCCAAGCCCTAACCCAAAAGCTCTGACGAAATGAAGCCCGGAGAAATGTCCACACAAGGTAGTATTTTCATTTAACAAAAATATTAAATGACTGTCCTGGAAGACTTAAAATCCATTAGAAGATTTTACGTTCAAAGTTGCTACTCGCTACTTCTGAAATAGCATTCATGGCAATAGGCCAAAATTTAATTTGAAGATCATTTTATGTACCGGCGGGTAAACACGTTGTCTATAAATATTTACATGATTGTATCATGTAGGTTCACTTATATTTGTCCTCTTATCCTCAATGTCTTAATCTTCCACCATCATGACCATGAAGCTCAAAACTGCCCCCCCATGTAGATATATTTATGCATTGATATAAGTTTTAAAAGGGCCAGGTTATCCAGATGATATCACCCGGAAAGCGGTGATACAGCGCGGTAACAAGACCATTTCTAAATGTTCTTTGAGGGTTTTATATATATATCGATGTCAGTAGTAGTACCAACCTGGAGGATCAAAGTTGGGTAGAAGATCATCTGGTCCAATCGCTGGGTCTTTCCTAGCAAAGTTGCAGGAAGTAAACCGTAGATCCCTAATACCTTGTTCCAAAGAACACGGGCAGGGCTGAGACCAAATCAGCCCTAGCAGGTTGAAAGGTGAATAATAATATGACGCGCTGTTATACCAGTCCAGGCAATAGGCCCTTGGATTGATGTAGTATGATGGATTGTCATCAAGGCGATAGATATACCTTCCACGTAGTCCTGTGTTACCGATCTCCTGATCGGGTCTGTAACTTTTGTTGATAACGGTTCGGTTTCCGTCATCTTGGAATTCGTTGTGACGAGTTTCTTCGTTGTTGTATCCGATTCGTGCTGCTGTATTCTTGGCTAATGGGTTCCACTGCATGCTTCCTTCTTCAAAGTTGATAATGACTCCGCTATGAACCTCATCCGTGAAAAGAATAGCTTGGAATGTATTTTCCTATAAAAAAGAGGAGGGGAAATGAATCATCAAGACGACTTGTTATGTTTTTTAAAACAATTTTAACAGGATTTAATCTGGAAGCTTAAATCTTTATACTTATCAATTACAAAACAGTTGTGAATTTTAGTTCTTTCCAAGATTAACCGACACCACTGGCATGGTTTACTGATGAGAAATTGGGGGGAAATATGGCTGTTCTTATCCTCTCTGATGTGCATCATAGTTTCTGCTTATTTGCTTCGACTGAATTATCAAGTACAAAATTATTTCATACCTCTGGAGAGTTCTGTTGATTTAGTGAGCCTGGGGGTTGAACACCAACCCAAGTGATCTTGACAATGAAATTCATTTCGTCTAAAAATTGAGAGGACGTAAGAGTTTCCCGTGATGGAAAATATGTTGCTCTCTGCAATCTTGTCTGCACCTCGTCAAGGGCACCAAGAAATTCAGTAGTTGGGTTTTGCCCACCGCTGTCACGTTTATACACCTGGGAAAAAGACCATGTTAGAGACAAATATGAATTGAAACATAGACAACAGTGAGGGAGAAGGGGAATGGCACATTTCACGCCCTCCACACACTCTAGTGGCATGATTGGGTATCCTGAAATTCATCCCTGCTACATATGCAAGGTGCCTATTTTCATTTCTGATAAGTGCCTTTTTCACCTCTGATAAGTGCCTCTTTTTAAATAATGATAAGCGTTTTTTCTAAGTGCTCCTCAATTTTCCTTGTGAAAAGAGATGAAAAGTGCCATTTAACACCGATGATAAGTGCGGCCTGTTTACCTAAATTTCCAACTGTACCTTTACATAATGTGCTCTTTTAAAGTTCCCAAAATAGACAAAAGAATCGGAGCGATTTTAGCCTAGATAGCAACAGACTAATGGGACCACAATATAATGAAGTAGGGCTTTGGGCTGGATGGTTGGGGGCTCAAAGTCAAATCGTGGAAATTTTCGATACTATCTAGTTCTTCTTCTCAAGATAAAGTCATTTTAATATAAACAAGATAAAAACTACTTTCGAAAAATAAACTCAAGACAATTTCAATAGTCCTGTCTATCAGGACTATGTGGGGCCTATATTTCAACAACTTTCACGGTGAACATTAAGACTATTAAAGAAGGTCAACAGTGCAATGCATATATTTACATGCATATAGATAGACGGGTTGCCGATGGTCAAATCCACTGCCGCTCCAAAGACAGCTACAGCTGGCTTGCTGTCCAATTGATCTGTCCAGGAGAACAGAGATGGATTCCGGTACTGTGATATATCACTTGATAATGTATCCGAAAACTGGATTATTCCCGTGGATGTAACCTGCATGGAAGCAATCAATAGTATTCAACGTTAACGAAACATGAGGAACAAGTGCAATATAAATTTTATTAAATGCTGATCGAGTAGTCACCTTTTCGGCTATTTCAGTGCATTAAAGGGCCGTCACATATCGAAAACGGTGCCCGCCTGACATCTCTGCTAGCTCAAAAGGGGTATTTTCGCCAGGAATGCGGCCGGTGTCTGCTCCATCACTGCAGGCTCCGCCGCGGTTTTTTATGGGTCGGCCGAAGTTCGCAGGGCATCCAAACCTGCTTCCTATTCAGCGATTTTCCAAGGGTCTTCACATATGCAAAACGGTGCCCGCCCGACTTCTCTGCCAGCTCAAAATTATATTTTCGCCTGGCATACGGCCGCTATCTGCTCGACCAGTGCGGGCTCCGCTGCGTTTTTTAGGGAGCGGCCTATGCGTCGCGACGTTCGCAGGGCACCAAACCTGCTCACAATTTAGCTATTTTCCAGGACGAATTTTGAGGTCGCAGGGCTTGTAAACAGTTCACTCGTAGGTTACTCGGGCATTGTCAACTTCGATGATATTCGGGCGGCGCGGCAATCCGACGATTTTAGATAATTTTTTTTTTTTTTCTGGGGGGGGGGGGAGGGGGGGGGGGGCTTTAAAATTTGGACGTTCGATGCTCGAACGACTCCTTCCTGTATCCTTGAAAGTCGGGCGTGCTTCGAGCGCGCTCCATGTTGGTGTCGGGTTGTCGTCAGGCGGCTTCTACGGGCCCCGGCCTGGCTCCTTCTGTCAGCACTGGAATTCGGCCCCTGGAGTATACTCATTTACTTTACCACGGATCTAACGCCCTCCCGGCTCCAAACAGACGATATATTCGAGGCGTGGAGGCGTCGAAGGACACCAGACGTCGGGCGGCTCCCGCCCAGTAAAATCGGTCACTTTCTGGTAATCCACAAATTCTGCCGGAGACCGTTGGATATGTAACGCAGGCTTATAAGCACCATTGGGTGCAAATTTCACTCCTTAAAGGGAGTAAAATCATAACCTTGGGGTGTAAATTTACACCTTCTTGTGGGGTGTAGATTTACTCCCTACATTGGGGAGTAAATTTACTCCCCGAGGGGTGTCACTTATGCGACAAGCATTTACTCCCTATAGGGAGTAAATTTAAACCTCTTTTTCTCTGTGTGTAGGACATACAAACACTCCTTCCTTTCTATACCCGGCTAACACAGAATCTTTGCGCTTTTTCAATGGAAGAAAGATATCTTACATCATCAGAGAGACTTTTGTTCGCAATAGCACAATACACCTAATGAAGAGCTCTTTGTTGATACAACTTACTTAAAAACATTTGTGACATCTTGATTCAACTAAATCAGAGTGTAACCATTTCACGTCAGTTCCCGAATTATCGGGGGACTGATAGTGGATTCGTTTATTTTTCGTATGAATTAACCTCTTGTCATGTCTGTGACCCCTAGGTTAAACGTTTAAGGCAAGCATCCCCGATATATTCAGTTAATTTTGTTATGATAAAGAAAAAACTAGTACTTGATATTCATGTACTTACGAAGATATGAGTAAACAGATTGTTGTTTCCGATGGGAAATCCGTTATAATTGAACACATCAAACCAAATGTATTCGGGTGAGGTAAAGATGTACAGAAAAGGGTAATTTCTTATCCAGGTGACTTCGGTGTCGCCATATTCTGTACCGTATGGCCAATATATCTCTTCTGTTAAGAAACAAAAGAAAAATGAGAAGGAATACTGCCATGAAATATGTCGATAATCACAGTAATAATGACAATGATAAAAATAATAGTAATGATAATGATAATAATAATAATAATGAAAATTATGATGATACTAATACTAACACTTATAATTAAAAATATATATATATAATAGACAACACGTTTTATGAACAGTGCACACCAGAAGGCTTCTATAATGTTTTAAGGATAAAATAGAGTTGTAGTCATGCAATTATAATGTGAAAGACACTGTCTCATAGGAATCGGGAAAAGGCGACCATGTCTACATAAGAATTGTTTTATGCTGTGTTGTTTTGGAATCATCAAATTAGATCAGAAATTGACATGTACACATGTACCAACCCCTAGGGGTTGGTACAATAGCAGCACCCCAAGGGGTTCAAAATTTGCACCCCGGTATGGGGTTCGAAATTGCACCCCAATATAGGGTGCATTTTTGCACCCTCTGGGTTCATAACTGCACCCTAATGGGTGCAACGTCGATGACAATCGATCACCATTCTCGCCTCTTCACAAAGTTGCCGTTATTTCATATTTCACGCACATAGAACACAGACAGTACTATACACGCCATGAGGGGACCTCGGTGAAATCCATCAGGTCACGCCCGGGGGCTTCTACAGTCTCACATTTAGGATTACTTATTCAACTTTTAAGTTACAGTGTATAGTCTACTATCTATTCCAATAACAAATCAGTATAGTAACTGTTAGTAAAACTAGCACTTTCCCTTAAAATGATATAATCCCGACTGAATTATCAAATGTAAACACGTATTCTTATTTCAATAACTTTTTTTACAAAGAAACTATCAAAATGAGCACTGATAAAATCCCCATATAATTTAAAAATGCGAATTATGCAAATTTTCCTGCCTTAATCCCTACGAGTGCGATACGTTGGTTGCTGTCAACTTGCAAGCCGGTTACTGTTAGTCTTTGCGCGACTACTCCTTTGAAACACGTCACTACGGCAAATTTACGACACAAGCTAATCGAAATGGATTTATTTTTTCTTTTTCTAATTAATTTCATTTCTATGCTTTTGAATAATAAGTCTTATACTTCATGATATATTGTGACATAAGTGTCAACAATGCTAGTGTGGGTATTCATGTAAGACTAATACTTCTGCTGGAAGGGTGCAGAAGGAGTATAGTCGCGCCCCAAAACACAGATCAGTGTTTGAGAGGCCTTTCACACTCCCTGCTGGACCGCTCCAAGTTAGACAGCTCCAGAGGAACGGTTCTTGAAGAACGGTTCGTTATCAGCGAGTCAAAGTGGTCTTATTGCTATGGCAGCTCAGATCAGCGGGTCAAATTTTTCACGCGTTATTCAAACCGTAAAATGCGTCCGTATCGAATCGCTCAATGTATCAAACCACCCATTGATTTCCCGCGAAACACACACACTCACTTCCGGTTGAAGTACGCTTTAGGATCTCTTTGCTTTCACACGGCCACGTTGGAGCGGTCTAAGAACCGTTCCTCAAGACCACCTAGGTGGTCTTCTGGAGCGTTCCACTTGAGCATTCACACTCACCTGGGAACCGCTCCTGACGAACCGTTCTTAGTTAGAGCGCTCTAACGAAGAGAGTGTGAAAGGGCTCTTTAGGCCTACATACCACATGGACAATTCATACTCCTTTGAAGAACAGGGGAGTGTTTCAGTCATTTTACTGACAAATTTGCTATTGGCCAGTTAGATGCAAGGATTTCAGTAGCTTATAACAGTTGTCGGTAAAAATCACTGACAAAACACTTGATGAAACGCTCCCCAGGTGAAACTTCTCAGGAGATTGGATATTCGTACATACAGTTTGTTATTATAGTAACTTTGTGTTAAAAATAAATTAACATCATTTGAGGGCCAAATTTATGAATTTACTAAATGGTCACGTCCCAGGACAAGGCAAAAACGGGGGTCATTATACAAATCAATGGGGAAAGGGCATATACTTCCTAACTTTAACTCAGATAAAATCCAAGCTTACCAATACACGTCCTGCCATCTCCTCTGTATCCATCTTGGCATGTACAAGTGAAACCACCTAGTGTGTTATCACACATTGCGTTCTCGTGGCAGTCATGACTGCCGGAATTACATTCGTCAATATCTAATATAATGAAGAAAAGGAAAGATAAAAACATACTTGCTTACAAATAATAATAAGAACGATTCTATTACCACAAAAAAAAAAAAATGAAAATGGAAGGAAAGAAAATATAAAATGCAATTACTATATATATATATATACAAAACATTCGATTAAATCTAATTTCATCTATGTGCAACATGCTTATTAAAGATCACATTGCAAGAAAATCACAAATATGGCAATTAATGTATCACTAGAAACTGGGAAGCTTACAGATGGCAATCGTATAAGTTTTATGTCAACTGCGTATGAGATGATTATAAAAACAACATAAATAAAAGCTCTTCTAAGCATCTGGAATATCCGAGGATTTGCCAGAAATATAGCGATGTTTTGATGTCGTCACACTAGGGATCGATCCTGCTTAAGGAGACGACGTCCTATAATGAATGAACGTAATTACAATGCAATTATTTATCAAATTATAAAGAGTTTGGTACATTTAACATGACCTTATTTCACACCATTCTAAAAGGGAAAGTGAAACTGATTCGATAACTAAAACCGTTTGATTGTAAATACACAGGAGAAGGGTCAATAATCAATGAAATAAACCCCATTTTCAAATTGAAAAGCCCTCCGAATAATATCACAGATTGTATTCGTTCCCTCTTGAAACGCCGAACATGCCCCGGTGCAAGCAGCTGAAAATACAATGGCGTCTTGTTTTGTTTACAAGTGACTGATCCCTTAATTTTTTTAACGCTGCATTTTTCATCAAAATAATACCATACACGAAGTTAAGAGTGAGGCAACAGACTAACATTAAGACTGACGCTAGTCAAGTAAGAGAAATAAATGAAGAGGAGATGACAAAACAGGCACTGAAAAATGTGTAAGATGTGATGGGACATCGTCTGGTTAGACAGGACTGGTCCTTCGTGTGTCGTCACACATCTCAGCAGCGTTCAAGGAGCTCTTCAGCTGCTATATCGGGGGCTGTGTTTTACCGTTTTATAATTGATAATAATCATTCATTCAAATGTTTCCAAGCGTTGAATTTGGATAACCTTGTATCAATTATTTATGCCATCTATGCAATAATAGGTATTAAGCCAATATTTATTTTGATGGAATTTTCTTGCAATGTGATCTTTAAAAAGCAGTGTAAATTTCAAAAGCTTCATATTTTAAATCATTTGCAATGATAAATGTATCAACATTTTTCAACAATTAAGCATAATTTTCTTTAAATTAATTTGAGATACTCTGCCTTATCACTGTTTGTTATCCTGTATTTTCAGTACCTTCGCAATCTCTGCCTTGGACAAGCTGGAAGCCAGTGCGACATTTGCAAGAGTAGGATCCTGGTACGTTCTTACAAGTACCGTATACCGGATCACAAGGGTTATTACTGCATTCATCCCTGTCTGTAAAAGATGAAGACAGAGTAGAATGTAAATGAGGTGTACAAAATTATACACACCCCTAGTTTTTCAAGGGGAAAGGATGTGAAAACAATCATCAGAAGAAAAAATGTTAACAGAGTAATAAGGTGTTTCTTATAGTACAGACAAATTTCTCTTTAAAATGTTAATAAAACAATAACAATGGATTTTATGTATTATGTGTACAGGTGAGTGTGTATGTATGTGTGGGTTGTGTGAGGTGTAACAAAAACAAAGACAAAGTGGTATTATAATATTACCTTTACAAATAGGTTGTAAGCCCTTTTGGACCCCGAACTTTATGAATGCAGACGCGTTCAAAAGAACCCTGTCTTCGCAGTAAACTTCTTCCATGTAAAAGCCCACATTACAGGTGCAATCTAGTATCTGGCCAGAATAGTGTTGAATCCGTTTGCAAATCACACGGGATCTTGATCTGCGGTCTCTTGTGAACCAAATGCATCCTTCTGAAAGTTTACAAAACGACATATATAAGCATATAAGCGCACATATCTATCTATAAAGTGTGCCCCAGAAAAAAAGAAAACCGGATTAAATGGCATAAATCATAACGAATATTTTCCTTGGTAAATTATACATCCATGACAAACTCTGCTCCTCTTCTTTCATTTGATGCATAACCTATTATTAATGGGCAATCCAACCTTGGTGAAAAGGTGATTTGTGTGAAAGCAGAAAAATAAGAAAAACAGGATCGTGAATGTTTGAGAGAAATCGGACAAGGAATAAGAAAGTTATGAATGTTTGAAAAATGAGATCACTACATCTCTGCAAATCTCAAATTGTGACATACTTGTGGACAACTCTCCCGTTTGTCGTACACAAAAATATCATTTATTTGCGGTTTTCTCCAAAGCGCCTTTACCCTCGGGGCAGTACTCAAAATATATTGGGTACAGTATATTGTTATAGGTCCTCATGAAAGAAAAAAAATCCTACTGAGTAATACATTTTGAAAAAAATGACATTTTAGTCATTTTGTGTGTTGGAGCGGATGGGGGAGTTGTCCGAAACTACATCACAGTGATGTTACCTATTCGGGCAATTTGAAATCCCCATATCTATAGTGATTACAACTTTCAAAAATTCATATCTTTCTTATTTTTGTCCGATTTCGTTCAAACTTTCACCAATCCGATTCTCTAATTTTTCCCCTTTCATTCAACTTGCCATTGGGGCTGGATTTCCCTTTAATAATTCACGCATGATTGAAACTGGTGGTACCAAAATTTCATTGGCACGCACAAATTGCTACTTTGAATGCGCTTTTAGTTATTTATCGTAACTATTTTGGGAACAGGAAAACATCAGACCATATGCATCTGACCACAGAATAAAGGGTGTTCATCTAACGGAATGGGTTCACTCTTGGAGCATACAGCAAGTTGCTGCCCCTCCAGATCGCGACGTTCCTGTGAAGTCTACGTTATGGAGAAACATAAGAAAATATCAGCAGGGAGGGTCGAGCTTCAATGTCAACAAGGGTCGATCTGGTCGAAGAAGAATTGCCATATCTGAAGAGAAGTAAGGCGTATCATCCATAAGAATCCCCAAGTATCCTTAACTTTAAGCCTTTTTATGCCCCGAGTCCCCAACCATCTTTACTGTTCCTTTTCATTCCCCAAGTTGTGAAAATTAACCCAAGCATTAAGTCCATTGTCAGCTGATAAGTCAGAAAAGCTGAACGGCTTATTACTCAACTATCCACTCATTTAGGTAGAAATTAAGCATGTATTCATTTTTACTTGTTTTCTAGCATACATTATTGATTTTCTACGCAAGAGCTGTCATATAAAAGAATATGAATTTGTATCTGATATTTTCCTTTTTTCAGTATTATTACGCTTATACCTTAAAAACAAATGAAATTTTGGTACCACCAATTTCCATTGTTTTAATTCAGCCACGTGTTAGTTATGAATAATAAAATGTGCATCACATGAAAGAAGAGAAGCAGAGCTTTTATCTCATCAAGGAAATTATTCATTTTGATGGAAAATTTATGCCATGAAATCCGGTTTCCTTTTTTCTAGGACACACTATATATACATTTTGAAAATTCACATAGTAAACATATATAATTCGTGGCGAGTGTACATGCATTACGCTTTAACGTGGAATCGAAAATTACATTGGCATACACACACCTGATCAATAATATTATGTGCTTTTGCACAAGAATATAAATTTTTGGCAGGTTTCAATTTCATTTCCTTCAAGTAGCCCACTGACTCTTTCAAAGCAATTTAATATTTCATACATGTATTCATTATCCAAGATTTTAAAAGGTATGAAAGTTCATGCAGCGAAGACAATAATCATCCTGTAAAATTTTGTTTCCATATACTTTGGATGCATTTTAACAAAGCATGGAATGAATGTTGAGAAATGAGAGATTACACCATAAGGAAACAGTAATACACAACAACGTATCATAAAGAACAAATGAAATGATTAAGGATCAAAGTAAATTGACAAATTAATATCAAATGAATAACATGAAAAGAAACACTTGTTTTATATAGCTTTGTGTAGATTATTTTGTACGGCCCAGAAAACGAAACACATAAACAACTATGAGCTGCCTGAATACAATTATTTACTTTGGATAAAGTAAAAATAATATGCTTTCAAATACGTTTCACAATTTGTTTTGAAAATGACATGTAAAATCCGTTTGTGCCAGATTTTGGTATTACCGTGAAATCGTTAAACATGCCATATATTAAAATGTAATTTTTGAAAGATGATACAAAAGAGTTCCAATTTTGCTATAATATGCATTAAATCAACAATAAGGGAAAACTATATTTGCCTTATACCCATTGTCAGGGGTGTCAGGGGCGTACATCCCCTGCCAGTTTTAAACAACGGGGCTCGTTAAGGCCTGTACGGATGGAAGCCATTAGGGTATCATTTGAAAGCACATCACTAACTTATACTTTATGAAAAGAAAATAATTTTAGTTTTTTTTTTTTTGGGGGGGGGGGTATATATATATATATACATGTATATATATACACACACACACACACACAATAAATTGAATCGGTAGGGATGATGAAAATCTATGACAACCAAAGGTACACAACACTTTCGTGGTTTTTATTGGCTTTTACTATTTTACTAACAGTCTCGCGCTGGGTTGAACGTAGCCTCCCTCAAATTGTATGGTGTCTTCAAGGGACAAATTGAAAAAGTGTCCATCTCAGTATGATTTTCCCGGTTTCGGGCTAAACAACAACACGGGGAGAAAGAAAACATATCGAAAGATAACATATCGAAAGATACAGAGAGAAATGATGAAAAGATAATTCAAAGAAATACATAACAAACGATAGAGGATAGAAAGGTAAGAAAGATTGAAGATGTATGTATGATGAAGGGAAACACACAATACCATAACGAAAGAAAAGGTGGATAGACAAACAAATGAAAGGATAAAAACAAAGAATAAAATAAAGAAAGATAGAGACATACATGATAGAAGAATAAGGATATCGAGCGTAACATAAGGAAATATGGAAGAGAAGATGATAAATTGAATAAAAGAATAAAATAGTGTACGGAGAGATGGAAAGAAAAAAAGAAGAAAAAGTTTAAGGAAATACAGCGAAATGACAGAAGGATAATGATTAACATATAAGGAAGGATGAAGAAAAGATAAAAAGAAACAAAGAATAACATAACGAAAGCAAAGATGGAACGCTGAAAATGACAGATAAAAAGAAAGAATAACATGATAGGATAAAAAGAAGGAACATAACGAAAGATTGAGAGAGAAAAAATGATAGAATAATGGATATAAAGAGTAACATAAGGAAGGACGGAAGAGAAGATGAAAGGAATCAAAGAATAATATAACGGAAGGATGGAAATAGAGGAATGAAAACAACGATTAACGAAAGATCGAGAAATGACAGAACACAGAAAATAATCAATTTGTGTTCCCATCAGGTCACAGTTGAGTCGAATTATAACTTCAGTCTTCTTCTTCAGTCATCTTATGAAAACAGTTGATGACTATGATTCATAGTATGTCATTACTTCATAGTAATTAGAATTTATGCCATACCTTTTCTCCTTGCGCAAGTTCGTCCTTTATATGTGTTTGTACATATACAAACAAAGTCACCGTCCACACTTTCGCACTGTCCTCCATTTCTGCAGGGATTTGTCGCACACAAGTCTCGTACTGGTTCAGAAAGATATAGTAAATTAACGCTGTATTATCTGTTGATTGATCTGAGTTTTATTGGCCATACATGTGCAAAGAATACGTTTACGAGGATTATGAAAAGTGCATCAGTGTGGACCTAAATACAGCGGACTTTGGTCCTTTCAAAAGGCAATAATTTATATTTCCGTAGTCAGGAGAGCAGTCGGTTCATGGCAGGATGCGAAAGCCATTGTGGATAAAGTGAGTAGAACAGTACTGATGAATTAGATAGGGTGGCAATATTGTTTGCACGAATACAATGACCATGATAACAATGATTTTAAAGCGTTTTTCCCCTTCTTTTTTGATCGAGCGTTATGGAAATCCAGATGATTACAATAGATATTTTACATCGGCTGGTCTGCATTCTAACAGACAATGGCATGCTGAATTCTGCGACATTTAAGAAGAATGAATGTCAGGAGGGACTGGCA
Source organism: Heliocidaris erythrogramma (assembly GCA_025617745.1). Lineage (NCBI taxonomy): Eukaryota > Metazoa > Echinodermata > Echinoidea > Camarodonta > Echinometridae > Heliocidaris > Heliocidaris erythrogramma. The sequence continues at coordinate 44,566,912 of CM046859.1, read as the reverse complement.
ATCATCCTATCAAAATTCTATAAAATCAACAGCTCTAGAAATAAATGAAGAGATTATACCGATACATCCACCTACCTTCGCATCGTAAACCCATGTAGCCAGATTGGCAACGGCAAACAACATCTGTTCCATTCCACTCGCAGGTCCCATGTTCGCAAGGGTTTGGAATACATGGGTCTATCGCTACAATCGCAAGAATTAATAGAAAGAAGATGAGTCAGTGACTGTGCATTCAAAATTAACCATCTATAAACTCCATATCGTATCGTACAAATACATTATGGTCATTTTGAATATGCCGTGTTATATAGTTATATGTACAACTATCATAGACAATATATATATATATAAGTATATATGAAGAAAAGTACACAACTACGTGTACCCGACAAGCCTGTTTCGTAGATCTCTCCACTCTTCAGGGGTAATGCAAGAATACATTCGACTACCGTGGTTATATATCGAAGAAACAATGAAGCGGTAAGAGAAAACACAACGAAACAGGCTTGTCGGGTACAAGTAGTTGTGTACTTTTCTTCATATATACTTATTTAGCTCTACATTATGTATTGAGCACTGTTTAGTAGCGACAGTCGATCAATCCTGACTTATATATATATATATATATATATATAGAGGCAACAAAATGAGTATATCTGCAGACGTAGCTGTTGGTACCACGCTTTTAATTAGCTTTCGGGCAATTTCAGATCTACATGAGTACGACAGAAACAGCAAAAAGAATAAGATATTTGAACGCATATTATACACAATATGGAGGTTCTAACTTTTTTTTTGTAATTTTATTTTTATTTTATTAAAAAAAAGTTAGAACCTCCATATATTTTTTGTTGTCATTAGATTTCATTAACCTCAACATTATATCTAAAAATGCTTTAATAATTGTATTATCCTCTTATGTCTAGTCACATGGGCGTCGACACGCGTGGGTCTCCTTTGTTACTGGATGGGATGATCTTTTCAACATTTCAACATCCCATCCCAGAGCAAGGGAGACCAGCGCGTGTCGTCGCCCTTATTGCATTGTACATTATAATTTATATATATTGTACCCATTCATGTGCACTTTTTGTATATATTATATATATGCATAATGTTCCACGTATTGGCATAGGCTATGATGATATCAAAATAAAGGATGACTGAAATGCATTGATTGCCAATTACAGAAATTTTATTCTCCAAATTTTCGGGGGTCCTCCCCCTTCGTCAGGGAAAACGTGCATGTATACATGCATGTATACATGTGATCGAACTCTCGGAAGTTTTTCTTTTATAATTCACGTGCAATATTTGCTTTTTTGCTTTATAAATTAACCTGTTGATATGTTAGACATTTATATACCCATAACAGTTTAACACATATATAATAGAGACGGTATGGATCTAAGGCTAAATCCCGTAGTACATGTATATACGGCTGAATGCACTCAACCTCCACAAGCAAGGAACGATATATTTTATTTTATGTACAGACCACACGCAGATGCACTCATAGTAAGTTTACTAAATTTCTCTGTATATCTATCTTTGTTTATTGACTTTTTCGACGTCGCTGTAGGGTCTAATTACACCCATGAATATGTTCATATATTCTAGTTATACTAGTTGTATCGCATTATATGTTCCCTTTATATATTATATTATTGTTTGTTGTGTATATAATATGCGTTCAAATATCTTAGTTATTCTTTTTGCCGTTTCTGTCGTACTCATGTAGATCTGAAGAAGGGCTAATTGCCCGAAAGCTAATTAAAAGCGTGGTACCAACAGCTACGTCTGCAGATGTACTCATTTTGTTGCCTCTATATAATTAGCACCCGAGTACACTACCCCACCATGTTAAAGAGTGTGAGCCAATTGTTGCTCTTATATATATATATATATATATATTTGTACAATAGAAAAAAACTAAAACAAATAAATTATATGTAGACATTTCTGCTATTATACTGCGTGGCTATCTGGTAAGGATTGAGGATGACGACAACACACATTATTTATTACACTACGTGTAAAGATAAAATGACGCTTGTCCACGTTAATAACTCAACATTTTATAACTCTTATCAAATTGAGGGTTTAACATAAAGTTAAGGATTCAATGCTCTGATTATTGAATTCACTTTTGGACAAACCAAGGCCACAAATTCTGTGGTATCGGTAATTAGTTTAGATTGCACATTGCAGGCGAAATTCCAGAACGCCTCTTTTAACCAGAGTCATGAATGATTGATGACACTGGATATCAAAGCTTTAGCAGAAATGACAGATGCGATGCACAATGGAATCGTTGTGTTCTGAATTAATTACTAATTTACGTGTTACATACATGGCAACTGACTTTTGGGTGGAGTGGTCAAAAGCATGCATAGTCCCCCAAATTTATGGGTGGTCTATTTGACTGATTGAGGCACCTTTTCGCGTATTATATCTTTAGCGAACGTATATTTTCTAGCCTTTTTTAAAACAGCAATTTATACCTGCCGAGTTGTACGGAATGTCTTTTCAAGGCCTTTGGATTTTACAGACACGCATCAATCACGTATGATTATTTACATCTGGGACCGATTTTTAAAGTCACCGTACGAAAGACGTGACTCGAACCTGTGTCTGATCAGAGTCAGTGGCGAAGACAGACCACGGAGATTACCTGTAGACCAACTCACTTCCCCTATTCAGAATTACAAATAATTATACCCTCTACATTATAGTATCCTCTGCAGGTCTTGTTCAGCACATCATCAGAGATAATGACATCCACCTCATGGATTCCGATGGACACACTACTTCCATTAGGAGAGCCTCCTATTGTCACAGACACCCAGATATCCCCATGATATCTGTACAAAGGTGTAGTTTTGGTGACGTCATCTATCCGGATATCTGAGGTAAAGGTGTATGTCTCCTGACCTGGATCAGTGCTAACAGTGCGATTCAAGCTTGGACAGTTGACTGGTAACTCGGTCACTGCCGAATGATACAAGAAGTAAACAACATCAAAGCATTGCAATAAAAAATGTTTAATTTCAATGCAGTTCAACATAATGCATTGTACATGTTGTAGGACAACAGCGGGGAGAATACAGATTTGTAAAGAATTCTTAAGCATTTGGACGAGCTTACCATATAGTTTACAATAAGCGCAAAATAAAAATGTCAAAAGATCTTTCAATGACAATTTTCTCAGTTTATCTTTCTAAATAGTCACCTGTAGACACATCTTGCCCGGATTCTTAAAATGCAGTGGAAGCAATATCTACAATGGGACCGACATTATCTTCAATATAATTTAGATTACATATAGCAGTCAGACATTTCGGCAACCAATCACATGCAGGTAAATAGGCCGAAAACGGCATATAACGCACGTTGAATACAGAGCTGTCATCGTTCAATAAGAGGTAGTGAGAACGAAAGGCATGGGGGAGATCTTGCAAAGTCCACCTGCTGTTGATTATACATTTATATATCGGAAAATGGCGTTTAAGAGAGACATACTGAAGCTTTTCGACTTGCACTCATCAGAGTATACCGCAAAAAATGAACAGAAAGCCGAAATCGAACAATATAACCGGAAACCAAAGGAACATGTGTGTATATATATATATATATAATGTGTGAGAAATTTGTTCCAATACTATAGCATTGGCAACTCTCGTGGGTAAATTTACATATGTGAGAAATCAATTGAATTGACTGAGAGAAATAATTTGCGTAGCTAAATTCATTGTTCCTCCTTACTGACTTCCTTTCTGTGGAAATAACTGCAGGGTTTGCAAAAACTGTCTCCGCCGCGAGTCGAACACGGGTCTTTGGCAGTGTACGCCAAACGCCTTAACCACTAGACCATGGAGGCGGGTATAGTGGTTTCGGCTACACCAGGCACAAACACCGACAGGAAGCCCCTGCAACCCTTCGCAGTTAATTTATTCCTTTTCTTTGAGGGACAGGGGAGTATTGAACAATGAAAAGCCGCATGCCTATCTAGATCCATGTATTAGAATTAATTATTTATAATGTGTGAGAAATTTGTTCTAATACTATAGCATTGGCAACTCTCGTGGGTAAATTTACATACTCCCGGCAGAGACAGATTTTGCAAACCCTGCAGTTATTTCCACCGAAAGGAAGTCAGTAAGGAGGAACAATGAATTTAGCTACGCAAATTATTTCTCTCAATAATTAATTAATTATAATACATGGATCTAGCTAGGCATGCGGCTTTTCATTGTTCAATACTCCCCTGTCCCTCAAAGAAAAGGAATAAATTAACTGCGAAGGGTTGCAGGGGCTGCCTGTCGGTGTTTGTACCTGGTGTAGCCGAAACCACTAAACCCGCCTCCGTGGTCTAGTGGTTAAGGCGTTTGGCGTACACTGCCAAAGACCCGGGTTCGACTCCCGGTGGAGACAGTTTTTGCAAACCCTGCAGTTATTTCCACAGACAGGAAGTTAGTAAGGAGGAACAATGAAATTAGCTACGCAAATTATTTCTCTCAATCAATTCAATTGATTTCTCACACACACATATTCATTATTTTGAATATATATATATATATATTCAAAATAATGATTTACATATATTTATTTAAAATGTTTGAAAGTTATTTTATATGACGAATCTTTCAAGGACTTTGAAGATAATACATGTGACACAGCATTATCTATATAAATGTATATATATATACATATAATATATATATATATACAATCAAACCTGCTTTAGCGACCATCTGTATAGAAAGACCACCTGTCTATAAAGACCACAATTTTTGTTTCCCTTGAAAAATATTTCTCATTGAAATGTGTACTAAAGGAATCTGTAATTAACCCTTTTGAGACAATTGACCACATTTTGTGGTTTGGTTCAACAACTTTTGGTTCAGAGCTCTAAAAATAGGCCAGATGCACGAGTAGAAAAAGCAAAATTTTCTGCACACTATGCCCATTTTTATTGCATGACCATGTTGCGTTTGATGCCAGGAATTTTAAAAACTAGTAAAAAGCTTTACAATCCTTAAATTGGCAACACATTGAGAGGTTCAAAATCATTGCTTTTTCTCAAAATTGGCAAATTTACATTTTCGACAAAACTCCTAACCATGTATATTTTTTTCAAAAATTATTAGAAGATGTAGCACTAAAATAAAAATATAATTGTTTCCATTTTGAAGAACAAAATGTGATCAATTTAAAGGGATACGCCACCGGGCGGCCGTGGGGAAAGTCAGGATTGCGTAAGCCCCATTCACTCGTACATAAAGTTTGTGCGTCGAACGCGTCCGTTGGACTAAGTGGGATTACATTTCGACTGCACGAAGCCGACCGAATCTCGCAGGAGAGCTTGAGCTCAGGCGGAGGGTGCATGTTTGTGCGGCGACCAGTTTATCCGAGGTTTGCGCCTCGCGGGGCAACGGCATGATCGGGTAACGATCACGGTGCCCTCTCGCGGCATTAAAACGTCCACAATCTGCGGGTTGAGTATCCCTTTAAACCTTATATAATTCCTGTCCTGAAAGGGTTAAAGACCACCTGCTCATAAAGACCTCATTTCTTGTCTCCCTTGAGCAGTCTTTATACACAGGTTTAACTGTATATATATATATATATATATATATAATGATATTTCATAACCGCGTGTTGGAAAAGCAGGAAGAGAGAAACAATTAATGAATTCCAGAGAAGACATTGGTAATGCATTGAATTCCAACTTTTATATTTATTTTCACCAAATTTTCGATCCTCACGGATCTTCCTCAGGGTAATGAACAAAGTGAAGTATGTATGTGAAGCTCTGCTCAGAAAAAGTTGACAATGTAATATACCATGGTAACGCGCTTAGTTGCTAGGTAAAGTTTTGAGCGCTTATTTTTTAATTAGCGCAAAATACATAAATTGTGACGTAATAATACAAGTTGACGTGTAGTCTTACATAGCAACACGCACGGTTGCTAGGTGAAAGTTTGAGCGCTTATTTGTCAAGGAGCGCAAAATTCATAAATAGTGACATAATAATAACAAACTGACATGGCAACACGCGCGGTGCCTAGGGCCCCCCTCCATGCACAGAGGCAACCTCCCAATCTGAAAAGACTACTGGTGAGAAATCAGCTACCTGGCACACCTCAACCTAGAGGTAACAAGCCATGCGGCAAATCGCGCTGTCAAATTTGCCCTCACATAATAACGGAAAACTCCGTACGGCTCTCATCTGGTTATACGATCTATCCTCCCGATCACAACTGTGATTCAAGTAACATTCTGTACTGTTTTCTTTGCGACAAATGCCCTGAAATAGCCTATATTGGTGAAACAGGTACTAGATTTAGAGTGCGATTCAATAACCACAGATGTACCATCAGGCAACGGCGTACTGGTTTCCCAGTAGCCGAACATTTCAGCCAAGCCGACCATTCCCTGAATGATCTTAAGATCTGCCTCTTCGGAGGCGGGTACAAATCCGCTGATGAGAGAAAACTAGCTGAATTGCGCGCTATTATTCGAAGCAAGAGTTTTCAGATTGGGCTCAACAGAGACCTGTCATGGCTAGAGAAATATAGTTACTTTAAGTAGTAAATGTAATTATCATAATGCCTCATTACGCCTCAGTTTGTTAGAGCTCACCGGTTATGACCTAAAAAAATCTATAGGCCTATGTTTGATGTTTTATATTTTATTTATTATGCACTGTTCATTTGCATATATTATTGCGTCTATTGAGCTTGTAAAAATTAGCACAGAAATTTTGATCGAGCAACCACGCGTGTTGTTATGTGATTGATGTATTTTGCGCGGCTAAACGATATATACATGTCTTTAACTTTTGTGTCTTACTTCTTATGCACCATTCTTTTTTATACATTATTGCGTCATAATTGAATTTAGGGCTATTACGCTCATTAGGTTTAGCGCAAACTTCGAGCTAACTACCGCGCGTGTTGCCATGTCAGTTTGTTATTATTATGTCACTATTTATGAATTTTGCGCTCCTTGACAAATAAGCGCTCAAACTTTCACCTAGCAACCGTGCGTGTTGCTATGTAAGACTACACGTCAACTTGTATTATTACGTCACAATTTATGTATTTTGCGCTAATTAAAAAATAAGCGCTCAAAACTTTACCTAGCAACTAAGCGCGTTACCATGGTATATTACATTGTCAACTTTTTCTGAGCAGAGCTTCACATACATACTTCACTTTGTTCATTACCCTGAGGAAGATCCGTGAGGATCGAAAATTTGGTGAAAATAAATATAAAAGTTGGAATTCAATGCATTACCAATGTCTTCTCTGGAATTCATTAATTGTATCTCTCTCTCTATATATATATATATATAAATAAAGGATGACTGAAATGCATTGATATATATATATATATATATATATGTGTGTGTGCGTGTGTGCGTATGTATATTATATATATATATATATATATATATCAGTATCAGGTTGACTCTAGGGCTCTATATTCATCGTAACTAATACGCCATTTCGGGGTATTTACCTGTGCTCGGTTTTCTGAATTTGTGTCTGACTGTATTGTGTGGTATCTCCGCCACTCGGAACATTTTTTAATAAGAAATAACAGCAAATTTTAGAGTTGATTTATATGTATATGATAAATGTAGTACGTACGTGGATTCTGCACAAAGAACAGGCAGGTGGCCGTATTATCAAATATATCAACTGCAAAGAGAGTGACAGGTGTGTATCCAGGGGGAAACAGGTATCCATTGAAACCCGTCGAGACGTTATAAATCACCCTACTTGGGTCAGGGCTAGCATCCAAATATGTATACGTGTCACCTTGGTCCAGTTGAAAGAAGGTATTTGGCATATTTGGATCAGTGGATACATTGGAACATGTCACAACCGGAGGATCTGTGTCTGTAAGACAAAAATACAAATACCGTTCTTTCTTATTGAATAGACCTGTTCACAAATATATTTCAAATTGTATGCATACTCTTAAAACAAAGGTTGTTCTTGACAACTTGAAAGAGGGGGGGGGGGGGGGGGGGGGGGGGGGTAGGGGTAGACCAGTCCGAGTAAATGTATCCCTCGAACCCGTCACCCATTTGAATCAATGTTGTGTCTGAAATGGATAAAGTGGCAATTTGGGACCTCGGGTATCACTGCTGACAAATTTACATAATGCACCTCCATGCGAAATTTGAAGGTGATACCATTTCTTTAAAAAAATATGGTTACCATGGTAACAATAACTCCGCCCACACCAAAAACAACAGGCGTCTTCATCTTACCATAATGCACCTCCATGCGAAATTTGAAGGTGATCCGACAAGAACTGCAGCCAGTAGAGCGCTCACAGGAAAATCTTTACCATTTCTTTAAAAAATATGGTTACCATGGCAACCATGACTCCGCCCACACCAAAAACAATAGGCGTCTTCATCTTACCATAATGCACCTCCATGCGAAATTTGAAGGTGATCCGACAAGAACTGCAGCCAGTAGAACGCTCACAGGAAAATCTTTACCATTTCTTTAAAAAATATGGTTACCATGGCAACCATGACTCCGCCCACACCAAAAACAATAGGCGTCTTCATCTTACCATAATGTACCTCCATGCCAAATTTGAAGGTGATCCGACAAAAACTACAGCCAGTAGAGCGCTCACAAGAAAATCTCTGCGGCGGACGCGGCGCGACGATGCCAAATCCAGAGTATCCCCGAACACTAGTTCGGGGATACAATTAAATGGGTATCTGGCAATGCTGGGGTAATAAGCATGAGCAGTATCAATACTGATGAGGCTTACCCCCGGTAAAGAAGACCATAATAAAGAAGACCACATCGTTTTTTTATATACATTGCTTTACCTTCTATCGTAACGAAAAAGGTGCAGCTCTGAAAATTTCCCGATGAATCTGAAATGTTACAGGTAACCCCTGAAGATCCAAGAGGGAATGTGTGGTTAGAATTTGGTAAGCAGGTGAGAAGAGGAGTGGTGTCCACATTGTCCGTGACGCTTGGATTGATAATGATGCTGCTTGAAGTAGATAGCCCAGGATCAGTAGAAGACGTTATGTTTACGCAATCTAGGACTGGATTCTCATCGTCTGAAATTCAAGAACATACTCTATTAAAATGAATATTTTTTGTTTGTATAGAGCAGCAGAGGAATACAATCTTTCTAGTTCAAAGATTAAAAGGGAATAACTGAAATTTGACTACCCAGGAGGCAAGTGTGAGAACAGGTAAGGATTGAGAACATTCTACTGTCTGACAACGATGGTGGCAATCGTATATGATCCGATGTCCTTCCTGGAACTTATGTAAGATTTGGTAGCTTGCAGTATATTTCTCATTCACGGTACGAATTTAAATTATCTCACCTATGACTGACACAATGAAGGTGCAGGTTTCGGTATTCGCAGAGTCGTCCGTTGCATTGCAAGTCACATTGGTGTGACCAAAAGAGAAAGTGTCATTTGATGTATGAGAGCAGACGATTGAAACACCCATATCCACGTTGTCAGATACCGATGGATCTATGATAACGTTGCTTGACGTAGAAACTCCCATATCCGTAGTGAAAGTTGTATTAAAGCAACTTAGCATTGGATTCATTTCGTCTGTAATTGAAGTGGAAAAGTTGTATAATGAAAAGGAATAAAAGTAATTTTAACTTGATTGATAATTCTAAATAAAGGTAGCTGCATTTTTGTCTAATGATGACTAACAGTTCTGTTTGAAAGCATTCCACATTTCCTTTTCTTTTCTAAAAAAAACCTACCCTGTAATGCCAAAAATAATTTTTAAATTAATTAAATTTGATAAACGTAGCTGAATTTCCTTTTATTAATGACGAATAGTTCGATTTAAAAGCATTCCACATTTTCCATTTTTTCTAAAGAAAAACTTTTGTGGTTTAGGCCTACAGTTTTATATCGATCATCTTGTTATGGCAGATTCATTATTCACAGTCTTCCTGGCTTACAATGTACTACGTTACGTACCCGTTACTGTGACCACAAAGCTGCACATGCCAGTGTTTCCTGCAGCGTCAGTGGATTCACACGTGACAGTTGTTTTCCCGAACACAAAATTGTCATCAGATGTATGAGAGCAGTTCACAGATGGGTTGTTGTCCACGTTGTCTGTTGCATTTGGACGAATGATGACACTTGATGATGAATCTCGTCCGTAATCACTACCACTCGTTTCATTTCGGCAATCGAGAATTGGGGCCTCAGTATCTGCAAAGAATATCGTAAATCATAAGTTTTATGAAAAAGTTTGTTTTTATACCATATAATGATATCCAACTTTGTGATCTAGACAATGGATGAGCGTTAAAAAAAAACAGTAAGCGTTGAGGATACTCTCATTCACGAGACGAATTTAAATTATCTCACCTATGACTGACACAATGAAGGTGCAGGTTTCTGTATTTCCAGAGTCGTCCATTGCAGTGCAAGTCACATTGGTGTAACCATAAGAGAAAGTATCATTTGAGGTGTGAGAACATACGATTGAAACATCCAAATCGACGTTGTCAGATGCTGATGGATCTATGATAATGTTGCTTGACGTAGATACTCCAATATCCGTCGGGGAAGTTGTATTGGAGCAATTAAGCATTGGATTGCTTTCGTCTATAATTGAAACGGAAGTTCATGAATTGAAAAGAAAGAAGAAAAAAAAAATGAACGTGAAATTTAACTTCAACTCGCTTGGTATGTAACTGCATGATTATGTTATTACTGATAGCTGTTAGTATTTATTAACCGTCAAACCATTCTTCATTTACTTTTATTAACTGGCAAAACGTTTGTGGTTAACAATTAAGGACTATTCATAATTTCAACCGTCGTGACATATAATGTTATTACAACAAATTTAACATTCGCAGTCTTCCTGGGGAGCGTTTCATCAAGCGTTTTGTCAGTGATTTTTAGTGACAAATTTGCTCTCAGCCAACAAGAAGCACGGATTTTAGTAGCTTATCACAGTTATCTGTAAAAATCACTGACAAAACGCTTGATGAAACACTCCCCTGGCTGACAAAACTTAGACTTATATGCACTGCGTTTCATACCCGTTACTGTGACCACAAAGCTGCACATGCCAGTGTTTCCTGCAGCGTCAGTGGATTCACACGTGACAGTTGTTTTCCCGAACACAAAATTGTCATCAGATGTGTGAGAGCAGTTCACAGTTGGGTTGTTATCCACATTGTCAGTTGCATTTGGACGAATGATGACACTTGATGATGAATTTCGTCCGTAATCAGTAGCAGTCGTTTTATTACGGCAATTGACAATTGGTGCCTCAGTATCTACAAAGAATATCGTAAATCATAAGTTTATGAAAAAGTTCGTTTTTGTACCACATAATGATATCCAACTTTGTGATCTAGACAATGGATGAGCATTAAAAAAACCCAGTAAGCATTGAGGATAGTCTCATTCACGAGACGAATTTAAATTATCTCACCTATGACTGACACAATGAAGGTGCAGGTTTCTGTATTTCCAGAGTCGTCCATTGCAGTGCAAGTCACATTGGTGTAACCATAAGAGAAAGTATCATTTGAGGTGTGAGAACATACAATTGAAATATCCAAATCGACGTTGTCAGATGCTGATGGATCTATAATAATGTTGCTTGACGTAGATACTCCAATATCCGTAGGGGAAGTTGTATTGGAGCAATCAAGCATTGGATTCCTTTCGTCTATAATTGGAACAGAAATTTCATGAAATGAAAAGAAAGAAAAAGAAATGAATGTGAAATTAAACTTCAACTCTTAAGGTATGTAACTGCATATGTTATTACTGAGAACTGTTAGTTATCAACACTTTATTTATTAACCGTCAAATCATTCTTCATTTACTTTTATTAATTGGCAAAACGTTTGTGGTTAACAATTAAGGACTATTCATAATTTTCAACCGTCGTGACCTGTTATGTTATTACAACAAATTTAACATTCGCAGTCTTCCTTGGAAGCGTTTTAACATGCGTTTTATCAAGCGTTTTGTCAGTGATTTTTAGTGACAAATAGCTTATGACAGTTATCTGTAAAAATCACTGACAAAACGCTTGATGAAACACTCCCCTGGCTGACAAAACTTAGACGTATATGCACTGCGTTACATACCCGTTACTGTGACCACAAAGCTGCACATGCCAGTGTTTCCTGCAGCGTCAGTGGATTCACACGTGACAGTTGTTTTCCCGAACACAAAATTGTCATCAGATGTGTGAGAGCAGTTCACAGTTGGGTTGTTATCCACATTGTCAGTTGCATTTGGACGAATGATGACACTTGATGATGAATTTCGTCCGTAATCAGTACCACTCGTTTTATTACGGCAATTGACAATTGGTGCCTCAGTATCTACAAAGAATATCGTAAATCATAAGTTTATGAAAAAGTTCGTTTTTGTACCACATAATGATATCCAACTTTGTGATCTAGACAATGGATGAGCATTAAAAAAACCCAGTAAGCATTGAGGATAGTCTCATTCACGAGACGAATTTAAATTATCTCACCTATGACTGACACAATGAAGGTGCAGGTTTCTGTATTTCCAGAGTCGTCCATTGCAGTGCAAGTCACATTGGTGTAACCATAAGAGAAAGTATCATTTGAGGTGTGAGAACAGATGATTGAAACATCCAAATCGACGTTATCAGATGCTGCTGGATCTATGATAATGCTGCTTGACGTAGATACTCCAATATCCGTAGGGGAAGTTGTATTGGAGCAATTAAGCATTGGATTCCTTTCGTCTATAATTGAAACAGAAATTTCATGAAATGAAAAGAAAGAAAAAGAAATGAATGTGAAATTAAACTTCAACTCTTAAGGTATGTAACTGCATATGTTATTACTGAGAACTGTTAGTTATCAACACTTTATTTATTAACCGTCAAATCATTCTTCATTTACTTTTATTAATTGGCAAAACGTTTGTGGTTAACAATTAAGGACTATTCATAATTTTCAACCGTCGTGACCTGTTATGTTATTACAACAAATTTAACATTCGCAGTCTTCCTTGGAAGCGTTTTAACATGCGTTTTATCAAGCGTTTTGTCAGTGATTTTTAGTGACAAATAGCTTATGACAGTTATCTGTAAAAATCACTGACAAAACGCTTGATGAAACACTCCCATGGCTGACAAAACTTAGACGTATATGCACTGCGTTACATACCCGTTACTGTGACCACAAAGCTGCACATGCCAGTGTTTCCTGCAGCGTCAGTGGATTCACACGTGACAGTTGTTTTCCCGAACACAAAATTGTCATCAGATGTGTGAGAGCAGTTCACAGTTGGGTTGTTATCCACATTGTCAGTTGCATTTGGACGAATGATGACACTTGATGATGAATTTCGTCCGTAATCAGTAGCAGTCGTTTTATTACGGCAATTGACAATTGGTGCCTCAGTATCTACAAAGAATATCGTAAATCATAAGTTTATGAAAAAGTTCGTTTTTGTACCACATAATGATATCCAATTTTGTGATCTAGACAATGGATGAGCGTTAAAAAAACCCAGTAAGCATTGAGGATATTCTCATTCACGAGACGAATTTAAATTATCTCACCTATGACTGACACAATGAAGGTGCAGGTTTCTGTATTTCCAGAGTCGTCCATTGCAGTGCAAGTCACATTGGTGTAACCATAAGAGAAAGTATCATTTGAGGTGTGAGAACATACGATTGAAACATCCAAATCGACGTTGTCAGATGCTGCTGGATCTATGATAATGCTGCTTGACGTAGATACTCCAATATCCGTAGGGGAAGTTGTATTGGAGCAATTAAGCATTGGATTCCTTTCGTCTATAATTGAAACAGAAATTTCATGAAATGAAAAGAAAGAAAAAGAAATGAATGTGAAATTAAACTTCAACTCTTAAGGTATGTAACTGCATATGTTATTACTGATAGCTGTTAGTTATCAACACTATATTTATTAACCGTCAAATCATTCTTCATTTACTTTTATTAATTGGCAAAACGTTTGTGGTTAACAATTAAGGACTATTCATAATTTCAACCGTCGTGACATATTATGTTATTACAACAAATTTAACATTCGCAGTCTTCCTTGGAAGCGTTTTAACATGCGTTTTATCAAGCGTTTTGTCAGTGATTTTTAGTGACAAATAGCTTATGACAGTTATCTGTAAAAATCACTGACTAAACGCTTGATGAAACACTCCCCTGGCTGACAAAACTTAGACGTATATGCACTGCGTTACATACCCGTTACTGTGACCACAAAGCTGCACATGCCAGTGTTTCCTGCAGCGTCAGTGGATTCACACGTGACAGTTGTTTTCCCGAACACAAAATTGTCATCAGATGTGTGAGAGCAGTTAACAGTTGGGTTGTTATCCACATTGTCAGTTGCATTTGGACGAATGATGACACTTGATGATGAATTTCGTCCGTAATCAGTAGCACTCGTTTTATTACGGCAATTGACAATTGGTGCCTCAGTATCTACAAAGAATATCGTAAATCATAAGTTTATGAAAAAGTTCGTTTTTGTACCACATAATGATATCCAACTTTGTGATCTAGACAATGGATGAGCATTAAAAAAACCCAGTAAGCATTGAGGATAGTCTCATTCACGAGACGAATTTAAATTATCTCACCTATGACTGACACAATGAAGGTGCAGGTTTCTGTATTTCCAGAGTCGTCCATTGCAGTGCAAGTCACATTGGTGTAACCATAAGAGAAAGTATCATTTGAGGTGTGAGAACATACGATTGAAATATCCAAATCGACGTTGTCAGATGCTGATGGATCTATAATAATGTTGCTTGACGTAGATACTCCAATATCCGTAGGGGAAGTTGTATTGGAGCAATCAAGCATTGGATTGCTTTCGTCTATAATTGGAACAGAAATTTCATGAAATGAAAAGAAAGAAAAAGAAATGAATGTGAAATTAAACTTCAACTCTTAAGGTATGTAACTGCATATGTTATTACTGAGAACTGTTAGTTATCAACACTTTATTTATTAACCGTCAAATCATTCTTCATTTACTTTTATTAATTGGCAAAACGTTTGTGGTTAACAATTAAGGACTATTCATAATTTTCAACCGTCGTGACCTGTTATGTTATTACAACAAATTTAACATTCGCAGTCTTCCTTGGAAGCGTTTTAACAAGCGTTTTATCAAGCGTTTTGTCAGTGATTTTTAGTGACAACTAGCTTATGACAGTTATCTGTAAAAATCACTGACAAAACGCTTGATGAAACACTCCCCTGGCTGACAAAACTTAGACGTATATGCACTGCGTTACATACCCGTTACTGTGACCACAAAGCTGCACATGCCAGTGTTTCCTGCAGCGTCAGTGGATTCACACGTGACAGTTGTTTTCCCGAACACAAAATTGTCATCAGATGTGTGAGAGCAGTTCACAGTTGGGTTGTTATCCACATTGTCAGTTGCATTTGGACGAATGATGACACTTGATGATGAATTTCGTCCGTAATCAGTAGCACTCGTTTTATTACGGCAATTGACAATTGGTGCCTCAGTATCTACAAAGAATATCGTAAATCATAAGTTTATGAAAAAGTTCGTTTTTGTACCACATAATGATATCCAACTTTGTGATCTAGACAATGGATCAGCATTAAAAAAACACAGTAAGCATTGAGGATAGTCTCATTCACGAGACGAATTTAAATTATCTCACCTATGACTGACACAATGAAGGTGCAGGTTTCTGTATTTCCAGAGTCGTCCATTGCAGTGCAAGTCACATTGGTGTAACCATAAGAGAAAGTATCATTTGAGGTGTGAGAACAGATGATTGAAACATCCAAATCGACGTTATCAGATGCTGCTGGATCTATGATAATGCTGCTTGACGTAGATACTCCAATATCCGTAGGGGAAGTTGTATTGGAGCAATTAAGCATTGGATTCCTTTCGTCTATAATTGAAACAGAAATTTCATGAAATGAAAAGAAAGAAAAAGAAATGAATGTGAAATTAAACTTCAACTCTTAAGGTATGTAACTGCATATGTTATTAGTGAGAACTGTTAGTTATCAACACTTTATTTATTCACCGTCAAACCATTCTTTATTTACTTTTATTAATTGGTAAAACGTGTGACCTATTATGTTATTACAAGAAATTTAACATTCGCAGTCTTTCTGGGGAGCGTTTTATCAAGCGTTTTGTCAGTGATTTTTAGTGACAAATAGCTTATGACAGTTATCTGTAAAAATCACTGACTAAACGCTTGATGAAACACTCCCATGGCTGACAAAACTTAGACGTATATGCACTGCGTTACATACCCGTTACTGTGACCACAAAGCTGCACATGCCAGTGTTTCCTGCAGCGTCAGTGGATTCACACGTGACAGTTGTTTTCCCGAACACAAAATTGTCATCAGATGTGTGAGAGCAGTTCACAGTTGGGTTGTTATCCACATTGTCAGTTGCATTTGGACGAATGATGACACTTGATGATGAATTTCGTCCGTAATCAGTACCACTCGTTTTATTACGGCAATTGACAATTGGTGCCTCAGTATCTGCAAAGAATATCGTAAATCATAAGTTTATGAAAAAGTTCGTTTTTGTACCACATAATGATATCCAACTTTGTGATCTAGACAATGGATCAGCATTAAAAAAAACAGTAAGCATTGAGGATAGTCTCATTCACGAGACGAATTTAAATTATCTCACCTATGACTGACACAATGAAGGTGCAGGTTTCTGTATTTCCAGAGTCGTCCATTGCAGTGCAAGTCACATTGGTGTAACCATAAGAGAAAGTATCATTTGAGGTGTGAGAACATACGATTGAAATATCCAAATCGACGTCGTCAGATGCTGATGGATCTATGATAATGTTGCTTGACGTAGATACTCCAATATCCGTCGGGGAAGTTGTATTGGAGCAATCAAGCATTGGATTGCTTTCGTCTATAATTGGAACAGAAATTTCATGAAATGAAAAGAAAGAAAAAGAAATGAATGTGAAATTAAACTTCAACTCTTAAGGTATGTAACTGCATATGTTATTACTGAGAACTGTTAGTTATCAACATTTTATTTATTACCCGTCAAATCATTCTTCATTTAGTTTTATTATTTGGCAAAACGTTTGTGGTAAAAAATTAAGGACTATTCATAATTTGAACCGACGTGACATATTATGTTATTACAACAAATTTAATATTCGCAGTCTTCCTGGGGAGCGTTTCATCAAGCGTTTTGTCAGTGATTTTTAGTGACAAATTTGCTCTCAGCCAACCAGAAGCACGGATTTTAGTAGCTTATGACAGTTATCTGTCAAAATCACCGACAAAACGTTTAATGAAACACTCCCCTGGCTGACAAAACTTAGACTTATATGCAAAGCGTTACATACCCGTTACTGTGACCACAAAGCTGCACATGCCAGTGTTTCCTGCAGCGTCAGTGGATTCACACGTGACAGTTGTTTTCCCGAACACAAAATTGTCATCAGATGTGTGAGAGCAGTTCACAGTTGGGTTGTTATCCACATTGTCAGTTGCATTTGGACGAATGATGACACTTGATGATGAATCTCGTCCGTAATCAGTAGCACTCGTTTTATTACGGCAATTGACAATTGGTGCCTCAGTATCTGCAAAGAATATCGTAAATCATAAGTTTATGAAAAAGTTCGTTTTTGTACCACATAATGATATCCAACTTTATGATCTAGACAATGGATGAGCGTTAAAAAAAAACCCAGTAAGCATTGAGGATATTCTCATTCACAAGACGAATTTAAATTATCTCACCTATGACTGACACAATGAAGGTGCAGGTTTCTGTATTTCCAGAGTCGTCCATTGCAGTGCAAGTCACATTGGTGTAACCATAAGAGAAAGTATCATTTGAGGTGTGAGAACATACAATTGAAATATCCAAATTGACGTTGTCAGATGCTGATGGATCTATAATAATGTTGCTTGACGTAGATACTCCAATATCCGTAGGGGAAGTTGTATTGGAGCAATCAAGCATTGGATTCATTTCGTCTATAATTGGAACAGAAATTTCATGAAATGAAAAGAAAGAAAAAGAAATGAATGTGAAATTAAACTTCAACTCTTAAGGTATGTAACTGCATATGTTATTACTGATAGCTGTTAGTTATCAACACTGTATTTAGTAACCGTCAAATCATTCTTCATTTACTTTTATTAATTGGCAAAACGTTTGTGGTTAACAATTAAGGACTATTCATAATTTTCAACCGTCCTGACCTGTTATGTTATTACAACAAATTTAACATTCGCAGTCTTCCTTGGGAGCGTTTTAACATGCGTTTTATCAAGCGTTTTGTCAGTGATTTTTAGTGACAAATAGCTTATGACAGTTATCTGTAAAAATCACTGACTAAACGCTTGATGAAACACTCCCCTGGCTGACAAAACTTAGACGTATATGCACTGCGTTACATACCCGTTACTGTGACCACAAAGCTGCACATGCCAGTGTTTCCTGCAGCGTCAGTGGATTCACACGTGACATTTGTTTTCCCGAACACAAAATTGTCATCAGATGTGTGAGAGCAGTTCACAGTTGGGTTGTTAGTTAGAACTGTTAGTTATCAACATTTTATTTATTACCCGTCAAATCATTCTTCATTTAGTTTTATTATTTGGCAAAACGTTTGTGGTTAAAAATTAAGGACTATTCATAATTTGAACCGGCGTGACATATTATGTTATTACAACAAATTTAATATTTGCAGTCTTCCTGGGGAGCGTTTCATCATGCGTTTTGTCAGTGATTTTTAGTGACAAATTTGCTCTCAGCCAACCAGAAGCACGGATTTTAGTAGCTTATGACAGTTATCTGTCAAAATCACCGACAAAACGTTTAATGAAACACTCCCCTGGCTGACAAAACTTAGACTTATATGCAAAGCGTTACATACCCGTTACTGTGACCACAAAGCTGCACATGCCAGTGTTTCCTGCAGCGTCAGTGGATTCACACGTGACAGTTGTTTTCCCGAACACAAAATTGTCATCAGATGTGTGAGAGCAGTTCACAGTTGGGTTGTTATCCACATTGTCAGTTGCATTTGGACGAATGATGACACTTGATGATGAATCTCGTCCGTAATCAGTAGCACTCGTTTTATTACGGCAATTGACAATTGGTGCCTCAGTATCTGCAAAGAATATCGTAAATCATAAGTTTATGAAAAAGTTCGTTTTTGTACCACATAATGAAATCCAACTTTGTGATCTAGACAATGAATGAGCGTTAAAAAACCCAGTAAGCATTGAGGATATTCTCATTCACGAGACGAATTTAAATTATCTCACCTATGACTGACACAATGAAGGTGCAGGTTTCTGTATTTCCAGAGTCGTCCATTGCAGTGCAAGTCACATTGGTGTAACCATAAGAGAAAGTATCATTTGAGGTGTGAGAACATACAATTGAAATATCCAAATCGACGTTGTCAGATGCTGATGGATCTATTATAATGTTGCTTGACGTAGATACTCCAATATCCGTAGGGGAAGTTGTATTGGAGCAATCAAGCATTGGATTCCTTTCGTCTATAATTGGAACAGAAATTTCATGAAATGAAAAGAAAGAAAAAGAAATGAATGTGAAATTAAACTTCAACTCTTAAGGTATGTAACTGCATATGTTATTACTGAGAACTGTTAGTTATCAACATTTTATTTATTACCTGTCAAATCATTCTTCATTTAGTTTTATTATTTGGCAAAACGTTTGTGGTTAAAAATTAAGGACTATTCATAATTTGAACCGGCGTGACATATTATGTTATTACAACAAATTTAATATTCACAGTCTTCCTGGGGAGCGTTTCATCATGCGTTTTGTCAGTGATTTTTAGTGACAAATTTGCTCTCAGCCAACCAGAAGCACGGATTTTACTAGCTTATGACAGTTATCTGTCAAAATCACCGACAAAACGTTTAATGAAACACTCCCCTGGCTGACAAAACTTAGACTTATATGCAAAGCGTTACATACCCGTTACTGTGACCACAAAGCTGCACATGCCAGTGTTTCCTGCAGCGTCAGTGGATTCACACGTGACAGTTGTTTTCCCGAACACGAAATTGTCATCAGATGTGTGAGAGCAGTACACAGTTGGGTTGTTATCCACATTGTCAGTTGCATTTGGACGAATGATGACACTTGATGATGAATTTCGTCCGTAATCGGTAGCAGTTGTTTTATTACGGCAATTGACAATTGGTGCCTCAGTATCTACAAAGAATATCGTAAATCATAAGTTTATGAAAAAGTTCGTTTTTGTACCACATAATGATATCCAACCTTGTGATCTAGACAATGAATGAGCGTTAAAAAACCCAGTAAGCATTGAGGATATTCTCATTCACGAGACGAATTTAAATTATCTCACCTATGACTGACACAATGAAGGTGCAGGTTTCTGTATTTCCAGAGTCGTCCATTGCAGTGCAAGTCACATTGGTGTAACCATAAGAGAAAGTATCATTTGAGGTGTGAGAACATACAATTGAAATATCCAAATTGACGTTGTCAGATGCTGATGGATCTATAATAATGTTGCTTGACGTAGATACTCCAATATCCGTAGGGGAAGTTGTATTGGAGCAATCAAGCATTGGATTCATTTCGTCTATAATTGGAACAGAAATTTCATGAAATGAAAAGAAAGAAAAAGAAATGAATGTGAAATTAAACTTCAACTCTTAAGGTATGTAACTGCATATGTTATTACTGAGAACTGTTAGTTATCAACACTTTATTTATTAACCGTCAAATCATTCTTCATTTACTTTT
This sequence comes from Heliocidaris erythrogramma, assembly GCA_025617745.1. NCBI lineage: Eukaryota > Metazoa > Echinodermata > Echinoidea > Camarodonta > Echinometridae > Heliocidaris > Heliocidaris erythrogramma. Next base: position 44,546,035 of record CM046859.1, on the reverse strand, counting down.
ATTAATTGGCAAAACGTTTGTGGTTAACAATTAAGGACTATTCATAATTTTCAACCGTCCTGACCTGTTATGTTATTACAACAAATTTAACATTCGCAGTCTTCCTTGGGAGCGTTTTAACATGCGTTTTATCAAGCGTTTTGTCAGTGATTTTTAGTGACAACTAGCTTATGACAGTTATCTGTAAAAATCACTGACAAAACGGTTGATGAAACACTTCCATGGCTGACAAAACTTAGACGTATATGCACTGCGTTACATACCCGTTACTGTGACCACAAAGCTGCACATGCCAGTGTTTCCTGCAGCGTCAGTGGATTCACACGTGACAGTTGTTTTCCCGAACACAAAATTGTCATCAGATGTGTGAGAGCAGTTCACAGTTGGGTTGTTAGTTAGAACTGTTAGTTATCAACATTTTATTTATTACCCGTCAAATCATTCTTCATTTAGTTTTATTATTTGGCAAAACGTTTGTGGTTAAAAATTAAGGACTATTCATAATTTGAACCGGCGTGACATATTATGTTATTACAACAAATTTAATATTTGCAGTCTTCCTGGGGAGCGTTTCATCATGCGTTTTGTCAGTGATTTTTAGTGACAAATTTGCTCTCAGCCAACCAGAAGCACGGATTTTAGTAGCTTATGACAGTTATCTGTCAAAATCACCGACAAAACGTTTAATGAAACACTCCCCTGGCTGACAAAACTTAGACTTATATGCAAAGCGTTACATACCCGTTACTGTGACCACAAAGCTGCACATGCCAGTGTTTCCTGCAGCGTCAGTGGATTCACACGTGACATTTGTTTTCCCGAACACAAAATTGTCATCAGATGTGTGAGAGCAGTTCACAGTTGGGTTGTTATCCACATTGTCAGTTGCATTTGGACGAATGATGACACTTGATGATGAATCTCGTCCGTAATCAGTACCACTCGTTTTATTACGGCAATTGACAATTGGTGCCTCAGTATCTGCAAAGAATATCGTAAATCATAAGTTTATGAAAAAGTTCGTTTTTGTACCACATAATGAAATCCAACTTTGTGATCTAGACAATGAATGAGCGTTAAAAAACACAGTAAGCATTGAGGATAGTCTCATTCACGAGACGAATTTAAATTATCTCACCTATGACTGACACAATGAAGGTGCAGGTTTCTGTATTTCCAGAGTCGTCCATTGCAGTGCAAGTCACATTGGTGTAACCATAAGAGAAAGTATCATTTGAGGTGTGAGAACATACGATTGAAATATCCAAATCGACGTTGTCAGATGCTGATGGATCTATGATAATGTTGCTTGACGTAGATACTCCAATATCCGTTGGGGAAGTTGTATTGGAGCAATCAAGCATTGGATTGCTTTCGTCTATAATTGGAACAGAAATTTCATGAAATGAAAAGAAAGAAAAAGAAATGAATGTGAAATTAAACTTCAACTCTTAAGGTATGTAACTGCATATGTTATTACTGAGAACTGTTAGTTATCAACATTTTTTGTATTACCTGTCAAATCATTCTTCATTTAGTTTTATTATTTGGCAAAACGTTTGTGGTTAAAAATTAAGGACTATTCATAATTTGAACCGGCGTGACATATTATGTTATTACAACAAATTTAATATTCGCAGTCTTCCTGGGGAGCGTTTCATCATGCGTTTTGTCAGTGATTTTTAGTGACAAATTTGCTCTCAGCCAACCAGAAGCACGGATTTTACTAGCTTATGACAGTTATCTGTCAAAATCACCGACAAAACGTTTAATGAAACACTCCCCTGGCTGACAAAACTTAGACTTATATGCAAAGCGTTACATACCCGTTACTGTGACCACAAAGCTGCACATGCCAGTGTTTCCTGCAGCGTCAGTGGATTCACACGTGACAGTTGTTTTCCCGAACACGAAATTGTCATCAGATGTGTGAGAGCAGTACACAGTTGGGTTGTTATCCACATTGTCAGTTGCATTTGGACGAATGATGACACTTGATGATGAATTTCGTCCGTAATCAGTAGCAGTTGTTTTATTACGGCAATTGACAATTGGTGCCTCAGTATCTACAAAGAATATCGTAAATCATAAGTTTATGAAAAAGTTCGTTTTTGTACCACATAATGATATCCAACTTTGTGATCTAGACAATGAATCAGCGTTAAAAAACCCAGTAAGCATTGAGGATAGTCTCATTCACGAGACGAATTTAAATTATCTCACCTATGACTGACACAATGAAGGTGCAGGTTTCTGTATTTCCAGAGTCGTCCATTGCAGTGCAAGTCACATTGGTGTAACCATAAGAGAAAGTATCATTTGAGGTGTGAGAACATACGATTGAAATATCCAAATCGACGTTGTCAGATGCTGATGGATCTATGATAATGTTGCTTGACGTAGATACTCCAATATCCGTAGGGGAAGTTGTATTGGAGCAATTAAGCATTGGATTCCTTTCGTCTATAATTGAAACAGAAATTTCATGAAATGAAAAGAAAGAAAAAGAAATGAATGTGAAATTAAACTTCAACTCTTAAGGTATGTAACTGCATATGTTATTACTGAGAACTGTTAGTTATCAACACTTTATTTATTAACCGTCAAATCATTCTTCATTTACTTTTATTAATTGGCAAAACGTTTGTGGTTAACAATTAAGGACTATTCATAATTTTCAACCGTCGTGACCTATTATGTTATTACAACAAATTTAACATTCGCAGTCTTCCTGGGATGCGTTTTATCAAGCGTTTTGTCAGTGATTTTTAGTGACAAATAGCTTATGACAGTTATCTGTAAAAATCACTGACTAAACGCTTGATGAAACACTCCCCTGGCTGACAAAAATTAGACTTATATGCACTGCGTTACATACCCGTTACTGTGACCACAAAGCTGCACATGCCAGTGTTTCCTGCAGCGTCAGTGGATTCACACGTGACAGTTGTTTTCCCGAACACAAAATTGTCATCAGATGTGTGAGAGCAGTTCACAGTTGGGTTGTTATCCACATTGTCAGTTGCATTTGGACGAATGATAACACTTGATGATGAATCTCGTCCGTAATCAGTAGCACTCGTTTTATTACGGCAATTGACAATTGGTGCCTCAGTATCTACAAAGAATATCGTAAATCATAAGTTTATGAAAAAGTTCGTTTTTGTACCACATAATGATATCCAACTTTGTGATCTAGACAATGGATGAGCGTTAAAAAACCCAGTAAGCATTGAGGATATTCTCATTCACGAGACGAATTTAAATTATCTCACCTATGACTGACACAATGAAGGTGCAGGTTTCTGTATTTCCAGAGTCGTCCATTGCAGTGCAAGTCACATTGGTGTAACCATAAGAGAAAGTATCATTTGAGGTGTGAGAACATACGATTGAAATATCCAAATCGACGTTGTCAGATGCTGATGGATCTATGATAATGTTGCTTGACGTAGATACTCCAATATCCGTAGGGGAAGTTGTATTGGAGCAATCAAGCATTGGATTCCTTTCGTCTATAATTGGAACAGAAATTTCATGAAATGAAAAGAAAGAAAAAGAAATGAATGTGAAATTAAACTTCAACTCTTAAGGTATGTAACTGCATATGTTATTACTGAGAACTGTTAGTTATCAACATTTTATTTATTACCCGTCAAATCATTCTTCATTTAGTTTTATTATTTGGCAAAACGTTTGTGGTTAAAAATTAAGGACTATTCATAATTTGAACCGGCGTGACATATTATGTTATTACAACAAATTTAATATTCGCAGTCTTCCTGGGGAGCGTTTCATCATGCGTTTTGTCAGTGATTTTTAGTGACAAATTTGCTCTCAGCCAACCAGAAGCACGGATTTTAGTAGCTTATGACAGTTATCTGTCAAAATCACCGACAAAACGTTTAATGAAACACTCCCCTGGCTGACAAAACTTAGACTTATATGCAAAGCGTTACATACCCGTTACTGTGACCACAAAGCTGCACATGCCAGTGTTTCCTGCAGCGTCAGTGGATTCACACGTGACATTTGTTTTCCCGAACACAAAATTGTCATCAGATGTGTGAGAGCAGTTCACAGTTGGGTTGTTATCCACATTGTCAGTTGCATTTGGACGAATGATGACACTTGATGATGAATCTCGTCCGTAATCAGTAGCAGTCGTTTTATTACGGCAATTGACAATTGGTGCCTCAGTATCTACAAAGAATATCGTAAATCATAAGTTTATGAAAAAGTTCGTTTTTGTACCACATAATGATATCCAACTTTGTGATCTAGACAATGGATCAGCATTAAAAAAACCAGTAAGCATTGAGGATAGTCTCATTCACGAGACGAATTTAAATTATCTCACCTATGACTGACACAATGAAGGTGCAGGTTTCTGTATTTCCAGAGTCGTCCATTGCAGTGCAAGTCACATTGGTGTAACCATAAGAGAAAGTATCATTTGAGGTGTGAGAACATACGATTGAAACATCCAAATCGACGTTGTCAGATGCTGATGGATCTATGATAATGCTGCTTGACGTAGATACTCCAATATCCGTAGGGGAAGTTGTATTGGAGCAATTAAGCATTGGATTCCTTTCGTCTATAATTGAAACAGAAATTTCATGAAATGAAAAGAAAGAAAAAGAAATGAATGTGAAATTAAACTTCAACTCTTAAGGTATGTAACTGCATATGTTATTACTGAGAACTGTTAGTTATCAACACTATATTTATTAACCGTCAAATCATTCTTCATTTAGTTTTATTAATTGGCAAAACGTTTGTGGTTAACAATTAAGGACTATTCATAATTTCAACCGTCGTGACATATTATGTTATTACAACAAATTTAATATTCGCAGTCTTCCTGGGGAGCGTTTCATCATGCGTTTTGTCAGTGTTTTGTCAGTGATTTTTAGTGACAAATAGCTTATGACAGTTATCTGTAAAAATCACTGACAAAACGCTTGATGAAACACTCCCCTGGCTGACAAAACTTAGACTTATATGCACTGCGTTACATACCCGTTACTGTGACCACAAAGCTGCACATGCCAGTGTTTCCTGCAGCGTCAGTGGATTCACACGTGACAGTTGTTTTCCCGAACACAAAATTGTCATCAGATGTGTGAGAGCAGTTCACAGTTGGGTTGTTATCCACATTGTCAGTTGCATTTGGACGAATGATGACACTTGATGATGAATTTCGTCCGTAATCAGTAGCACTCGTTTTATTACGGCAATTGACAATTGGTGCCTCAGTATCTACAAAGAATATCGTAAATCATAAGTTTATGAAAAAGTTCGTTTTTGTACCACATAATGATATCCAACTTTGTGATCTAGACAATGGATGAGCGTTAAAAAACCCAGTAAGCATTGAGGATATTCTCATTCACGAGACGAATTTAAATTATCTCACCTATGACTGACACAATGAAGGTGCAGGTTTCTGTATTTCCAGAGTCGTCCATTGCAGTGCAAGTCACATTGGTGTAACCATAAGAGAAAGTATCATTTGAGGTGTGAGAACATACGATTGAAATATCCAAATCGACGTTGTCAGATGCTGATGGATCTATGATAATGTTGCTTGACGTAGATACTCCAATATCCGTAGGGGAAGTTGTATTGGAGCAATCAAGCATTGGATTGCTTTCGTCTATAATTGGAACAGAAATTTCATGAAATGAAAAGAAAGAAAAAGAAATGAATGTGAAATTAAACTTCAACTCTTAAGGTATGTAACTGCATATGTTATTACTGAGAACTGTTAGTTATCAACACTTTATTTATTAACCGTCAAATCATTCTTCATTTAATTTTATTAATTGGCAAAACGTTTGTGGTTAACAATTAAGGACTATTCATAATTTCAACCGTCGTGACATATTATGTTATTACAAGAAATTTAACATTCGCAGTCTTTCTGGGGAGCGTTTTATCAAGCGTTTTGTCAGTGATTTTTAGTGACAAATAGCTTATGACAGTTATCTGTAAAAATCACTGACTAAACGCTTGATGAAACACTCCCCTGGCTGACAAAAATTAGACTTATATGCACTGCGTTACATACCCGTTACTGTGACCACAAAGCTGCACATGCCAGTGTTTCCTGCAGCGTCAGTGGATTCACACGTGACAGTTGTTTTCCCGAACACAAAATTGTCATCAGATGTGTGAGAGCAGTTCACAGTTGGGTTGTTATCCACATTGTCAGTTGCATTTGGACGAATGATAACACTTGATGATGAATCTCGTCCGTAATCAGTAGCACTCGTTTTATTACGGCAATTGACAATTGGTGCCTCAGTATCTACAAAGAATATCGTAAATCATAAGTTTATGAAAAAGTTCGTTTTTGTACCACATAATGATATCCAACTTTGTGATCTAGACAATGGATGAGCGTTAAAAAACCCAGTAAGCATTGAGGATATTCTCATTCACGAGACGAATTTAAATTATCTCACCTATGACTGACACAATGAAGGTGCAGGTTTCTGTATTTCCAGAGTCGTCCATTGCAGTGCAAGTCACATTGGTGTAACCATAAGAGAAAGTATCATTTGAGGTGTGAGAACATACAATTGAAATATCCAAATCGACGTTGTCAGATGCTGATGGATCTATGATAATGTTGCTTGACGTAGATACTCCAATATCCGTAGGGGAAGTTGTATTGGAGCAATCAAGCATTGGATTGCTTTCGTCTATAATTGGAACAGAAATTTCATGAAATGAAAAGAAAGAAAAAGTAATGAATGTGAAATTAAACTTCAACTCTTAAGGTTATTACTGAGAACTGTTAGTTATCAACATTTTATTTATTACCCGTCAAATCATTCTTCATTTAGTTTTATTATTTGGCAAAACGTTTGTGGTTAAAAATTAAGGACTATTCATAATTTGAACCGGCGTGACATATTATGTTATTACAACAAATTTAATATTCGCAGTCTTCCTGGGGAGCGTTTCATCATGCGTTTTGTCAGTGATTTTTAGTGACAAATTTGCTCTCAGCCAACCAGAAGCACGGATTTTAGTAGCTTATGACAGTTATCTGTCAAAATCACCGACAAAACGTTTAATGAAACACTCCCCTGGCTGACAAAACTTAGACTTATATGCACTGCGTTACATACCCGTTACTGTGACCACAAAGCTGCACATGCCAGTGTTTCCTGCAGCGTCAGTGGATTCACACGTGACATTTGTTTTCCCGAACACAAAATTGTCATCAGATGTGTGAGAGCAGTTCACAGTTGGGTTGTTATCCACATTGTCAGTTGCATTTGGACGAATGATGACACTTGATGATGAATCTCGTCCGTAATCAGTAGCACTCGTTTTATTACGGCAATTGACAATTGGTGCCTCAGTATCTGCAAAGAATATCGTAAATCATAAGTTTATGAAAAAGTTCGTTTTTGTACCACATAATGATATCCAACTTTGTGATCTAGACAATGAATGAGCGTTAAAAAAAACAGTAAGCATTGAGGATATTCTCATTCACGAGACGAATTTAAATTATCTCACCTATGACTGACACAATGAAGGTGCAGGTTTCTGTATTTCCAGAGTCGTCCATTGCAGTGCAAGTCACATTGGTGTAACCATAAGAGAAAGTATCATTTGAGGTGTGAGAACAGATGATTGAAACATCCAAATCGACGTTATCAGATGCTGATGGATCTATGATAATGTTGCTTGACGTAGATACTCCAATATCCGTAGGGGAAGTTGTATTGGAGCAATCAAGCATTGGATTCCTTTCGTCTATAATTGGAACAGAAATTTCATGAAATGAAAAGAAAGAAAAAGTAATGAATGTGAAATTAAACTTCAACTCTTAAGGTATGTAACTGCATATGTTATTACTGAGAACTGTTAGTTATCAACATTTTTTTTATTACCCGTCAAATCATTCTTCATTTAGTTTTATTATTTGGCAAAACGTTTGTGGTTAACAATTAAGGACTATTCATAATTTCAACCGTCGTGACATATTATGTTATTACAACAAATTTAATATTCGCAGTCTTCCTGGGGAGCGTTTCATCAAGCGTTTTGTCAGTGATTTTTAGTGACAAATTTGCTCTCAGCCAACCAGAAGCACGGATGTTAGTAGCTTATGACAGTTATCTGTAAAAATCACTGACAAAACGCTTGATGAAACACTCCCCTGGCTGACAAAACTTAGACTTATATGCACTGCGTTACATACCCGTTACTGTGACCACAAAGCTGCACATGCCAGTGTTTCCTGCAGCGTCAGTGGATTCACACGTGACAGTTGTTTTCCCGAACACAAAATTGTCATCAGATGTGTGAGAGCAGTTCACAGTTGGGTTGTTATCCACATTGTCAGTTGCATTTGGACGAATGATGACACTTGATGATGAATCTCGTCCGTAATCAGTAGCACTCGTTTTATTACGGCAATTGACAATTGGTGCCTCAGTATCTACAAAGAATATCGTAAATCATAAGTTTATGAAAAAGTTCGTTTTTGTACCACATAATGATATCCAACTTTGTGATCTAGACAATGGATGAGCGTTAAAAAACCCAGTAAGCATTGAGGATATTCTCATTCACGAGACGAATTTAAATTATCTCACCTATGACTGACACAATGAAGGTGCAGGTTTCTGTATTTCCAGAGTCGTCCATTGCAGTGCAAGTCACATTGGTGTAACCATAAGAGAAAGTATCATTTGAGGTGTGAGAACATACAATTGAAATATCCAAATCGACGTTGTCAGATGCTGATGGATCTATGATAATGTTGCTTGACGTAGATACTCCAATATCCGTAGGGGAAGTTGTATTGGAGCAATCAAGCATTGGATTCCTTTCGTCTATAATTGGAACAGAAATTTCATGAAATGAAAAGAAAGAAAAAGAAATGAATGTGAAATTAAACTTCAACTCTTAAGGTATGTAACTGCATATGTTATTACTGAGAACTGTTAGTTATCAACATTTTATTTATTACCCGTCAAATCATTCTTCATTTAGTTTTATTATTTGGCAAAACGTTTGTGGTTAAAAATTAAGGACTATTCATAATTTGAACCGGCGTGACATATTATGTTATTACAACAAATTTAATATTCGCAGTCTTCCTGGGGAGCGTTTCATCATGCGTTTTGTCAGTGATTTTTAGTGACAAATTTGCTCTCAGCCAACCAGAAGCACGGATTTTAGTAGCTTATGACAGTTATCTGTAAAAATCACTGACAAAACGCTTGATGAAACACTCCCCTGGCTGACAAAACTTAGACTTATATGCACAGCGTTACATACCCGTTACTGTGACCACAAAGCTGCACATGCCAGTGTTTCCTGCAGCGTCAGTGGATTCACACGTGACATTTGTTTTCCCGAACACAAAATTGTCATCAGATGTGTGAGAGCAGTTCACAGTTGGGTTGTTATCCACATTGTCAGTTGCATTTGGACGAATGATGACACTTGATGATGAATCTCGTCCGTAATCAGTACCACTCGTTTTATTACGGCAATTGACAATTGGTGCCTCAGTATCTGCAAAGAATATCGTAAATCATAAGTTTATGAAAAAGTTCGTTTTTGTACCACATAATGATATCCAACTTTGTGATCTAGACAATGGATGAGCGTTAAAAAACCCAGTAAGCATTGAGGATAGTCTCATTCACGAGACGAATTTAAATTATCTCACCTATGACTGACACAATGAAGGTGCAGGTTTCTGTATTTCCAGAGTCGTCCATTGCAGTGCAAGTCACATTGGTGTAACCATAAGAGAAAGTATCATTTGAGGTGTGAGAACATACGATTGAAATATCCAAATCGACGTTATCAGATGCTGATGGATCTATGATAATGCTGCTTGACGTAGATACTCCAATATCCGTAGGGGAAGTTGTATTGGAGCAATCAAGCATTGGATTCCTTTCGTCTATAATTGGAACAGAAATTTCATGAAATGAAAAGAAAGAAAAAGAAATGAATGTGAAATTAAACTTCAACTCTTAAGGTATGTAACTGCATATGTTATTACTGAGAACTGTTAGTTATCAACATTTTATTTATTACCCGTCAAATCATTCTTCATTTAGTTTTATTATTTGGCAAAACGTTTGTGGTTAAAAATTAAGGACTATTCATAATTTGAACCGGCGTGACATATTATGTTATTACAACAAATTTAATATTCGCAGTCTTCCTGGGGAGCGTTTCATCATGCGTTTTGTCAGTGATTTTTAGTGACAAATTTGCTCTCAGCCAACCAGAAGCACGGATTTTAGTAGCTTATGACAGTTATCTGTCAAAATCACCGACAAAACGTTTAATGAAACACTCCCCTGGCTGACAAAACTTAGACTTATATGCAAAGCGTTACATACCCGTTACTGTGACCACAAAGCTGCACATGCCAGTGTTTCCTGCAGCGTCAGTGGATTCACACGTGACATTTGTTTTCCCGAACACAAAATTGTCATCAGATGTGTGAGAGCAGTTCACAGTTGGGTTGTTATCCACATTGTCAGTTGCATTTGGACGAATGATGACACTTGATGATGAATCTCGTCCGTAATCAGTACCACTCGTTTTATTACGGCAATTGACAATTGGTGCCTCAGTATCTGCAAAGAATATCGTAAATCATAAGTTTATGAAAAAGTTCGTTTTTGTACCACATAATGATATCCAACTTTGTGATCTAGACAATGGATGAGCGTTAAAAAAACCCAGTAAGCATTGAGGATATTCTCATTCACGAGACGAATTTAAATTATCTCACCTATGACTGACACAATGAAGGTGCAGGTTTCTGTATTTCCAGAGTCGTCCATTGCAGTGCAAGTCACATTGGTGTAACCATAAGAGAAAGTATCATTTGAGGTGTGAGAACAGATGATTGAAACATCCAAATCGACGTTATCAGATGCTGCTGGATCTATGATAATGCTGCTTGACGTAGATACTCCAATATCCGTCGGGGAAGTTGTATTGGAGCAATTAAGCATTGGATTGCTTTCGTCTATAATTGGAACAGAAATTTCATGAAATGAAAAGAAAGAAAAAGTAATGAATGTGAAATTAAACTTCAACTCTTAAGGTATGTAACTGCATATGTTATTACTGAGAACTGTTAGTTATCAACATTTTATTTATTACCCGTCAAATCATTCTTCATTTAGTTTTATTATTTGGCAAAACGTTTGTGGTTAAAAATTAAGGACTATTCATAATTTGAACCGGCGTGACATATTATGTTATTACAACAAATTTAATATTCGCAGTCTTCCTGGGGAGCGTTTCATCATGCGTTTTGTCAGTGATTTTTAGTGACAAATTTGCTCTCAGCCAACCAGAAGCACGGATTTTAGTAGCTTATGACAGTTATCTGTCAAAATCACCGACAAAACGTTTAATGAAACACTCCCCTGGCTGACAAAACTTAGACTTATATGCACAGCGTTACATACCCGTTACTGTGACCACAAAGCTGCACATGCCAGTGTTTCCTGCAGCGTCAGTGGATTCACACGTGACAGTTGTTTTCCCGAACACAAAATTGTCATCAGATGTGTGAGAGCAGTTCACAGTTGGGTTGTTATCCACATTGTCAGTTGCATTTGGACGAATGATGACACTTGATGATGAATTTCGTCCGTAATCAGTACCACTCGTTTTATTACGGCAATTGACAATTGGTGCCTCAGTATCTGCAAAGAATATCGTAAATCATAAGTTTATGAAAAAGTTCGTTTTTGTACCACATAATGATATCCAACTTTGTGATCTAGACAATGGATGAGCGTTAAAAAAACCCAGTAAGCATTGAGGATATTCTCATTCACGAGACGAATTTAAATTATCTCACCTATGACTGACACAATGAAGGTGCAGGTTTCTGTATTTCCAGAGTCGTCCATTGCAGTGCAAGTCACATTGGTGTAACCATAAGAGAAAGTATCATTTGAGGTGTGAGAACATACGATTGAAACATCCAAATCGACGTTGTCAGATGCTGATGGATCTATGATAATGTTGCTTGACGTAGATACTCCAATATCCGTAGGGGAAGTTGTATTGGAGCAATCAAGCATTGGATTCCTTTCGTCTATAATTGGAACAGAAATTTCATGAAATGAAAAGAAAGAAAAAGAAATGAATGTGAAATTAAACTTCAACTCTTAAGGTATGTAACTGCATATGTTATTACTGAGAACTGTTAGTTATCAACATTTTATTTATTACCCGTCAAATCATTCTTCATTTACTTTTATTAATTGGCAAAACGTTTGTGGTTAAAAATTAAGGACTATTCATAATTTGAACCGTGTGACATATTATGTTATTACAACAAATTTAATATTCGCAGTCTTCCTGGGGAGCGTTTCATCATGCGTTTTGTCAGTGATTTTTAGTGACAAATTTGCTCTCAGCCAACCAGAAGCACGGATTTTAGTAGCTTATGACAGTTATCTGTCAAAATCACCGACAAAACGTTTAATGAAACACTCCCCTGGCTGACAAAACTTAGACTTATATGCAAAGCGTTACATACCCGTTACTGTGACCACAAAGCTGCACATGCCAGTGTTTCCTGCAGCGTCAGTGGATTCACACGTGACAGTTGTTTTCCCGAACACAAAATTGTCATCAGATGTGTGAGAGCAGTTCACAGTTGGGTTGTTATCCACATTGTCAGTTGCATTTGGACGAATGATGACACTTGATGATGAATCTCGTCCGTAATCAGTACCACTCGTTTTATTACGGCAATTGACAATTGGTGCCTCAGTATCTGCAAAGAATATCGTAAATCATAAGTTTATGAAAAAGTTCGTTTTTGTACCACATAATGATATCCAACTTTGTGATCTAGACAATGGATGAGCGTTAAAAAAACCCAGTAAGCATTGAGGATATTCTCATTCACGAGACGAATTTAAATTATCTCACCTATGACTGACACAATGAAGGTGCAGGTTTCTGTATTTCCAGAGTCGTCCATTGCAGTGCAAGTCACATTGGTGTAACCATAAGAGAAAGTATCATTTGAGGTGTGAGAACATACGATTGAAACATCCAAATCGACGTTGTCAGATGCTGATGGATCTATGATAATGTTGCTTGACGTAGATACTCCAATATCCGTTGGGGAAGTTGTACTGGAGCAATCAAGCATTGGATTGCTTTCGTCTATAATTGGAACAGAAATTTCATGAAATGAAAAGAAAGAAAAAGTAATGAATGTGAAATTAAACTTCAACTCTTAAGGTATGTAACTGCATATGTTATTACTGAGAACTGTTAGTTATCAACATTTTATTTATTACCCGTCAAATCATTCTTCATTTAGTTTTATTATTTGGCAAAACGTTTGTGGTTAAAAATTAAGGACTATTCATAATTTGAACCGGCGTGACATATTATGTTATTACAACAAATTTAATATTCGCAGTCTTCCTGGGGAGCGTTTCATCAAGCGTTTTGTCAGTGATTTTTAGTGACAAATTTGCTCTCAGCCAACCAGAAGCACGGATTTTAGTAGCTTATGACAGTTATCTGTAAAAATCACCGACAAAACGCTTGATGAAACACTCCCCTGGCTGACAAAACTTAGACTTATATGCAAAGCGTTACATACCCGTTACTGTGACCACAAAGCTGCACATGCCAGTGTTTCCTGCAGCGTCAGTGGATTCACACGTGACAGTTGTTTTCCCGAACACAAAATTGTCATCAGATGTGTGAGAGCAGTTCACAGTTGGGTTGTTATCCACATTGTCAGTTGCATTTGGACGAATGATGACACTTGATGATGAATCTCGTCCGTAATCAGTAGCAGTCGTTTTATTACGGCAATTGACAATTGGTGCCTCAGTATCTGCACAAGAATATCGTAAATCATAAGTTTATGAAAAAGTTCGTTTTTGTACCACATAATGATATCCAACTTTGTGATCTAGACAATGAATGAGCGTTAAAAAAAACAGTAAGCATTGAGGATACTCTCATTCACGAGACGAATTTAAATTATCTCACCTATGACTGACACAATGAAGGTGCAGGTTTCTGTATTTCCAGAGTCGTCCATTGCAGTGCAAGTCACATTGGTGTAACCATAAGAGAAAGTATCATTTGAGGTGTGAGAACATACAATTGAAATATCCAAATCGACGTTGTCAGATGCTGATGGATCTATGATAATGTTGCTTGACGTAGATACTCCAATATCCGTAGGGGAAGTTGTATTGGAGCAATCAAGCATTGGATTCCTTTCGTCTATAATTGGAACAGAAATTTCATGAAATGAAAAGAAAGAAAAAGAAATGAATGTGAAATTAAACTTCAACTCTTAAGGTATGTAACTGCATATGTTATTACTGAGAACTGTTAGTTATCAACATTTATTTATTACCCGTCAAATCATTCTTCATTTAGTTTTATTATTTGGCAAAACGTTTGTGGTTAAAAATTAAGGACTATTCATAATTTGAACCGCGTGACATATTATGTTATTACAACAAATTTAATATTCGCAGTCTTCCTGGGGAGCGTTTCATCATGCGTTTTGTCAGTGATTTTTAGTGACAAATTTGCTCTCAGCCAACCAGAAGCACGGATTTTAGTAGCTTATGACAGTTATCTGTCAAAATCACCGACAAAACGTTTAATGAAACACTCCCCTGGCTGACAAAACTTAGACTTATATGCAAAGCGTTACATACCCGTTACTGTGACCACAAAGCTGCACATGCCAGTGTTTCCTGCAGCGTCAGTGGATTCACACGTGACATTTGTTTTCCCGAACACAAAATTGTCATCAGATGTGTGAGAGCAGTTCACAGTTGGGTTGTTATCCACATTGTCAGTTGCATTTGGACGAATGATGACACTTGATGATGAATCTCGTCCGTAATCAGTAGCAGTCGTTTTATTACGGCAATTGACAATTGGTGCCTCAGTATCTGCAAAGAATATCGTAAATCATAAGTTTATGAAAAAGTTCGTTTTTGTACCACATAATGATATCCAACTTTGTGATCTAGACAATGATGAGCGTTAAAAAAACCCAGTAAGCATTGAGGATAGTCTCATTCACGAGACGAATTTAAATTATCTCACCTATGACTGACACAATGAAGGTGCAGGTTTCTGTATTTCCAGAGTCGTCCATTGCAGTGCAAGTCACATTGGTGTAACCATAAGAGAAAGTATCATTTGAGGTGTGAGAACATACGATTGAAACATCCAAATCGACGTTGTCAGATGCTGATGGATCTATGATAATGTTGCTTGACGTAGATACTCCAATATCCGTAGGGGAAGTTGTATTGGAGCAATCAAGCATTGGATTCCTTTCGTCTATAATTGGAACAGAAATTTCATGAAATGAAAAGAAAGAAAAAGAAATGAATGTGAAATTAAACTTCAACTCTTAAGGTATGTAACTGCATATGTTATTACTGAGAACTGTTAGTTATCAACATTTTATTTATTACCCGTCAAATCATTCTTCATTTAGTTTTATTAATTGGCAAAACGTTTGTGGTTAAAAATTAAGGACTATTCATAATTTGAACCGGCGTGACATATTATGTTATTACAACAAATTTAACATTCGCAGTCTTCCTGGGGAGCGTTTCATCAAGTGTTTTGTCAGTGATTTTTAGTGACAAATTTGCTCTCAGCCAACCAGAAGCACGGATTTTAGTAGCTTATGACAGTTATCTGTCAAAATCACCGACAAAACGTTTAATGAAACACTCCCTGGCTGACAAAACTTAGACTTATATGCAAAGCGTTACATACCCGTTACTGTGACCACAAAGCTGCACATGCCAGTGTTTCCTGCAGCGTCAGTGGATTCACACGTGACATTTGTTTTCCCGAACACAAAATTGTCATCAGATGTGTGAGAGCAGTTCACAGTTGGGTTGTTATCCACATTGTCAGTTGCATTTGGACGAATGATGACACTTGATGATGAATCTCGTCCGTAATCAGTACCACTCGTTTTATTACGGCAATTGACAATTGGTGCCTCAGTATCTGCAAAGAATATCGTAAATCATAAGTTTATGAAAAAGTTCGTTTTTGTACCACATAATGATATCCAACTTTGTGATCTAGACAATGGATGAGCGTTAAAAAAACCCAGTAAGCATTGAGGATATTCTCATTCACGAGACGAATTTAAATTATCTCACCTATGACTGACACAATGAAGGTGCAGGTTTCTGTATTTCCAGAGTCGTCCATTGCAGTGCAAGTCACATTGGTGTAACCATAAGAGAAAGTATCATTTGAGGTGTGAGAACATACGATTGAAACATCCAAATCGACGTTGTCAGATGCTGATGGATCTATGATAATGTTGCTTGACGTAGATACTCCAATATCCGTAGGGGAAGTTGTATTGGAGCAATCAAGCATTGGATTCCTTTCGTCTATAATTGGAACAGAAATTTCATGAAATGAAAAGAAAGAAAAAGAAATGAATGTGAAATTAAACTTCAACTCTTAAGGTATGTAACTGCATATGTTATTACTGAGAACTGTTAGTTATCAACATTTTATTTATTACCCGTCAAATCATTCTTCATTTAGTTTTATTAATTGGCAAAACGTTTGTGGTTAACAATTAAGGACTATTCATAATTTCAACCGTCGTGACATATTATGTTATTACAACAAATTTAATATTCGCAGTCTTCCTGGGGAGCGTTTCATCATGCGTTTTGTCAGTGATTTTTAGTGACAAATTTGCTCTCAGCCAACCAGAAGCACGGATTTTAGTAGCTTATGACAGTTATCTGTCAAAATCATCGACAAAACGCTTGATGAAACACTCCCCTGGCTGACAAAACTTAGACTTATATGCACAGCGTTACATACCCGTTACTGTGACCACAAAGCTGCACATGCCAGTGTTTCCTGCAGCGTCAGTGGATTCACACGTGACATTTGTTTTCCCGAACACAAAATTGTCATCAGATGTGTGAGAGCAGTTCACAGTTGGGTTGTTATCCACATTGTCAGTTGCATTTGGACGAATGATGACACTTGATGATGAATCTCGTCCGTAATCAGTAGCAGTCGTTTTATTACGGCAATTGACAATTGGTGCCTCAGTATCTGCAAAGAATATCGTAAATCATAAGTTTATGAAAAAGTTCGTTTTTGTACCACATAATGATATCCAACTTTGTGATCTAGACAATGGATGAGCGTTAAAAAAACCCAGTAAGCATTGAGGATATTCTCATTCACGAGACGAATTTAAATTATCTCACCTATGACTGACACAATGAAGGTGCAGGTTTCTGTATTTCCAGAGTCGTCCATTGCAGTGCAAGTCACATTGGTGTAACCATAAGAGAAAGTATCATTTGAGGTGTGAGAACATACGATTGAAACATCCAAATCGACGTTGTCAGATGCTGATGGATCTATGATAATGTTGCTTGACGTAGATACTCCAATATCCGTAGGGGAAGTTGTATTGGAGCAATCAAGCATTGGATTCCTTTCGTCTATAATTGGAACAGAAATTTCATGAAATGAAAAGAAAGAAAAAGAAATGAATGTGAAATTAAACTTCAACTCTTAAGGTATGTAACTGCATATGTTATTACTGAGAACTGTTAGTTATCAACATTTTATTTATTACCCGTCAAATCATTCTTCATTTAGTTTTATTAATTGGCAAAACGTTTGTGGTTAAAAATTAAGGACTATTCATAATTTGAACCGGCGTGACATATTATGTTATTACAACAAATTTAATATTCGCAGTCTTCCTGGGGAGCGTTTCATCAAGCGTTTTGTCAGTGATTTTTAGTGACAAATTTGCTCTCAGCCAACCAGAAGCACGGATTTTAGTAGCTTATGACAGTTATCTGTAAAAATCATGGACAAAACGCTTGATGAAACACTCCCCTGGCTGACAAAACTTAGACTTATATGCACTGCGTTACATACCCGTTACTGTGACCACAAAGCTGCACACGCCAGTGTTTCCTGCAGCGTCAGTGGAGTCACACCTGACAGTTGTTTTCCCGAACACGAAATTGTCATCAGATGTGTGAGAGCAGTACACAGTTGGGTTGTTATCCACATTGTCAGTTGCATTTGGACGAATGATGACACTTGATGATGAATTTCGTCCGTAATCAGTACCACTCGTTTTATTACGGCAATTGACAATTGGTGCCTCAGTATCTGCAAAGAATATCGTAAATCATAAGTTTATGAAAAAGTTCGTTTTTGTACCACATAATGATATCCAACTTTGTGATCTAGACAATGGATCAGCATTAAAAAAAACAGTAAGCATTGAGGATAGTCTCATTCACGAGACGAATTTAAATTATCTCACCTATGACTGACACAATGAAGGTGCAGGTTTCTGTATTTCCAGAGTCGTCCATTGCAGTGCAAGTCACATTGGTGTAACCATAAGAGAAAGTATCATTTGAGGTGTGAGAACATACGATTGAAACATCCAAATCGACGTTGTCAGATGCTGATGGATCTATGATAATGTTGCTTGACGTAGATACTCCAATATCCGTAGGGGAAGTTGTATTGGAGCAATCAAGCATTGGATTCCTTTCGTCTATAATTGGAACAGAAATTTCATGAAATGAAAAGAAAGAAAAAGAAATGAATGTGAAATTAAACTTCAACTCTTAAGGTATGTAACTGCATATGTTATTACTGAGAACTGTTAGTTATCAACATTTTTTTTATTACCCGTCAAATCATTCTTCATTTAGTTTTATTAATTGGCAAAACGTTTGTGGTTAAAAATTAAGGACTATTCATAATTTGAACCGGCGTGACATATTATGTTATTACAACACATTTAACATTCGCAGTCTTCCTGGCGAGCGTTTCATCAAGTGTTTTGTCAGTGATTTTTAGTGACAAATTTGCTCTCAGCCAACCAGAAGCAAGGATTTCAGTAGCTTATGACAGTTATCTGTAAAAATCACCGACAAAACGCTTGATGAAACACTCCCCTGGCTGACAAAACTTAGACTTATATGCAAAGCGTTACATACCCGTTACTGTGACCACAAAGCTGCACATGCCAGTGTTTCCTGCAGCGTCAGTGGATTCACACGTGACAGTTGTTTTCCCGAACACAAAATTGTCATCAGATGTGTGAGAGCAGTTCACAGTTGGGTTGTTATCCACATTGTCAGTTGCATTTGGACGAATGATGACACTTGATGATGAATTTCGTCCGTAATCAGTACCACTCGTTTTATTACGGCAATTGACAATTGGTGCCTCAGTATCTACAAAGAATATCGTAAATCATAAGTTTATGAAAAAGTTCGTTTTTGTACCACATAATGATATCCAACTTTGTGATCTAGACAATGATGAGCGTTAAAAAAACCAGTAAGCATTGAGGATATTCTCATTCACGAGACGAATTTAAATTATCTCACCTATGACTGACACAATGAAGGTGCAGGTTTCTGTATTTCCAGAGTCGTCCATTGCAGTGCAAGTCACATTGGTGTAACCATAAGAGAAAGTATCATTTGAGGTGTGAGAACATACGATTGAAACATCCAAATCGACGTTGTCAGATGCTGATGGATCTATGATAATGTTGCTTGACGTAGATACTCCAATATCCGTAGGGGAAGTTGTATTGGAGCAATCAAGCATTGGATTCCTTTCGTCTATAATTGGAACAGAAATTTCATGAAATGAAAAGAAAGAAAAAGAAATGAATGTGAAATTAAACTTCAACTCTTAAGGTATGTAACTGCATATGTTATTACTGAGAACTGTTAGTTATCAACATTTTATTTATTACCCGTCAAATCATTCTTCATTTAGTTTTATTATTTGGCAAAACGTTTGTGGTTAAAAATTAAGGACTATTCATAATTTGAACCGGCGTGACATATTATGTTATTACAACAAATTTAATATTCGCAGTCTTCCTGGGGAGCGTTTCATCATGCGTTTTGTCAGTGATTTTTAGTGACAAATTTGCTCTCAGCCAACCAGAAGCACGGATTTTAGTAGCTTATGACAGTTATCTGTCAAAATCACCGACAAAACGTTTAATGAAACACTCCCCTGGCTGACAAAACTTAGACTTATATGCAAAGCGTTACATACCCGTTACTGTGACCACAAAGCTGCACATGCCAGTGTTTCCTGCAGCGTCAGTGGATTCACACGTGACATTTGTTTTCCCGAACACAAAATTGTCATCAGATGTGTGAGAGCAGTTCACAGTTGGGTTGTTATCCACATTGTCAGTTGCATTTGGACGAATGATGACACTTGATGATGAATCTCGTCCGTAATCAGTAGCAGTCGTTTTATTACGGCAATTGACAATTGGTGCCTCAGTATCTACAAAGAATATCGTAAATCATAAGTTTATGAAAAAGTTCGTTTTTGTACCACATAATGATATCCAACTTTGTGATCTAGACAATGAATGAGCGTTAAAAAACCCAGTAAGCATTGAGGATATTCTCATTCACGAGACGAATTTAAATTATCTCACCTATGACTGACACAATGAAGGTGCAGGTTTCTGTATTTCCAGAGTCGTCCATTGCAGTGCAAGTCACATTGGTGTAACCATAAGAGAAAGTATCATTTGAGGTGTGAGAACATACAATTGAAATATCCAAATCGACGTTGTCAGATGCTGATGGATCTATGATAATGTTGCTTGACGTAGATACTCCAATATCCGTAGGGGAAGTTGTATTGGAGCAATCAAGCATTGGATTGCTTTCGTCTATAATTGGAACAGAAATTTCATGAAATGAAAAGAAAGAAAAAGAAATGAATGTGAAATTAAACTTCAACTCTTAAGGTATGTAACTGCATATGTTATTACTGAGAACTGTTAGTTATCAACATTTTATTTATTACCGTCAAATCATTCTTCATTTAGTTTTATTAATTGGCAAAACGTTTGTGGTTAACAATTAAGGACTATTCATAATTTCAACCGTCGTGACATATTATGTTATTACAACAAATTTAATATTCGCAGTCTTCCTGGGGAGCGTTTCATCATGCGTTTTGTCAGTGATTTTTAGTGACAAATTTGCTCTCAGCCAACCAGAAGCACGGATTTTAGTAGCTTATGACAGTTATCTGTAAAAATCACCGACAAAACGTTTGATGAAACACTCCCCATGGCTGACAAAACTTAGACTTATATGCAAAGCGTTACATACCCGTTACTGTGACCACAAAGCTGCACATGCCAGTGTTTCCTGCAGCGTCAGTGGATTCACACGTGACATTTGTTTTCCCGAACACAAAATTGTCATCAGATGTGTGAGAGCAGTTCACAGTTGGGTTGTTATCCACATTGTCAGTTGCATTTGGACGAATGATGACACTTGATGATGAATCTCGTCCGTAATCAGTAGCAGTCGTTTTATTACGGCAATTGACAATTGGTGCCTCAGTATCTACAAAGAATATCGTAAATCATAAGTTTATGAAAAAGTTCGTTTTTGTACCATATAATGATATCCAACTTTGTGATCTAGACAATGAATGAGCGTTAAAAACCCCGTAAGCATTGAGGATATTCTCATTCACGAGACGAATTTAAATTATCTCACCTATGACTGACACAATGAAGGTGCAGGTTTCTGTATTTCCAGAGTCGTCCATTGCAGTGCAAGTCACATTGGTGTAACCATAAGAGAAAGTATCATTTGAGGTGTGAGAACATACGATTGAAATATCCAAATCGACGTTGTCAGATGCTGATGGATCTATGATAATGTTGCTTGACGTAGATACTCCAATATCCGTAGGGGAAGTTGTATTGGAGCAATCAAGCATTGGATTCCTTTCGTCTATAATTGGAACAGAAATTTCATGAAATGAAAAGAAAGAAAAAGAAATGAATGTGAAATTAAACTTCAACTCTTAAGGTATGTAACTGCATATGTTATTACTGAGAACTGTTAGTTATCAACACTTTATTTATTAACCGTCAAATCATTCTTCATTTACTTTTATTAATTGGCAAAACGTTTGTGGTTAACAATTAAGGACTATTCATAATTTGAACCGTCGTGACATATTATGTTATTACAAGAAATTTAACATTCGCAGTCTTTCTGGGGAGCGTTTTATCAAGCGTTTTGTCAGTGATTTTTAGTGACAAATAGCTTATGACAGTTATCTGTAAAAATCACTGACAAAACGCTTGATGAAACACTCCCCTGGCTGACAAAACTTAGACTTATATGCACTGCGTTACATACCCGTTACTGTGACCACAAAGCTGCACATGCCAGTGTTTCCTGCAGCGTCAGTGGATTCACACGTGACAGTTGTTTTCCCGAACACAAAATTGTCATCAGATGTGTGAGAGCAGTTCACAGTTGGGTTGTTATCCACATTGTCAGTTGCATTTGGACGAATGATGACACTTGATGATGAATCTCGTCCGTAATCAGTAGCACTCGTTTTATTACGGCAATTGACAATTGGTGCCTCAGTATCTGCAAAGAATATCGTAAATCATAAGTTTATGAAAAAGTTCGTTTTTGTACCACATAATGATATCCAACTTTGTGATCTAGACAATGGATGAGCGTTAAAAAAACCCAGTAAGCATTGAGGATATTCTCATTCACGAGACGAATTTAAATTATCTCACCTATGACTGACACAATGAAGGTGCAGGTTTCTGTATTTCCAGAGTCGTCCATTGCAGTGCAAGTCACATTGGTGTAACCATAAGAGAAAGTATCATTTGAGGTGTGAGAACATACGATTGAAATATCCAAATCGACGTTGTCAGATGCTGATGGATCTATGATAATGTTGCTTGACGTAGATACTCCAATATCCGTAGGGGAAGTTGTATTGGAGCAATCAAGCATTGGATTGCTTTCGTCTATAATTGGAACAGAAATTTCATGAAATGAAAAGAAAGAAAAAGAAATGAATGTGAAATTAAACTTCAACTCTTAAGGTATGTAACTGCATATGTTATTACTGAGAACTGTTAGTTATCAACATTTTTTTTATTACCCGTCAAATCATTCTTCATTTAGTTTTATTAACTGGCAAAACGTTTGTGGTTAACAATTAAGGACTATTCATAATTTCAACCGTCGTGACATATAATGTTATTACAACAAATTTAATATTCGCAGTCTTCCTGGGGAGCGTTTCATCATGCGTTTTGTCAGTGATTTTTAGTGACAAATTTGCTCTCAGCCAACCAGAAGCACGGATTTTAGTAGCTTATGACAGTTATCTGTAAAAATCATCGACAAAACGCTTGATGAAACACTCCCCTGGCTGACAAAACTTAGACTTATATGCAAAGCGTTACATACCCGTTACTGTGACCACAAAGCTGCACATGCCAGTGTTTCCTGCAGCGTCAGTGGATTCACACGTGACATTTGTTTTCCCGAACACAAAATTGTCATCAGATGTGTGAGAGCAGTTCACAGTTGGGTTGTTATCCACATTGTCAGTTGCATTTGGACGAATGATGACACTTGATGATGAATCTCGTCCGTAATCAGTAGCAGTCGTTTTATTACGGCAATTGACAATTGGTGCCTCAGTATCTACAAAGAATATCGTAAATCATAAGTTTATGAAAAAGGTCGTTTTTGTACCACATAATGATATCCAACTTTGTGATCTAGACAATGAATGAGCGTTAAAAAACCCAGTAAGCATTGAGGATATTCTCATTCACGAGACGAATTTAAATTATCTCACCTATGACTGACACAATGAAGGTGCAGGTTTCTGTATTTCCAGAGTCGTCCATTGCAGTGCAAGTCACATTGGTGTAACCATAAGAGAAAGTATCATTTGAGGTGTGAGAACATACGATTGAAATATCCAAATCGACGTTGTCAGATGCTGATGGATCTATGATAATGTTGCTTGACGTAGATACTCCAATATCCGTCGGGGAAGTTGTATTGGAGCAATTAAGCATTGGATTGCTTTTGTCTATAATTGGAACAGAAATTTCATGAAATGAAAAGAAAGAAAAAGTAATGAATGTGAAATTAAACTTCAACTCTTAAGGTTATTACTGAGAACTGTTAGTTATTAACATTTTTTTTATTACCCGTCAAATCATTCTTCATTTAGTTTTATTAACTGGCAAACCGTTTGTGGTTAACAATTAAGGACTATTCATAATTTCAACCGTCGTGACATATTATGTTATTACAACACATTTAACATTCGCAGTCTTCCTGGCGAGCGTTTCATCAAGTGTTTTGTCAGTGATTTTTAGTGCCAAATTTGCTCTCAGCCAACCAGAAGCAAGGATGTCAGTAGCTTATAACAGTTATCGGTAAAAATCACTGACAAAACGCTTGATGAAACACTCCCCTGGCTGACAAAACTTAGACTTATATGCAAAGCGTTACATACCCGTTACTGTGACCACAAAGCTGCACATGCCAGTGTTTCCTGCAGCGTCAGTGGATTCACACGTGACATTTGTTTTCCCGAACACAAAATTGTCATCAGATGTATGAGAGCAGTTCACAGATGGGTTGTTGTCCACGTTGTCTGTTGCATTTGGACGAATGATGACACTTGATGATGAATCTCGTCCGTAATCAGTAGCAGTCGTTTTATTACGGCAATTGACAATTGGTGCCTCAGTATCTACAAAGAATATCGTAAATCATAAGTTTATGAAAAAGGTCGTTTTTGTACCACATAATGATATCCAACTTTGTGATCTAGACAATGGATCAGCATTAAAAAAAACAGTAAGCATTGAGGATAGTCTCATTCACGAGACGAATTTAAATTATCTCACCTATGACTGACACAATGAAGGTGCAGGTTTCTGTATTTCCAGAGTCGTCCATTGCAGTGCAAGTCACATTGGTGTAACCATAAGAGAAAGTATCATTTGAGGTGTGAGAACATACGATTGAAACATCCAAATCGACGTTGTCAGATGCTGATGGATCTATGATAATGTTGCTTGACGTAGATACTCCAATATCCGTCGGGGAAGTTGTATTGGAGCAATTAAGCATTGGATTGCTTTCGTCTATAATTGGAACAGAAATTTCATGAAATGAAAAGAAAGAAAAAGTAATGAATGTGAAATTAAACTTCAACTCTTAAGGTTATTACTGAGAACTGTTAGTTATCAACATTTTTTTCATTACCCGTCAAATCATTCTTCATTTAGTTTTATTAACTGGCAAACCGTTTGTGGTTAACAATTAAGGACTATTCATAATTTCAACCGTCGTGACATATAATGTTATTACAACAAATTTAATATTCGCAGTCTTCCTGGGGAGCGTTTCATCATGCGTTTTGTCAGTGATTTTTAGTGACAAATTTGCTCTCAGCCAACCAGAAGCACGGATTTTAGTAGCTTATGACAGTTATCTGTAAAAATCACTGACAAAACGCTTGATGAAACACTCCCCTGGCTGACAAAACTTAGACTTATATGCAAAGCGTTACATACCCGTTACTGTGACCACAAAGCTGCACATGCCAGTGTTTCCTGCAGCGTCAGTGGATTCACACGTGACATTTGTTTTCCCGAACACAAAATTGTCATCAGATGTGTGAGAGCAGTTCACAGTTGGGTTGTTATCCACATTGTCAGTTGCATTTGGACGAATGATGACACTTGATGATGAATCTCGTCCGTAATCAGTAGCAGTCGTTTTATTACGGCAATTGACAATTGGTGCCTCAGTATCTACAAAGAATATCGTAAATCATAAGTTTATGAAAAAGTTCGTTTTTGTACCACATAATGATATCCAACTTTGTGATCTAGACAATGGATGAGCGTTAAAAAAAACAGTAAGCGTTGAGGATACTCTCATTCACGAGACGAATTTAAATTATCTCACCTATGACTGACACAATGAAGGTGCAGGTTTCTGTATTTCCAGAGTCGTCCATTGCAGTGCAAGTCACATTGGTGTAACCATAAGAGAAAGTATCATTTGAGGTGTGAGAACATACGATTGAAACATCCAAATCGACGTTGTCAGATGCTGATGGATCTATGATAATGTTACTGGACGTAGATACTCCACTATCCGTCGGGGAAGTTGTATTGGAGCAATTAAGCATTGGATTCCTTTCGTCTATAATTGAAACGGAAGTTCATGAATTGAAAAGAAAGAAGAAAAAAAATGAACGTGAAATTTAACTTCAACTCGCTTGGTAATTCTTAAGGTATGTAACTGCATATGTTATTACTGATAGCTGTTAGTTATCAACACTGTATTTAGTAACCGTCAAATCATTCTTCATTTAATTTT
Source organism: Heliocidaris erythrogramma (assembly GCA_025617745.1). Classification (NCBI taxonomy): domain Eukaryota; kingdom Metazoa; phylum Echinodermata; class Echinoidea; order Camarodonta; family Echinometridae; genus Heliocidaris; species Heliocidaris erythrogramma. The sequence continues at coordinate 44,519,696 of CM046859.1, read as the reverse complement.
ATTAATTGGCAAAACGTTTGTGGTTTACAATTAAGGACTATTCATAATTTCAACCGTCGTGACATATTATGTTATTACAAGAAATTTAACATTCGCAGTCTTTCTGGGGAGCGTTTTATCAAGCGTTTTGTCAGTGATTTTTAGTGACAAATAGCTTATGACAGTTATCTGTAAAAATCACTGACTAAACGCTTGATGAAACACTCCCCTGGCTGACAAAAATTAGACTTATATGCACTGCGTTACATACCCGTTACTGTGACCACAAAGCTGCACATGCCAGTGTTTCCAGCAGCGTCAGTGGATTCACACGTGACAGTTGTTTTCCCGAACACAAAATTGTCATCAGATGTGTGAGAGCAGTTCACAGTTGGGTTGTTATCCACATTGTCAGTTGCATTTGGACGAATGATAACACTTGATGATGAATCTCGTCCGTAATCAGTAGCACTCGTTTTATTACGGCAGTTGACAATTGGTGCCTCAGTATCTACAAAGAGTATCGTAAATCATAAGTTTATGAAAAAGTTCGTTTTTGTACCACATAATGATATCGAACTTTATGATCTAGACAATGGATGAGCGTTAAAAAAACCCAGTAAGCATTGAGGATATTCTCATTCACGAGATGAATTTAAATTATCTCACCTATGACTGACACAATGAAGGTGCAGGTTTCTGTATTTCCAGAGTCGTCCATTGCAGTGCAAGTCACATTGGTGTAACCATAAGAGAAAGTATCATTTGAGGTGTGAGAACATACGATTGAAACATCCAAATCGACGTTGTCAGATGCTGATGGATCTATGATAATGTTACTGGACGTAGATACTCCACTATCCGTCGGGGAAGTTGTATTGGAGCAATTAAGCATTGGATTCCTTTCGTCTATAATTGAAACGGAAGTTCATGAATTGAAAAGAAAGAAGAAAAAAAATGAACGTGAAATTTAACTTCAACTCGCTTGGTAATTCTTAAGGTATGTAACTGCATATGTTATTACTGATAGCTGTTAGTTATCAACACTGTATTTAGTAACCGTCAAATCATTCTTCATTTACTTTTATTAATTGGCAAAACGTTTGTGGTTAACAATTAAGGACTATTCATAATTTGAACCGTCGTGACATATTATGTTATTACAAGAAATTTAACATTCGCAGTCTTTCTGGGGAGCGTTTTATCAAGCGTTTTGTCAGTGATTTTTAGTGACAAATTTGCTCTCAGCCAACCAGAAGCAAGGATGTCAGTAGCTTATAACAGTTATCTGTAAAAATCACCGACGAAACGCTTGATGAAACACTCCCCGGCTGACAAAACTTAGACTTATATGCAAAGCGTTACATACCCGTTACTGTGACCACAAAGCTGCACATGCCAGTGTTTCCTGCAGCGTCAGTGGATTCACACGTGACAGTTGTTTTCCCGAACACAAAATTGTCATCAGATGTGTGAGAGCAGTTCACAGTTGGGTTGTTATCCACATTGTCAGTTGCATTTGGACGAATGATGACACTTGATGATGAATCTCGTCCGTAATCAGTAGCACTCGTTTTATTACGGCAGTTGACAATTGGTGCCTCAGTATCTACAAAGAGTATCGTAAATCATAAGTTTATGAAAAAGTTCGTTTTTGTACCACATAATGATATCCAACTTTGTGATCTAGACAATGATGAGCGTTAAAAAACCCAGTAAGCATTGAGGATATTCTCATTCACGAGACGAATTTAAATTATCTCACCTATGACTGACACAATGAAGGTGCAGGTTTCTGTATTTCCAGAGTCGTCCATTGCAGTGCAAGTCACATTGGTGTAACCATAAGAGAAAGTATCATTTGAGGTGTGAGAACATACGATTGAAACATCCAAATCGACGTTGTCAGATGCTGATGGATCTATGATAATGTTACTGGACGTAGATACTCCACTATCCGTCGGGGAAGTTGTATTGGAGCAATTAAGCATTGGATTCCTTTCGTCTATAATTGAAACGGAAGTTCATGAATTGAAAAGAAAGAAGAAAAAAAAATGAACGTGAAATTTAACTTCAACTCGCTTGGTAATTCTTAAGGTATGTAACTGCATATGTTATTACTGATAGCTGTTAGTTATCAACACTGTATTTAGTAACCGTCAAATCATTCTTCATTTACTTTTAATAATTGGCAAAACGTTAGTGGTTAACAATTAAGGACTATTCATAATTTGAACCGTCGTGACATATTATGTTATTACAAGAAATTTAACATTCGCAGTCTTTCTGGGGAGCGTTTTATCAAGCGTTTTGTCAGTGATTTTTAGTGACAAATAGCTTATGACAGTTATCTGTAAAAATCACTGACTAAACGCTTGATGAAACACTCCCCTGGCTGACAAAAATTAGACTTATATGCACTGCGTTACATACCCGTTACTGTGACCACAAAGCTGCACATGCCAGTGTTTCCAGCAGCGTCAGTGGATTCACACGTGACAGTTGTTTTCCCGAACACAAAATTGTCATCAGATGTGTGAGAGCAGTTCACAGTTGGGTTGTTATCCACATTGTCAGTTGCATTTGGACGAATGATAACACTTGATGATGAATCTCGTCCGTAATCAGTAGCACTCGTTTTATTACGGCAGTTGACAATTGGTGCCTCAGTATCTACAAAGAGTATCGTAAATCATAAGTTTATGAAAAAGTTCGTTTTTGTACCACATAATGATATCGAACTTTATGATCTAGACAATGGATGAGCGTTAAAAAAACCCAGTAAGCATTGAGGATATTCTCATTCACGAGATGAATTTAAATTATCTCACCTATGACTGACACAATGAAGGTGCAGGTTTCTGTATTTCCAGAGTCGTCCATTGCAGTGCAAGTCACATTGGTGTAACCATAAGAGAAAGTATCATTTGAGGTGTGAGAACATACGATTGAAACATCCAAATCGACGTTGTCAGATGCTGATGGATCTATGATAATGTTACTGGACGTAGATACTCCACTATCCGTCGGGGAAGTTGTATTGGAGCAATTAAGCATTGGATTCCTTTCGTCTATAATTGAAACGGAAGTTCATGAATTGAAAAGAAAGAAGAAAAAAAATGAACGTGAAATTTAACTTCAACTCGCTTGGTAATTCTTAAGGTATGTAACTGCATATGTTATTACTGATAGCTGTTAGTTATCAACACTGTATTTAGTAACCGTCAAATCATTCTTCATTTACTTTTATTAATTGGCAAAACGTTTGTGGTTAACAATTAAGGACTATTCATAATTTCAACCGTCGTGACATATTATGTTATTACAACAAATTTAACATTCGCAGTCTTCCTGGGGAGCGTTTCATCAAGCGTTTTGTCAGTGATTTTTAGTGACAAATTTGCTCTCAGCCAACCAGAAGCAAGGATGTCAGTAGCTTATGACAGTTATCTGTAAAAATCACCGACGAAACGCTTGATGAAACACTCCCCGGCTGACAAAACTTAGACTTATATGCACTGCGTTACATACCCGTTACTGTGACCACAAAGCTGCACATGCCAGTGTTTCCAGCAGCGTCAGTGGATTCACACGTGACAGTTGTTTTCCCGAACACAAAATTGTCATCAGATGTGTGAGAGCAGTTCACAGTTGGGTTGTTATCCACATTGTCAGTTGCATTTGGACGAATGATGACACTTGATGATGAATCTCGTCCGTAATCAGTAGCACTCGTTTTATTACGGCAGTTGACAATTGGTGCCTCAGTATCTACAAAGAATATCGTAAATCATAAGTTTATGAAAAAGTTCGTTTTTGTACCACATAATGATATCCAACTTTGTGATCTAGACAATGATGAGCGTTAAAAAAACCCAGTAAGCATTGAGGATATTCTCATTCACGAGACGAATTTAAATTATCTCACCTATGACTGACACAATGAAGGTGCAGGTTTCTGTATTTCCAGAGTCGTCCATTGCAGTGCAAGTCACATTGGTGTAACCATAAGAGAAAGTATCATTTGAGGTGTGAGAACATACGATTGAAACATCCAAATCGACGTTGTCAGATGCTGATGGATCTATGATAATGTTACTGGACGTAGATACTCCACTATCCGTCGGGGAAGTTGTATTGGAGCAATTAAGCATTGGATTCCTTTCGTCTATAATTGAAACGGAAGTTCATGAATTGAAAAGAAAGAAGAAAAAAAATGAACGTGAAATTTAACTTCAACTCGCTTGGTAATTCTTAAGGTATGTAACTGCATATGTTATTACTGATAGCTGTTAGTTATCAACACTGTATTTAGTAACCGTCAAATCATTCTTCATTTACTTTTATTAATTGGCAAAACGTTTGTGGTTAACAATTAAGGACTATTCATAATTTCAACCGTCGTGACATATTATGTTATTACAAGAAATTTAACATTCGCAGTCTTTCTGGGGAGCGTTTTATCAAGCGTTTTGTCAGTGATTTTTAGTGACAAATTTGCTCTCAGCCAACCAGAAGCACGGATTTTAGTAGCTTATGACAGTTATCTGTAAAAATCACCGACGAAACGCTTGATGAAACACTCCCCGGCTGACAAAACTTAGACTTATATGCACTGCGTTACATACCCGTTACTGTGACCACAAAGCTGCACATGCCAGTGTTTCCAGCAGCGTCAGTGGATTCACACGTGACAGTTGTTTTCCCGAACACAAAATTGTCATCAGATGTGTGAGAGCAGTTCACAGTTGGGTTGTTATCCACATTGTCAGTTGCATTTGGACGAATGATGACACTTGATGATGAATCTCGTCCGTAATCAGTAGCACTCGTTTTATTACGGCAGTTGACAATTGGTGCCTCAGTATCTACAAAGAATATCGTAAATCATAAGTTTATGAAAAAGTTCGTTTTTGTACCACATAATGATATCCAACTTTGTGATCTAGACAATGAATGAGCGTTAAAAAACCCGTAAGCATTGAGGATATTCTCATTCACGAGACGAATTTAAATTATCTCACCTATGACTGACACAATGAAGGTGCAGGTTTCTGTATTTCCAGAGTCGTCCATTGCAGTGCAAGTCACATTGGTGTAACCATAAGAGAAAGTATCATTTGAGGTGTGAGAACATACGATTGAAACATCCAAATCGACGTTGTCAGATGCTGATGGATCTATGATAATGTTACTGGACGTAGATACTCCACTATCCGTCGGGGAAGTTGTATTGGAGCAATTAAGCATTGGATTCCTTTCGTCTATAATTGAAACGGAAGTTCATGAATTGAAAAGAAAGAAGAAAAAAAAATGAACGTGAAATTTAACTTCAACTCGCTTGGTAATTCTTAAGGTATGTAACTGCATATGTTATTACTGATAGCTGTTAGTTATCAACACTGTATTTAGTAACCGTCAAATCATTCTTCATTTACTTTTATTAATTGGCAAAACGTTTGTGGTTAACAATTAAGGACTATTCATAATTTGAACCGTCGTGACATATTATGTTATTACAAGAAATTTAACATTCGCAGTCTTTCTGGGGAGCGTTTTATCAAGCGTTTTGTCAGTGATTTTTAGTGACAAATTTGCTCTCAGCCAACCAGAAGCAAGGATGTCAGTAGCTTATAACAGTTATCTGTAAAAATCACTGACAAAACGCTTGATGAAACACTCCCCTGGCTGACAAAACTTAGACTTATATGCACTGCGTTACATACCCGTTACTGTGACCACAAAGCTGCACATGCCAGTGTTTCCAGCAGCGTCAGTGGATTCACACGTGACAGTTGTTTTCCCGAACACAAAATTGTCATCAGATGTGTGAGAGCAGTTCACAGTTGGGTTGTTATCCACATTGTCAGTTGCATTTGGACGAATGATGACACTTGATGATGAATCTCGTCCGTAATCAGTAGCACTCGTTTTATTACGGCAGTTGACAATTGGTGCCTCAGTATCTACAAAGAATATCGTAAATCATAAGTTTATGAAAAAGTTCGTTTTTGTACCACATAATGATATCCAACTTTGTGATCTAGACAATGGATGAGCGTTAAAAAAACCCAGTAAGCATTGAGGATATTCTCATTCACGAGACGAATTTAAATTATCTCACCTATGACTGACACAATGAAGGTGCAGGTTTCTGTATTTCCAGAGTCGTCCATTGCAGTGCAAGTCACATTGGTGTAACCATAAGAGAAAGTATCATTTGAGGTGTGAGAACATACGATTGAAACATCCAAATCGACGTTGTCAGATGCTGATGGATCTATGATAATGTTACTGGACGTAGATACTCCACTATCCGTCGGGGAAGTTGTATTGGAGCAATTAAGCATTGGATTCCTTTCGTCTATAATTGAAACGGAAGTTCATGAATTGAAAAGAAAGAAGAAAAAAAATGAACGTGAAATTTAACTTCAACTCGCTTGGTAATTCTTAAGGTATGTAACTGCATATGTTATTACTGATAGCTGTTAGTTATCAACACTGTATTTAGTAACCGTCAAATCATTCTTCATTTACTTTTATTAATTGGCAAAACGTTTGTGGTTAACAATTAAGGACTATTCATAATTTCAACCGTCGTGACATATTATGTTATTACAAGAAATTTAACATTCGCAGTCTTTCTGGGGAGCGTTTTATCAAGCGTTTTGTCAGTGATTTTTAGTGACAAATTTGCTCTCAGCCAACCAGAAGCAAGGATGTCAGTAGCTTATGACAGTTATCTGTAAAAATCACCGACGAAACGCTTGATGAAACACTCCCCGGCTGACAAAACTTAGACTTATATGCAAAGCGTTACATACCCGTTACTGTGACCACAAAGCTGCACATGCCAGTGTTTCCTGCAGCGTCAGTGGATTCACACGTGACAGTTGTTTTCCCGAACACAAAATTGTCATCAGATGTGTGAGAGCAGTTCACAGTTGGGTTGTTATCCACATTGTCAGTTGCATTTGGACGAATGATGACACTTGATGATGAATCTCGTCCGTAATCAGTAGCACTCGTTTTATTACGGCAGTTGACAATTGGTGCCTCAGTATCTACAAAGAATATCGTAAATCATAAGTTTATGAAAAAGTTCGTTTTTGTACCACATAATGATATCCCACTTTGTGATCTAGACAATGGATGAGCGTTAAAAAACCCAGTAAGCATTGAGGATATTCTCATTCACGAGACGAATTTAAATTATCTCACCTATGACTGACACAATGAAGGTGCAGGTTTCTGTATTTCCAGAGTCGTCCATTGCAGTGCAAGTCACATTGGTGTAACCATAAGAGAAAGTATCATTTGAGGTGTGAGAACATACGATTGAAACATCCAAATCGACGTTGTCAGATGCTGATGGATCTATGATAATGTTACTGGACGTAGATACTCCACTATCCGTCGGGGAAGTTGTATTGGAGCAATTAAGCATTGGATTCCTTTCGTCTATAATTGAAACGGAAGTTCATGAATTGAAAAGAAAGAAGAAAAAAAAATGAACGTGAAATTTAACTTCAACTCGCTTGGTAATTCTTAAGGTATGTAACTGCATATGTTATTACTGATAGCTGTTAGTTATCAACACTGTATTTAGTAACCGTCAAATCATTCTTCATTTACTTTTATTAATTGGCAAAACGTTTGTGGTTAACAATTAAGGACTATTCATAATTTGAACCGTCGTGACATATTATGTTATTACAAGAAATTTAACATTCGCAGTCTTTCTGGGGAGCGTTTTATCAAGCGTTTTGTCAGTGATTTTTAGTGACAAATTTGCTCTCAGCCAACCAGAGGCACGGATTTTAGTAGCTTATGACAGTTATCTGTAAAAATCACCGACGAAACGCTTGATGAAACACTCCCCGGCTGACAAAACTTAGACTTATATGCAAAGCGTTACATACCCGTTACTGTGACCACAAAGCTGCACATGCCAGTGTTTCCTGCAGCGTCAGTGGATTCACACGTGACAGTTGTTTTCCCGAACACAAAATTGTCATCAGATGTGTGAGAGCAGTTCACAGTTGGGTTGTTATCCACATTGTCAGTTGCATTTGGACGAATGATGACACTTGATGATGAATCTCGTCCGTAATCAGTAGCACTCGTTTTATTACGGCAGTTGACAATTGGTGCCTCAGTATCTACAAAGAATATCGTAAATCATAAGTTTATGAAAAAGTTCGTTTTTGTACCACATAATGATATCCAACTTTGTGATCTAGACAATGATGAGCGTTAAAAAAACCCAGTAAGCATTGAGGATATTCTCATTCACGAGACGAATTTAAATTATCTCACCTATGACTGACACAATGAAGGTGCAGGTTTCTGTATTTCCAGAGTCGTCCATTGCAGTGCAAGTCACATTGGTGTAACCATAAGAGAAAGTATCATTTGAGGTGTGAGAACATACGATTGAAACATCCAAATCGACGTTGTCAGATGCTGATGGATCTATGATAATGTTACTGGACGTAGATACTCCACTATCCGTCGGGGAAGTTGTATTGGAGCAATTAAGCATTGGATTCCTTTCGTCTATAATTGAAACGGAAGTTCATGAATTGAAAAGAAAGAAGAAAAAAAATGAACGTGAAATTTAACTTCAACTCGCTTGGTAATTCTTAAGGTATGTAACTGCATATGTTATTACTGATAGCTGTTAGTTATCAACACTGTATTTAGTAACCGTCAAATCATTCTTCATTTACTTTTATTAATTGGCAAAACGTTTGTGGTTAACAATTAAGGACTATTCATAATTTCAACCGTCGTGACATATTATGTTATTACAACAAATTTAACATTCGCAGTCTTCCTGGGGAGCGTTTCATCAAGCGTTTTGTCAGTGATTTTTAGTGACAAATTTGCTCTCAGCCAACCAGAGGCAAGGATGTCAGTAGCTTATAACAGTTATCTGTAAAAATCACTGACAAAACGCTTGATGAAACACTCCCCTGGCTGACAAAACTTAGACTTATATGCACTGCGTTACATACCCGTTACTGTGACCACAAAGCTGCACATGCCAGTGTTTCCTGCAGCGTCAGTGGATTCACACGTGACAGTTGTTTTCCCGAACACAAAATTGTCATCAGATGTGTGAGAGCAGTTCACAGTTGGGTTGTTATCCACATTGTCAGTTGCATTTGGACGAATGATGACACTTGATGATGAATCTCGTCCGTAATCAGTAGCACTCGTTTTATTACGGCAGTTGACAATTGGTGCCTCAGTATCTACAAAGAGTATCGTAAATCATAAGTTTATGAAAAAGTTCGTTTTTGTACCACATAATGATATCCAACTTTGTGATCTAGACAATGGATGAGCGTTAAAAAAACCCAGTAAGCATTGAGGATATTCTCATTCACGAGACGAATTTAAATTATCTCACCTATGACTGACACAATGAAGGTGCAGGTTTCTGTATTTCCAGAGTCGTCCATTGCAGTGCAAGTCACATTGGTGTAACCATAAGAGAAAGTATCATTTGAGGTGTGAGAACATACGATTGAAACATCCAAATCGACGTTGTCAGATGCTGATGGATCTATGATAATGTTACTGGACGTAGATACTCCACTATCCGTCGGGGAAGTTGTATTGGAGCAATTAAGCATTGGATTCCTTTCGTCTATAATTGAAACGGAAGTTCATGAATTGAAAAGAAAGAAGAAAAAAAAATGAACGTGAAATTTAACTTCAACTCGCTTGGTAATTCTTAAGGTATGTAACTGCATATGTTATTACTGATAGCTGTTAGTTATCAACACTGTATTTAGTAACCGTCAAATCATTCTTCATTTACTTTTATTAATTGGCAAAACGTTTGTGGTTAACAATTAAGGACTATTCATAATTTGAACCGTCGTGACATATTATGTTATTACAAGAAATTTAACATTCGCAGTCTTTCTGGGGAGCGTTTTATCAAGCGTTTTGTCAGTGATTTTTAGTGACAAATTTGCTCTCAGCCAACCAGAGGCACGGATTTTAGTAGCTTATGACAGTTATCTGTAAAAATCACCGACGAAACGCTTGATGAAACACTCCCCGGCTGACAAAAATTAGACTTATATGCACTGCGTTACATACCCGTTACTGTGACCACAAAGCTGCACATGCCAGTGTTTCCAGCAGCGTCAGTGGATTCACACGTGACAGTTGTTTTCCCGAACACAAAATTGTCATCAGATGTGTGAGAGCAGTTCACAGTTGGGTTGTTATCCACATTGTCAGTTGCATTTGGACGAATGATAACACTTGATGATGAATCTCGTCCGTAATCAGTAGCACTCGTTTTATTACGGCAGTTGACAATTGGTGCCTCAGTATCTACAAAGAGTATCGTAAATCATAAGTTTATGAAAAAGTTCGTTTTTGTACCACATAATGATATCGAACTTTGTGATCTAGACAATGGATGAGCGTTAAAAAACCCCAGTAAGCATTGAGGATATTCTCATTCACGAGATGAATTTAAATTATCTCACCTATGACTGACACAATGAAGGTGCAGGTTTCTGTATTTCCAGAGTCGTCCATTGCAGTGCAAGTCACATTGGTGTAACCATAAGAGAAAGTATCATTTGAGGTGTGAGAACATACGATTGAAACATCCAAATCGACGTTGTCAGATGCTGATGGATCTATGATAATGTTACTGGACGTAGATACTCCACTATCCGTCGGGGAAGTTGTATTGGAGCAATTAAGCATTGGATTCCTTTCGTCTATAATTGAAACGGAAGTTCATGAATTGAAAAGAAAGAAGAAAAAAAAATGAACGTGAAATTTAACTTCAACTCGCTTGGTAATTCTTAAGGTATGTAACTGCATATGTTATTACTGATAGCTGTTAGTTATCAACACTGTATTTAGTAACCGTCAAATCATTCTTCATTTACTTTTATTAATTGGCAAAACGTTTGTGGTTAACAATTAAGGACTATTCATAATTTGAACCGTCGTGACATATTATGTTATTACAACAAATTTAACATTCGCAGTCTTCCTGGGGAGCGTTTCATCAAGCGTTTTGTCAGTGATTTTTAGTGACAAATTTGCTCTCAGCCAACCAGAAGCAAGGATGTCAGTAGCTTATAACAGTTATCTGTAAAAATCACCGACGAAACGCTTGATGAAACACTCCCCGGCTGACAAAACTTAGACTTATATGCAAAGCGTTACATACCCGTTACTGTGACCACAAAGCTGCACATGCCAGTGTTTCCAGCAGCGTCAGTGGATTCACACGTGACAGTTGTTTTCCCGAACACAAAATTGTCATCAGATGTGTGAGAGCAGTTCACAGTTGGGTTGTTATCCACATTGTCAGTTGCATTTGGACGAATGATGACACTTGATGATGAATCTCGTCCGTAATCAGTAGCACTCGTTTTATTACGGCAGTTGACAATTGGTGCCTCAGTATCTACAAAGAGTATCGTAAATCATAAGTTTATGAAAAAGTTCGTTTTTGTACCACATAATGATATCCAACTTTGTGATCTAGACAATGAATGAGCGTTAAAAAACCCCGTAAGCATTGAGGATATTCTCATTCACGAGACGAATTTAAATTATCTCACCTATGACTGACACAATGAAGGTGCAGGTTTCTGTATTTCCAGAGTCGTCCATTGCAGTGCAAGTCACATTGGTGTAACCATAAGAGAAAGTATCATTTGAGGTGTGAGAACATACGATTGAAACATCCAAATCGACGTTGTCAGATGCTGATGGATCTATGATAATGTTACTGGACGTAGATACTCCACTATCCGTCGGGGAAGTTGTATTGGAGCAATTAAGCATTGGATTCCTTTCGTCTATAATTGAAACGGAAGTTCATGAATTGAAAAGAAAGAAGAAAAAAAAATGAACGTGAAATTTAACTTCAACTCGCTTGGTAATTCTTAAGGTATGTAACTGCATATGTTATTACTGATAGCTGTTAGTTATCAACACTGTATTTAGTAACCGTCAAATCATTCTTCATTTACTTTTATTAATTGGCAAAACGTTTGTGGTTAACAATTAAGGACTATTCATAATTTGAACCGTCGTGACATATTATGTTATTACAAGAAATTTAACATTCGCAGTCTTTCTGGGGAGCGTTTTATCAAGCGTTTTGTCAGTGATTTTTAGTGACAAATTTGCTCTCAGCCAACCAGAAGCAAGGATGTCAGTAGCTTATAACAGTTATCTGTAAAAATCACTGACAAAACGCTTGATGAAACACTCCCCTGGCTGACAAAACTTAGACTTATATGCACTGCGTTACATACCCGTTACTGTGACCACAAAGCTGCACATGCCAGTGTTTCCTGCAGCGTCAGTGGATTCACACGTGACAGTTGTTTTCCCGAACACAAAATTGTCATCAGATGTGTGAGAGCAGTTCACAGTTGGGTTGTTATCCACATTGTCAGTTGCATTTGGACGAATGATGACACTTGATGATGAATCTCGTCCGTAATCAGTAGCACTCGTTTTATTACGGCAGTTGACAATTGGTGCCTCAGTATCTACAAAGAATATCGTAAATCATAAGTTTATGAAAAAGTTCGTTTTTGTACCACATAATGATATCCAACTTTGTGATCTAGACAATGAATGAGCGTTAAAAAACCCCGTAAGCATTGAGGATATTCTCATTCACGAGACGAATTTAAATTATCTCACCTATGACTGACACAATGAAGGTGCAGGTTTCTGTATTTCCAGAGTCGTCCATTGCAGTGCAAGTCACATTGGTGTAACCATAAGAGAAAGTATCATTTGAGGTGTGAGAACATACGATTGAAACATCCAAATCGACGTTGTCAGATGCTGATGGATCTATGATAATGTTACTGGACGTAGATACTCCACTATCCGTCGGGGAAGTTGTATTGGAGCAATTAAGCATTGGATTCCTTTCGTCTATAATTGAAACGGAAGTTCATGAATTGAAAAGAAAGAAGAAAAAAAAATGAACGTGAAATTTAACTTCAACTCGCTTGGTAATTCTTAAGGTATGTAACTGCATATGTTATTACTGATAGCTGTTAGTTATCAACACTGTATTTAGTAACCGTCAAATCATTCTTCATTTACTTTTATTAATTGGCAAAACGTTTGTGGTTAACAATTAAGGACTATTCATAATTTGAACCGTCGTGACATATTATGTTATTACAAGAAATTTAACATTCGCAGTCTTTCTGGGGAGCGTTTTATCAAGCGTTTTGTCAGTGATTTTTAGTGACAAATTTGCTCTCAGCCAACCAGAAGCAAGGATTTCAGTAGCTTATGACAGTTATCTGTAAAAATCACTGACTAAACGCTTGATGAAACACTCCCCTGGCTGACAAAACTTAGACTTATATGCACTGCGTTACATACCCGTTACTGTGACCACAAAGCTGCACATGCCAGTGTTTCCAGCAGCGTCAGTGGATTCACACGTGACAGTTGTTTTCCCGAACACAAAATTGTCATCAGATGTGTGAGAGCAGTTCACAGTTGGGTTGTTATCCACATTGTCAGTTGCATTTGGACGAATGATAACACTTGATGATGAATCTCGTCCGTAATCAGTAGCACTCGTTTTATTACGGCAGTTGACAATTGGTGCCTCAGTATCTACAAAGAATATCGTAAATCATAAGTTTATGAAAAAGTTCGTTTTTGTACCACATAATGATATCCAACTTTGTGATCTAGACAATGGATGAGCGTTAAAAAAACCCAGTAAGCATTGAGGATATTCTCATTCACGAGACGAATTTAAATTATCTCACCTATGACTGACACAATGAAGGTGCAGGTTTCTGTATTTCCAGAGTCGTCCATTGCAGTGCAAGTCACATTGGTGTAACCATAAGAGAAAGTATCATTTGAGGTGTGAGAACATACGATTGAAACATCCAAATCGACGTTGTCAGATGCTGATGGATCTATGATAATGTTACTGGACGTAGATACTCCACTATCCGTCGGGGAAGTTGTATTGGAGCAATTAAGCATTGGATTCCTTTCGTCTATAATTGAAACGGAAGTTCATGAATTGAAAAGAAAGAAGAAAAAAAAATGAACGTGAAATTTAACTTCAACTCGCTTGGTAATTCTTAAGGTATGTAACTGCATATGTTATTACTGATAGCTGTTAGTTATCAACACTGTATTTAGTAACCGTCAAATCATTCTTCATTTACTTTTATTAATTGGCAAAACGTTTGTGGTTAACAATTAAGGACTATTCATAATTTGAACCGTCGTGACATATTATGTTATTACAACAAATTTAACATTCGCAGTCTTCCTGGGGAGCGTTTTATCAAGCGTTTTGTCAGTGATTTTTAGTGACAAATTTGCTCTCAGCCAACCAGAAGCACGGATTTTAGTAGCTTATGACAGTTATCTGTAAAAATCACTGACTAAACGCTTGATGAAACACTCCCCTGGCTGACAAAAATTAGACTTATATGCACTGCGTTACATACCCGTTACTGTGACCACAAAGCTGCACATGCCAGTGTTTCCTGCAGCGTCAGTGGATTCACACGTGACAGTTGTTTTCCCGAACACAAAATTGTCATCAGATGTGTGAGAGCAGTTCACAGTTGGGTTGTTATCCACATTGTCAGTTGCATTTGGACGAATGATGACACTTGATGATGAATCTCGTCCGTAATCAGTAGCACTCGTTTTATTACGGCAGTTGACAATTGGTGCCTCAGTATCTACAAAGAATATCGTAAATCATAAGTTTATGAAAAAGTTCGTTTTTGTACCACATAATGATATCCAACTTTGTGATCTAGACAATGGATGAGCGTTAAAAAACCCAGTAAGCATTGAGGATATTCTCATTCACGAGACGAATTTAAATTATCTCACCTATGACTGACACAATGAAGGTGCAGGTTTCTGTATTTCCAGAGTCGTCCATTGCAGTGCAAGTCACATTGGTGTAACCATAAGAGAAAGTATCATTTGAGGTGTGAGAACATACGATTGAAACATCCAAATCGACGTTGTCAGATGCTGATGGATCTATGATAATGTTACTGGACGTAGATACTCCACTATCCGTCGGGGAAGTTGTATTGGAGCAATTAAGCATTGGATTCCTTTCGTCTATAATTGAAACGGAAGTTCATGAATTGAAAAGAAAGAAGAAAAAAAAATGAACGTGAAATTTAACTTCAACTCGCTTGGTAATTCTTAAGGTATGTAACTGCATATGTTATTACTGATAGCTGTTAGTTATCAACACTGTATTTAGTAACCGTCAAATCATTCTTCATTTACTTTTATTAATTGGCAAAACGTTTGTGGTTAACAATTAAGGACTATTCATAATTTGAACCGTCGTGACATATTATGTTATTACAACAAATTTAACATTCGCAGTCTTCCTGGGGAGCGTTTCATCAAGCGTTTTGTCAGTGATTTTTAGTGACAAATTTGCTCTCAGCCAACCAGAAGCAAGGATGTCAGTAGCTTATGACAGTTATCTGTAAAAATCACTGACTAAACGCTTGATGAAACACTCCCCTGGCTGACAAAAATTAGACTTATATGCACTGCGTTACATACCCGTTACTGTGACCACAAAGCTGCACATGCCAGTGTTTCCTGCAGCGTCAGTGGATTCACACGTGACAGTTGTTTTCCCGAACACAAAATTGTCATCAGATGTGTGAGAGCAGTTCACAGTTGGGTTGTTATCCACATTGTCAGTTGCATTTGGACGAATGATGACACTTGATGATGAATCTCGTCCGTAATCAGTAGCACTCGTTTTATTACGGCAGTTGACAATTGGTGCCTCAGTATCTACAAAGAATATCGTAAATCATAAGTTTATGAAAAAGTTCGTTTTTGTACCACATAATGATATCCAACTTTGTGATCTAGACAATGGATGAGCGTTAAAAAACCCAGTAAGCATTGAGGATATTCTCATTCACGAGACGAATTTAAATTATCTCACCTATGACTGACACAATGAAGGTGCAGGTTTCTGTATTTCCAGAGTCGTCCATTGCAGTGCAAGTCACATTGGTGTAACCATAAGAGAAAGTATCATTTGAGGTGTGAGAACATACGATTGAAACATCCAAATCGACGTTGTCAGATGCTGATGGATCTATGATAATGTTACTGGACGTAGATACTCCACTATCCGTCGGGGAAGTTGTATTGGAGCAATTAAGCATTGGATTCCTTTCGTCTATAATTGAAACGGAAGTTCATGAATTGAAAAGAAAGAAGAAAAAAAAATGAACGTGAAATTTAACTTCAACTCGCTTGGTAATTCTTAAGGTATGTAACTGCATATGTTATTACTGATAGCTGTTAGTTATCAACACTGTATTTATTAACCGTCAAATCATTCTTCATTTACTTTTATTAATTGGCAAAACGTTTGTGGTTAACAATTAAGGACTATTCATAATTTGAACCGTCGTGACATATTATGTTATTACAACAAATTTAACATTCGCAGTCTTCCTGGGGAGCGTTTCATCAAGCGTTTTGTCAGTGATTTTTAGTGACAAATTTGCTCTCAGCCAACCAGAAGCAAGGATTTCAGTAGCTTATGACAGTTATCTGTAAAAATCACTGACAAAACGCTTGATGAAACACTCCCCTGGCTGACAAAACTTAGACTTATATGCACTGCGTTACATACCCGTTACTGTGACCACAAAGCTGCACATGCCAGTGTTTCCAGCAGCGTCAGTGGATTCACACGTGACAGTTGTTTTCCCGAACACAAAATTGTCATCAGATGTGTGAGAGCAGTTCACAGTTGGGTTGTTATCCACATTGTCAGTTGCATTTGGACGAATGATGACACTTGATGATGAATCTCGTCCGTAATCAGTAGCACTCGTTTTATTACGGCAGTTGACAATTGGTGCCTCAGTATCTACAAAGAATATCGTAAATCATAAGTTTATGAAAAAGTTCGTTTTTGTACCACATAATGATATCCAACTTTGTGATCTAGACAATGGATGAGCGTTAAAAAAACCCAGTAAGCATTGAGGATATTCTCATTCACGAGACGAATTTAAATTATCTCACCTATGACTGACACAATGAAGGTGCAGGTTTCTGTATTTCCAGAGTCGTCCATTGCAGTGCAAGTCACATTGGTGTAACCATAAGAGAAAGTATCATTTGAGGTGTGAGAACATACGATTGAAACATCCAAATCGACGTTGTCAGATGCTGATGGATCTATGATAATGTTACTGGACGTAGATACTCCACTATCCGTCGGGGAAGTTGTATTGGAGCAATTAAGCATTGGATTCCTTTCGTCTATAATTGAAACGGAAGTTCATGAATTGAAAAGAAAGAAGAAAAAAAAATGAACGTGAAATTTAACTTCAACTCGCTTGGTAATTCTTAAGGTATGTAACTGCATATGTTATTACTGATAGCTGTTAGTTATCAACACTGTATTTAGTAACCGTCAAATCATTCTTCATTTACTTTTATTAATTGGCAAAACGTTTGTGGTTAACAATTAAGGACTATTCATAATTTGAACCGTCGTGACATATTATGTTATTACAAGAAATTTAACATTCGCAGTCTTCCTGGGGAGCGTTTCATCAAGCGTTTTGTCAGTGATTTTTAGTGACAAATTTGCTCTCAGCCAACCAGAAGCAAGGATGTCAGTAGCTTATGACAGTTATCTGTAAAAATCACTGACTAAACGCTTGATGAAACACTCCCCTGGCTGACAAAAATTAGACTTATATGCACTGCGTTACATACCCGTTACTGTGACCACAAAGCTGCACATGCCAGTGTTTCCAGCAGCGTCAGTGGATTCACACGTGACAGTTGTTTTCCCGAACACAAAATTGTCATCAGATGTGTGAGAGCAGTTCACAGTTGGGTTGTTATCCACATTGTCAGTTGCATTTGGACGAATGATGACACTTGATGATGAATCTCGTCCGTAATCAGTAGCACTCGTTTTATTACGGCAGTTGACAATTGGTGCCTCAGTATCTACAAAGAATATCGTAAATCATAAGTTTATGAAAAAGTTCGTTTTTGTACCACATAATGATATCCAACTTTGTGATCTAGACAATGGATGAGCGTTAAAAAACCCCGTAAGCATTGAGGATATTCTCATTCACGAGACGAATTTAAATTATCTCACCTATGACTGACACAATGAAGGTGCAGGTTTCTGTATTTCCAGAGTCGTCCATTGCAGTGCAAGTCACATTGGTGTAACCATAAGAGAAAGTATCATTTGAGGTGTGAGAACATACGATTGAAACATCCAAATCGACGTTGTCAGATGCTGATGGATCTATGATAATGTTACTGGACGTAGATACTCCACTATCCGTCGGGGAAGTTGTATTGGAGCAATTAAGCATTGGATTCCTGTCGTCTATAATTGAAACGGAAGTTCATGAATTGAAAAGAAAGAAGAAAAAAAAATGAACGTGAAATTTAACTTCAACTCGCTTGGTAATTCTTAAGGTATGTAACTGCATATGTTATTACTGATAGCTGTTAGTTATCAACACTGTATTTAGTAACCGTCAAATCATTCTTCATTTACTTTTATTAATTGGCAAAACGTTTGTGGTTAACAATTAAGGACTATTCATAATTTGAACCGTCGTGACATATTATGTTATTACAACAAATTTAACATTCGCAGTCTTCCTGGGGAGCGTTTCATCAAGCGTTTTGTCAGTGATTTTTAGTGACAAATTTGCTCTCAGCCAACCAGAAGCAAGGATGTTAGTAGCTTATGACAGTTATCTGTAAAAATCACCGACGAAACGCTTGATGAAACACTCCCCGGCTGACAAAAATTAGACTTATATGCACTGCGTTACATACCCGTTACTGTGACCACAAAGCTGCACATGCCAGTGTTTCCAGCAGCGTCAGTGGATTCACACGTGACAGTTGTTTTCCCGAACACAAAATTGTCATCAGATGTGTGAGAGCAGTTCACAGTTGGGTTGTTATCCACATTGTCAGTTGCATTTGGACGAATGATAACACTTGATGATGAATCTCGTCCGTAATCAGTAGCACTCGTTTTATTACGGCAGTTGACAATTGGTGCCTCAGTATCTACAAAGAATATCGTAAATCATAAGTTTATGAAAAAGTTCGTTTTTGTACCACATAATGATATCGAACTTTGTGATCTAGACAATGGATGAGCGTTAAAAAACCCCAGTAAGCATTGAGGATATTCTCATTCACGAGACGAATTTAAATTATCTCACCTATGACTGACACAATGAAGGTGCAGGTTTCTGTATTTCCAGAGTCGTCCATTGCAGTGCAAGTCACATTGGTGTAACCATAAGAGAAAGTATCATTTGAGGTGTGAGAACATACGATTGAAACATCCAAATCGACGTTGTCAGATGCTGATGGATCTATGATAATGTTACTGGACGTAGATACTCCACTATCCGTCGGGGAAGTTGTATTGGAGCAATTAAGCATTGGATTCCTATCGTCTATAATTGAAACGGAAGTTCATGAATTGAAAAGAAAGAAGAAAAAAAAATGAACGTGAAATTTAACTTCAACTCGCTTGGTAATTCTTAAGGTATGTAACTGCATATGTTATTACTGATAGCTGTTAGTTATCAACACTGTATTTAGTAACCGTCAAATCATTCTTCATTTACTTTTAATAATTGGCAAAACGTTAGTGGTTAACAATTAAGGACTATTCATAATTTGAACCGTCGTGACATATTATGTTATTACAAGAAATTTAACATTCGCAGTCTTTCTGGGGAGCGTTTTATCAAGCGTTTTGTCAGTGATTTTTAGTGACAAATAGCTTATGACAGTTATCTGTAAAAATCACTGACTAAACGCTTGATGAAACACTCCCCTGGCTGACAAAAATTAGACTTATATGCACTGCGTTACATACCCGTTACTGTGACCACAAAGCTGCACATGCCAGTGTTTCCAGCAGCGTCAGTGGATTCACACGTGACAGTTGTTTTCCCGAACACAAAATTGTCATCAGATGTGTGAGAGCAGTTCACAGTTGGGTTGTTATCCACATTGTCAGTTGCATTTGGACGAATGATAACACTTGATGATGAATCTCGTCCGTAATCAGTAGCACTCGTTTTATTACGGCAGTTGACAATTGGTGCCTCAGTATCTACAAAGAGTATCGTAAATCATAAGTTTATGAAAAAGTTCGTTTTTGTACCACATAATGATATCGAACTTTATGATCTAGACAATGGATGAGCGTTAAAAAAACCCAGTAAGCATTGAGGATATTCTCATTCACGAGACGAATTTAAATTATCTCACCTATGACTGACACAATGAAGGTGCAGGTTTCTGTATTTCCAGAGTCGTCCATTGCAGTGCAAGTCACATTGGTGTAACCATAAGAGAAAGTATCATTTGAGGTGTGAGAACATACGATTGAAACATCCAAATCGACGTTGTCAGATGCTGATGGATCTATGATAATGTAACTGGACGTAGATACTCCACTATCCGTCGGGGAAGTTGTATTGGAGCAATTAAGCATTGGATTCCTTTCGTCTATAATTGAAACGGAAGTTCATGAATTGAAAAGAAAGAAGAAAAAAAATGAACGTGAAATTTAACTTCAACTCGCTTGGTAATTCTTAAGGTATGTAACTGCATATGTTATTACTGATAGCTGTTAGTTATCAACACTGTATTTAGTAACCGTCAAATCATTCTTCATTTACTTTTATTAATTGGCAAAACGTTTGTGGTTAACAATTAAGGACTATTCATAATTTCAACCGTCGTGACATATTATGTTATTACAACAAATTTAACATTCGCAGTCTTCCTGGGGAGCGTTTTATCAAGCGTTTTGTCAGTGATTTTTAGTGACAAATTTGCTCTCAGCCAACCAGAAGCAAGGATGTCAGTAGCTTATGACAGTTATCTGTAAAAATCACTGACTAAACGCTTGATGAAACACTCCCCTGGCTGACAAAAATTAGACTTATATGCACTGCGTTACATACCCGTTACTGTGACCACAAAGCTGCACATGCCAGTGTTTCCAGCAGCGTCAGTGGATTCACACGTGACAGTTGTTTTCCCGAACACAAAATTGTCATCAGATGTGTGAGAGCAGTTCACAGTTGGGTTGTTATCCACATTGTCAGTTGCATTTGGACGAATGATAACACTTGATGATGAATCTCGTCCGTAATCAGTAGCACTCGTTTTATTACGGCAGTTGACAATTGGTGCCTCAGTATCTACAAAGAGTATCGTAAATCATAAGTTTATGAAAAAGTTCGTTTTTGTACCACATAATGATATCGAACTTTGTGATCTAGACAATGGATGAGCGTTAAAAAACCCCAGTAAGCATTGAGGATATTCTCATTCACGAGACGAATTTAAATTATCTCACCTATGACTGACACAATGAAGGTGCAGGTTTCTGTATTTCCAGAGTCGTCCATTGCAGTGCAAGTCACATTGGTGTAACCATAAGAGAAAGTATCATTTGAGGTGTGAGAACATACGATTGAAACATCCAAATCGACGTTGTCAGATGCTGATGGATCTATGATAATGTTACTGGACGTAGATACTCCACTATCCGTCGGGGAAGTTGTATTGGAGCAATTAAGCATTGGATTCCTATCGTCTATAATTGAAACGGAAGTTCATGAATTGAAAAGAAAGAAGAAAAAAAAATGAACGTGAAATTTAACTTCAACTCGCTTGGTAATTCTTAAGGTATGTAACTGCATATGTTATTACTGATAGCTGTTAGTTATCAACACTGTATTTATTAACCGTCAAATCATTCTTCATTTACTTTTATTAATTGGCAAAACGTTTGTGGTTAACAATTAAGGACTATTCATAATTTGAACCGTCGTGACATATTATGTTATTACAACAAATTTAACATTCGCAGTCTTCCTGGGGAGCGTTTCATCAAGCGTTTTGTCAGTGATTTTTAGTGACAAATTTGCTCTCAGCCAACCAGAAGCAAGGATGTCAGTAGCTTATGACAGTTATCTGTAAAAATCACTGACTAAACGCTTGATGAAACACTCCCCTGGCTGACAAAAATTAGACTTATATGCACTGCGTTACATACCCGTTACTGTGACCACAAAGCTGCACATGCCAGTGTTTCCAGCAGCGTCAGTGGATTCACACGTGACAGTTGTTTTCCCGAACACAAAATTGTCATCAGATGTGTGAGAGCAGTTCACAGTTGGGTTGTTATCCACATTGTCAGTTGCATTTGGACGAATGATAACACTTGATGATGAATCTCGTCCGTAATCAGTAGCACTCGTTTTATTACGGCAGTTGACAATTGGTGCCTCAGTATCTACAAAGAGTATCGTAAATCATAAGTTTATGAAAAAGTTCGTTTTTGTACCACATAATGATATCGAACTTTGTGATCTAGACAATGGATGAGCGTTAAAAAACCCCAGTAAGCATTGAGGATATTCTCATTCACGAGACGAATTTAAATTATCTCACCTATGACTGACACAATGAAGGTGCAGGTTTCTGTATTTCCAGAGTCGTCCATTGCAGTGCAAGTCACATTGGTGTAACCATAAGAGAAAGTATCATTTGAGGTGTGAGAACATACGATTGAAACATCCAAATCGACGTTGTCAGATGCTGATGGATCTATGATAATGTTACTGGACGTAGATACTCCACTATCCGTCGGGGAAGTTGTATTGGAGCAATTAAGCATTGGATTCCTGTCGTCTATAATTGAAACGGAAGTTCATGAATTGAAAAGAAAGAAGAAAAAAAAATGAACGTGAAATTTAACTTCAACTCGCTTGGTAATTCTTAAGGTATGTAACTGCATATGTTATTACTGATAGCTGTTAGTTATCAACACTGTATTTAGTAACCGTCAAATCATTCTTCATTTACTTTTATTAATTGGCAAAACGTTTGTGGTTAACAATTAAGGACTATTCATAATTTGAACCGTCGTGACATATTATGTTATTACAACAAATTTAACATTCGCAGTCTTCCTGGGGAGCGTTTCATCAAGCGTTTTGTCAGTGATTTTTAGTGACAAATTTGCTCTCAGCCAACCAGAAGCAAGGATGTCAGTAGCTTATAACAGTTATCTGTAAAAATCACTGACAAAACGCTTGATGAAACACTCCCCTGGCTGACAAAAATTAGACTTATATGCACTGCGTTACATACCCGTTACTGTGACCACAAAGCTGCACATGCCAGTGTTTCCTGCAGCGTCAGTGGATTCACACGTGACAGTTGTTTTCCCGAACACAAAATTGTCATCAGATGTGTGAGAGCAGTTCACAGTTGGGTTGTTATCCACATTGTCAGTTGCATTTGGACGAATGATGACACTTGATGATGAATCTCGTCCGTAATCAGTAGCACTCGTTTTATTACGGCAGTTGACAATTGGTGCCTCAGTATCTACAAAGAATATCGTAAATCATAAGTTTATGAAAAAGTTCGTTTTTGTACCACATAATGATATCCAACTTTGTGATCTAGACAATGGATGAGCGTTAAAAAAACCCAGTAAGCATTGAGGATATTCTCATTCACGAGACGAATTTAAATTATCTCACCTATGACTGACACAATGAAGGTGCAGGTTTCTGTATTTCCAGAGTCGTCCATTGCAGTGCAAGTCACATTGGTGTAACCATAAGAGAAAGTATCATTTGAGGTGTGAGAACATACGATTGAAACATCCAAATCGACGTTGTCAGATGCTGATGGATCTATGATAATGTTACTGGACGTAGATACTCCACTATCCGTCGGGGAAGTTGTATTGGAGCAATTAAGCATTGGATTCCTTTCGTCTATAATTGAAACGGAAGTTCATGAATTGAAAAGAAAGAAGAAAAAAAATGAACGTGAAATTTAACTTCAACTCGCTTGGTAATTCTTAAGGTATGTAACTGCATATGTTATTACTGATAGCTGTTAGTTATCAACACTGTATTTAGTAACCGTCAAATCATTCTTCATTTACTTTTATTAATTGGCAAAACGTTTGTGGTTAACAATTAAGGACTATTCATAATTTCAACCGTCGTGACATATTATGTTATTACAACAAATTTAACATTCGCAGTCTTCCTGGGGAGCGTTTCATCAAGCGTTTTGTCAGTGATTTTTAGTGACAAATTTGCTCTCAGCCAACCAGAAGCAAGGATGTCAGTAGCTTATGACAGTTATCTGTAAAAATCACTGACTAAACGCTTGATGAAACACTCCCCTGGCTGACAAAACTTAGACTTATATGCACTGCGTTACATACCCGTTACTGTGACCACAAAGCTGCACATGCCAGTGTTTCCTGCAGCGTCAGTGGATTCACACGTGACAGTTGTTTTCCCGAACACAAAATTGTCATCAGATGTGTGAGAGCAGTTCACAGTTGGGTTGTTATCCACATTGTCAGTTGCATTTGGACGAATGATGACACTTGATGATGAATCTCGTCCGTAATCAGTAGCACTCGTTTTATTACGGCAGTTGACAATTGGTGCCTCAGTATCTACAAAGAATATCGTAAATCATAAGTTTATGAAAAAGTTCGTTTTTGTACCACATAATGATATCCAACTTTGTGATCTAGACAATGAATGAGCGTTAAAAAACCCCGTAAGCATTGAGGATATTCTCATTCACGAGACGAATTTAAATTATCTCACCTATGACTGACACAATGAAGGTGCAGGTTTCTGTATTTCCAGAGTCGTCCATTGCAGTGCAAGTCACATTGGTGTAACCATAAGAGAAAGTATCATTTGAGGTGTGAGAACATACGATTGAAACATCCAAATCGACGTTGTCAGATGCTGATGGATCTATGATAATGTTACTGGACGTAGATACTCCACTATCCGTCGGGGAAGTTGTATTGGAGCAATTAAGCATTGGATTCCTGTCGTCTATAATTGAAACGGAAGTTCATGAATTGAAAAGAAAGAAGAAAAAAAATGAACGTGAAATTTAACTTCAACTCGCTTGGTAATTCTTAAGGTATGTAACTGCATATGTTATTACTGATAGCTGTTAGTTATCAACACTGTATTTATTAACCGTCAAATCATTCTTCATTTACTTTTATTAATTGGCAAAACGTTTGTGGTTAACAATTAAGGACTATTCATAATTTCAACCGTCGTGACATATTATGTTATTACAACAAATTTAACATTCGCAGTCTTCCTGGGGAGCGTTTCATCAAGCGTTTTGTCAGTGATTTTTAGTGACAAATTTGCTCTCAGCCAACCAGAAGCACGGATTTTAGTAGCTTATGACAGTTATCTGTAAAAATCACTGACTAAACGCTTGATGAAACACTCCCCTGGCTGACAAAACTTAGACTTATATGCACTGCGTTACATACCCGTTACTGTGACCACAAAGCTGCACATGCCAGTGTTTCCTGCAGCGTCAGTGGATTCACACGTGACAGTTGTTTTCCCGAACACAAAATTGTCATCAGATGTGTGAGAGCAGTTCACAGTTGGGTTGTTATCCACATTGTCAGTTGCATTTGGACGAATGATAACACTTGATGATGAATCTCGTCCGTAATCAGTAGCACTCGTTTTATTACGGCAGTTGACAATTGGTGCCTCAGTATCTACAAAGAGTATCGTAAATCATAAGTTTATGAAAAAGTTCGTTTTTGTACCACATAATGATATCCAACTTTGTGATCTAGACAATGGATGAGCGTTAAAAAAACCCAGTAAGCATTGAGGATATTCTCATTCACGAGACGAATTTAAATTATCTCACCTATGACTGACACAATGAAGGTGCAGGTTTCTGTATTTCCAGAGTCGTCCATTGCAGTGCAAGTCACATTGGTGTAACCATAAGAGAAAGTATCATTTGAGGTGTGAGAACATACGATTGAAACATCCAAATCGACGTTGTCAGATGCTGATGGATCTATGATAATGTTACTGGACGTAGATACTCCACTATCCGTCGGGGAAGTTGTATTGGAGCAATTAAGCATTGGATTCCTGTCGTCTATAATTGAAACGGAAGTTCATGAATTGAAAAGAAAGAAGAAAAAAAAATGAACGTGAAATTTAACTTCAACTCGCTTGGTAATTCTTAAGGTATGTAACTGCATATGTTATTACTGATAGCTGTTAGTTATCAACACTGTATTTAGTAACCGTCAAATCATTCTTCATTTACTTTTATTAATTGGCAAAACGTTTGTGGTTAACAATTAAGGACTATTCATAATTTGAACCGTCGTGACATATTATGTTATTACAACAAATTTAACATTCGCAGTCTTCCTGGGGAGCGTTTCATCAAGCGTTTTGTCAGTGATTTTTAGTGACAAATTTGCTCTCAGCCAACCAGAAGCAAGGATGTCAGTAGCTTATAACAGTTATCGGTAAAAATCACCGACGAAACGCTTGATGAAACACTCCCCGGCTGACAAAACTTAGACTTATATGCAATGCGTTACATACCCGTTACTGTGACCACAAAGCTGCACATGCCAGTGTTTCCAGCAGCGTCAGTGGATTCACACGTGACAGTTGTTTTCCCGAACACAAAATTGTCATCAGATGTGTGAGAGCAGTTCACAGTTGGGTTGTTATCCACATTGTCAGTTGCATTTGGACGAATGATGACACTTGATGATGAATCTCGTCCGTAATCAGTAGCACTCGTTTTATTACGGCAGTTGACAATTGGTGCCTCAGTATCTACAAAGAGTATCGTAAATCATAAGTTTATGAAAAAGTTCGTTTTTGTACCACATAATGATATCCAACTTTGTGATCTAGACAATGAATGAGCGTTAAAAAACCCCGTAAGCATTGAGGATATTCTCATTCACGAGACGAATTTAAATTATCTCACCTATGACTGACACAATGAAGGTGCAGGTTTCTGTATTTCCAGAGTCGTCCATTGCAGTGCAAGTCACATTGGTGTAACCATAAGAGAAAGTATCATTTGAGGTGTGAGAACATACGATTGAAACATCCAAATCGACGTTGTCAGATGCTGATGGATCTATGATAATGTTACTGGACGTAGATACTCCACTATCCGTCGGGGAAGTTGTATTGGAGCAATTAAGCATTGGATTCCTGTCGTCTATAATTGAAACGGAAGTTCATGAATTGAAAAGAAAGAAGAAAAAAAAATGAACGTGAAATTTAACTTCAACTCGCTTGGTAATTCTTAAGGTATGTAACTGCATATGTTATTACTGATAGCTGTTAGTTATCAACACTGTATTTATTAACCGTCAAATCATTCTTCATTTACTTTTATTAATTGGCAAAACGTTTGTGGTTAACAATTAAGGACTATTCATAATTTGAACCGTCGTGACATATTATGTTATTACAACAAATTTAACATTCGCAGTCTTCCTGGGGAGCGTTTCATCAAGCGTTTTGTCAGTGATTTTTAGTGACAAATTTGCTCTCAGCCAACCAGAAGCAAGGATGTCAGTAGCTTATGACAGTTATCTGTAAAAATCACTGACAAAACGCTTGATGAAACACTCCCCTGGCTGACAAAACTTAGACTTATATGCACTGCGTTACATACCCGTTACTGTGACCACAAAGCTGCACATGCCAGTGTTTCCAGCAGCGTCAGTGGATTCACACGTGACAGTTGTTTTCCCGAACACAAAATTGTCATCAGATGTGTGAGAGCAGTTCACAGTTGGGTTGTTATCCACATTGTCAGTTGCATTTGGACGAATGATGACACTTGATGATGAATCTCGTCCGTAATCAGTAGCACTCGTTTTATTACGGCAGTTGACAATTGGTGCCTCAGTATCTACAAAGAATATCGTAAATCATAAGTTTATGAAAAAGTTCGTTTTTGTACCACATAATGATATCCAACTTTGTGATCTAGACAATGGATGAGCGTTAAAAAACCCCGTAAGCATTGAGGATATTCTCATTCACGAGACGAATTTAAATTATCTCACCTATGACTGACACAATGAAGGTGCAGGTTTCTGTATTTCCAGAGTCGTCCATTGCAGTGCAAGTCACATTGGTGTAACCATAAGAGAAAGTATCATTTGAGGTGTGAGAACATACGATTGAAACATCCAAATCGACGTTGTCAGATGCTGATGGATCTATGATAATGTTACTGGACGTAGATACTCCACTATCCGTCGGGGAAGTTGTATTGGAGCAATTAAGCATTGGATTCCTTTCGTCTATAATTGAAACGGAAGTTCATGAATTGAAAAGAAAGAAGAAAAAAAAATGAACGTGAAATTTAACTTCAACTCGCTTGGTAATTCTTAAGGTATGTAACTGCATATGTTATTACTGATAGCTGTTAGTTATCAACACTGTATTTAGTAACCGTCAAATCATTCTTCATTTACTTTTATTAATTGGCAAAACGTTTGTGGTTAACAATTAAGGACTATTCATAATTTGAACCGTCGTGACATATTATGTTATTACAAGAAATTTAACATTCGCAGTCTTTCTGGGGAGCGTTTTATCAAGCGTTTTGTCAGTGATTTTTAGTGACAATTTGCTCTCAGCCAACCAGAGGCACGGATTTTAGTAGCTTATGACAGTTATCTGTAAAAATCACCGACGAAACGCTTGATGAAACACTCCCCCGGCTGACAAAACTTAGCCTTATATGCAAAGCGTTACATACCCGTTACTGTGACCACAAAGCTGCACATGCCAGTGTTTCCTGCAGCGTCAGTGGATTCACACGTGACAGTTGTTTTCCCGAACACAAAATTGTCATCAGATGTGTGAGAGCAGTTCACAGTTGGGTTGTTATCCACATTGTCAGTTGCATTTGGACGAATGATGACACTTGATGATGAATCTCGTCCGTAATCAGTAGCACTCGTTTTATTACGGCAGTTGACAATTGGTGCCTCAGTATCTACAAAGAATATCGTAAATCATAAGTTTATGAAAAAGTTCGTTTTTGTACCACATAATGATATCCAACTTTGTGATCTAGACAATGGATGAGCGTTAAAAAACCCCGTAAGCATTGAGGATATTCTCATTCACGAGACGAATTTAAATTATCTCACCTATGACTGACACAATGAAGGTGCAGGTTTCTGTATTTCCAGAGTCGTCCATTGCAGTGCAAGTCACATTGGTGTAACCATAAGAGAAAGTATCATTTGAGGTGTGAGAACATACGATTGAAACATCCAAATCGACGTTGTCAGATGCTGATGGATCTATGATAATGTTACTGGACGTAGATACTCCACTATCCGTCGGGGAAGTTGTATTGGAGCAATTAAGCATTGGATTCCTGTCGTCTATAATTGAAACGGAAGTTCATGAATTGAAAAGAAAGAAGAAAAAAAAATGAACGTGAAATTTAACTTCAACTCGCTTGGTAATTCTTAAGGTATGTAACTGCATATGTTATTACTGATAGCTGTTAGTTATCAACACTGTATTTAGTAACCGTCAAATCATTCTTCATTTACTTTTATTAATTGGCAAAACGTTTGTGGTTAACAATTAAGGACTATTCATAATTTGAACCGTCGTGAC
Source organism: Heliocidaris erythrogramma (assembly GCA_025617745.1). Taxonomy (NCBI): domain Eukaryota; kingdom Metazoa; phylum Echinodermata; class Echinoidea; order Camarodonta; family Echinometridae; genus Heliocidaris; species Heliocidaris erythrogramma. The sequence goes on along the minus strand of CM046859.1, from coordinate 44,490,069 downwards.
ATATTATGTTATTACAACAAATTTAACATTCGCAGTCTTCCTGGGGAGCGTTTCATCAAGCGTTTTGTCAGTGATTTTTAGTGACAAATTTGCTCTCAGCCAACCAGAAGCACGGATGTTAGTAGCTTATGACAGTTATCTGTAAAAATCACCGACGAAACGCTTGATGAAACACTCCCCCGGCTGACAAAACTTAGCCTTATATGCAAAGCGTTACATACCCGTTACTGTGACCACAAAGCTGCACATGCCAGTGTTTCCTGCAGCGTCAGTGGATTCACACGTGACAGTTGTTTTCCCGAACACAAAATTGTCATCAGATGTGTGAGAGCAGTTCACAGTTGGGTTGTTATCCACATTGTCAGTTGCATTTGGACGAATGATGACACTTGATGATGAATCTCGTCCGTAATCAGTAGCACTCGTTTTATTACGGCAGTTGACAATTGGTGCCTCAGTATCTACAAAGAATATCGTAAATCATAAGTTTATGAAAAAGTTCGTTTTTGTACCACATAATGATATCCAACTTTGTGATCTAGACAATGGATCAGCATTAAAAAAAACAGTAAGCATTGAGGATAGTCTCATTCACGAGACGAATTTAAATTATCTCACCTATGACTGACACAATGAAGGTGCAGGTTTCTGTGTTTCCAGAGTCGTCCATTGCAGTGCAAGTCACATTGGTGTAACCATAAGAGAAAGTATCATTTGAGGTGTGAGAACATACGATTGAAACATCCAAATCGACGTTGTCAGATGCTGATGGATCTATGATAATGTTACTGGACGTAGATACTCCACTATCCGTCGGGGAAGTTGTATTGGAGCAATTAAGCATTGGATTCCTTTCGTCTATAATTGAAACAGAAATTTCATGAAATGAAAAGAAAGAAAAAAAAAATGAATGTGAAATTTAACTTCAACTCGCTTGGCAATTCTTAAGGTATGAACTGCATGTTATTACTGATAGCTGTTAGTTATTAACACTATATTTATTAACCGTCAAATCATTGTTCATTTACTTTTATTAATTGGCAAAACGTTTGTGGTTAACAATTAAGGACTATTCATAATTTGAACCGTCGTAACATATTATGTTATTACAAGAAATTTAACATTCGCAGTCTTTCTGGGGAGCGTTTTATCAAGCGTTTTGTCAGTGATTTTTAGTGACAAATAGCTTATGACAGTTATCTGTAAAAATCACTGACTAAACGCTTGATGAAACACTCCCCTGGCTGACAAAAATTAGACTTATATGCACTGCGTTACATACCCGTTACTGTGACCACAAAGCTGCACATGCCAGTGTTTCCAGCAGCGTCAGTGGATTCACACGTGACAGTTGTTTTCCCGAACACAAAATTGTCATCAGATGTGTGAGAGCAGTTCACAGTTGGGTTGTTATCCACATTGTCAGTTGCATTTGGACGAATGATAACACTTGATGATGAATCTCGTCCGTAATCAGTAGCACTCGTTTTATTACGGCAGTTGACAATTGGTGCCTCAGTATCTACAAAGAGTATCGTAAATCATAAGTTTATGAAAAAGTTCGTTTTTGTACCACATAATGATATCGAACTTTATGATCTAGACAATGGATGAGCGTTAAAAAAACCCAGTAAGCATTGAGGATATTCTCATTCACGAGACGAATTTAAATTATCTCACCTATGACTGACACAATGAAGGTGCAGGTTTCTGTGTTTCCAGAGTCGTCCATTGCAGTGCAAGTCACATTGGTGTAACCATAAGAGAAAGTATCATTTGAGGTGTGAGAACATACGATTGAAACATCCAAATCGACGTTGTCAGATGCTGATGGATCTATGATAATGTTACTGGACGTAGATACTCCACTATCCGTCGGGGAAGTTGTATTGGAGCAATTAAGCATTGGATTCCTTTCGTCTATAATTGAAACAGAAATTTCATGAAATGAAAAGAAAAAATGAATGTGAAATTTAATTTCAACTCGATTGGTAATTCTTAAGGCATGTAACTGCATATGTTATTACTGATAACTGTTAGTTATCAACACTATATTTATTAACCGTCAAATCATTCTTCACTTACTTACCAAATTATATTATTACCTGTAACTGTAACGATAAAAGTACAGACGCCAGTGTTCCCTGCCGTATCTGTAGACGAACAGTTGACACTAGTGTCCCCTATTAGGAACGGCTCACTAGATATAGGAGAACAAGTTACAGCTGGATGTGGATCTACGTTATCAGTTGCAGTTGGCTCGAATGCAACGCTGGATGAGAAATGTAGTCCTACATCAGTAGTTGATCTTACATTTGGGCAATTCAAAGTTGGTGCTTCATCATCTGAAATCATCAGAAAAAATATAAAAATAGGAATCTATCAACTTGCGGAGGATTTGAATAAAAAGATATTATTGCAACTTAGAGGAGACAATACATTCACCAAAAAATAACATGATCTTCCAAATTACAAATCCACAGTTAAACGAAAAGTATTACCAAAAAAACATTGCTTTTTAAGTGTATCTTTTAAGAGATGTAAAAAAAGAAGACAAAATTAGTAATATTTCTGTGATAATTATTGAAGTATCTATTTTTAGGTTTATAAAACCTATTTTGTTTCAAATCAAAACAAAGAAAAACAAACACATAATAGCTGCAACAAGTTGTATCTTAGGTAGATACGAATAAAATCTACTAGGCACAATCAAGATAATTTATTACCTGTAACTGTAACAAAGAAACGGCAAGTGCCAGTGTTCCCTGCAGTATCCGTAGACGAACAGATGACAGTGGTGTTCCCTATCTGGAATGCCTCACTAAATGGAGGAGAACAAGTCACAGCTGGATTTGGATCCACGTTATCAGTTGCAGTGGGGTCGAACACAACGCTGGATGAGGAATTTATTCCCGTATCTGTAGTAGAAGTAACATTAATTTTTGTGCAATTCAGAGTGGGTGCTTCATCATCTGAACACATTACAATAATTATCAAAATATGAATTTATCATCCTGGGGAATGCACTGGATGTCGATGATTTAAGTAAAAAAGAAACAAAAGAGATGTAATATTTTCTGTTGCAATTAGTTGAGGTTCGGGACTTTTTCCATGAAATGAAAGTGCTTATTACGGGTAATTGTATATAAATAACCAGAATGCATATTGCCTAATTACGTGTTGTTAGTCTGACAAGCCACGATATTTTGTATAATCTGGCAACAACTAATGTAATTTGCATTTCGGCTGTTACTACAGCAAATATAGTTAATATAGTAAAACAAAATTAAAAAAACAAAACTTCGTAACAGGTACTGTATTAACATAAACGTAAATGCAGGGCTTCATTATTTGGCATTGGTGAGTAATTGTAAATTACCTAAATGGTCGATATTTGTTTAACTGTAATGAGTAGATGAAATATTGGAAAATATGATGAGCTCCCCCCCCCCCCCCCCCTAAAAAAAAAAAGAGTGATGTTCGCGGTGGAAAAGCCGAACCCGAATCAGCTATGGCATACGAAAAAAAATCATTTTTTTTGTTTTAATACGTCCCTCAGTGGAGCGGCATATAGCCTACCAATCGTGCATTTTGTGATAACAGCACCAAATGTGGCGCACACACACACACACACACACACATATATATATATATGTATGTATTAAAATCAATTTCAGATGTGGAGACTTCTCGATTTTCGCCCCTGAAGGACGTGGCGGCCATCTTTCAAAATGGCAGCCATCAGGGCACTTTTCACACAAACGCAGTCCAAAATTATGTTTATTTTATCTAGTTAGTGGGCTATCTTCGAAATCAATCAAATTGTCTCCCTTTTCATAAATTAGGCACCTAAAGCCCTTCTCGTGATATATTTCAGCCCCAAACATCCAAATCTGAATGCTACGTATCAACCCCCCCCCCCCCCAAATCGCAAATCATTATTGATTTTAGGGTATGTTGTATGGAAAGGTGCTTTGATGGCGGTCATTGTGAAAAATGGTCGCCACAGGTCATGGGTGGCAACCGAGAAGTATCCACATCTAAATTTGCTTATAATACATATATATCTAACCTGTATGCCAAATGTTTTGCTGTTATCACAAAATGCACAATCGGGGTATATTTTGGAACTATGCCGCTCCACTGCCTGTGCATACCCAAATTAGGGAAACAATACCGTATAGAATAAGATTCGTATAAACAAAATTGACCTATAAAATGCAGTGTCGTCAATAAGTGAGGTACGAACATCAGAGGCATCTTTTCCTAAACAGGATGATGAACAATATTTTCATACATGTGAGAAATGAAACTGTATCATTAGCATGCATTCATCGTTTTAATAAACGTACAACTTACCTGAAATCGATCGGCCAAAACTAATTGCTGCCGGATAGGCGCTGCTGATGGCAATTCCTGTCGAGTAGATGTAGACTGCAAACCTGGCGTTATTATCATTTGATCGGATCACATGTCGGCCGGTTAAATCAAAGATTTCACCTTGGATTACAGTTCCGACTATTGCTTCTGTTTCATTCCAGTCGCTCGGAAAAGACGCGTTGTCATATGTAAATGACTCGATTTCTCCTGAAAGAATGACCACAGTTGCAAAAAGCCGGAAGTAATTGTATACCGAAAACACCATCGTCCCGCTGGAAAACTGTTCATCGGCATTGATCAATGTCATAGAAGGGCCAGTCTCATCGATGATATCGCTAGCATTTTCAGGAATGTTAGACTTCATGAACTGAACTACAAGCACTGGTTGTGATGAGACAACGCGAATTATCTCAGATGTACTGACATTTCTTTCAAGTACCTGTCTTTCCTGGAGGACAATTGGCACACCGTCAATCGTGACATTAGTGTCATTGTAGGCAGTGATAACTCGAAAGACATATCCAAACGATTGACTGTAGAAAGGAGCTACGGTAAAGCCTGATCCCCATTTGTCCACAGATGGTAGCTGCTCGGCGAAATAATCATGATTTCCACCTTCGATTATGATATTGCATGCATTACCAGAAACTACAGCGATCGGTTTGTTGGACGTGACTCTTGTTCCTGTCAAATCCGACGAACTTTGCAGCTGAACAGATTGGTACTGGGTCATTGTGATTGTAACAAAGCTGCCAGGATCATAATCAATACCGTTAATGGTGGTATTAGCAGTCAGCTGGATGACTACCTCGGTATCTTGATTTGTGCTCGTAATGGTGAACTCAGAGTAGTCGAACGGTTCTTTGGGTGGATAGGAAGCGATTATATGGTCAGTCCCAAGTTCTCTCTCTGGAAAGACGACGAACATGTCAGCGGAAACTATATTTGCTAAATGTCGACCCTCTGCATGTAATGTGATGCAAGCATTACTTTCCACGATAATTGTGGATATATTTGCATAGGGATCAGGTCCAGTGGCACACAGGGAAGGTTCGAGCTCTAAATATGTACCATTTTGGCCTGGTATGTTGAGTGATTTGAAGAAACCATTAGAAGGTGAGGAGATGTTACTTGCCACGTCTTCTCCAGAGAAACTAGCAAGGCGGAGGAAGCAGAAAGATTCGGTGTAGTACTGCTGAGGAAAAGCGAATACAAAGCGTGTTCCCGCGGAACCATTCGTGCATAGATCTGAAATAAAAAGTGTTTAGAATATACAAAGATAATAGAATGATTAACGAGGAAAAAAAATCATTGTCATTGCAATTTTGATCAACTATATTTTTGGGGTAAAATTATCTTCTTTTTTTTTTACAATTTCTGTTTCAATCATTAATGATTTAACCATTATAACAATTAAAGTGAAAAATATTTCCCATGAGGAGCCGTCTGTGCAAGCCTACCTATCGATCCTCTTCTAGCAACCCCGAAGTATATCCCCCCGCCCCTTCTAGCGAAAAATGCTCCGGAGCGACTGTCGCCCCAACGAGATGTTACGGAGCCGAATCCAAAGACCCCTACATGGCGCTTAGGGAACCGTCACATATCCAAAACGGAGCCTGCCCGACTTCTCTTCGAGCTCAAAATGGCATTTTCGACCGGAATACTGCAGGAATGCGGCCAGTATCTGATCGAACACTGCGGGAACCGAAATCTGCTCCTAATTCAGCGATTTTGCAATGGCGAATTTTGAGGTCGCAGAGGTTGTAAGCAGGCCGCCCGGAGATCGCTCGGGCATCAGAAAACATTCGATCTATATTCGGGCGGGTTCCACCCAACGTTCTGTCTAGTGTCTCCGACGCCTCCGCGCCTCGAAAATATCGTCTGTTTGGAGCCGCCCGCAGTGATCGAGCAGACGCCGGCCGCGTTCCGGCCGTATTCCGGGCGAAAATGCCATTTTGAGCTCGCAGCAAAGTCAGGCAGGCTCTGTTTTGGATATGTGACGGCCCCATTACGCAGCTCGGCCAAAGGACATTTTTATGCATTTTTTTGTGCCAGAGGCAATATGTTTTCGGGTTGTCTGTCCCGCTTTCTCGTTAACGCGATATCTAAAGAACCATTTGAGGTATGAACTCCAACTTTGGTGCTACTCTGTATTACTATAAGAAGACGATCTGATTAGATTTGGCGTTCCGTAGGTCAAAGGTAAAAATCACAAAAGTCAATTTCAGAAATTTCAGGTGGAAGCCTAGTTAACGCGATATTTTCAGAACCATGCATTTGTGATATGAACTTTAAACTTACCACCATGTATCACCATAGGAAGATGATCTGATTAGATTGCGGTGTATGTAGGTCAAATTCTAAAGGTCAGAGAGGTCAATTCTGAAATTGCAGGTTTTAGCCTCATTAACGCGATATCTCAAGAACCATTTCAGGTAGGAACTTCAAACTAGGTGCTAGTATGTATCATTATAGGAAGACGATCTGATTTGATTTTGGAGTACGTAGGTCAAAGGTCAAAGGTCATAAAGGTCAATATGCATGACAATAAAGATTTGTTCGTTTGTTCTCACCGTGAGTACATGACTAGTAGGAGATAAAGCGATTGGACTTTCTTCTCTTTGTTTAGGTCAAATGTCAAAGCTAGAAGAGGTCAATCAACATGTACTTGTAGGCTTCTTATTCTGGTTATCATATTTCAGGAACAGGTTGAGTCAACTTAAGTGAGTTTCGGCGGAGGCATATAGGACACGCAGTCGCATATATCTTGTTTCCCATCGGATTGATTGTTGAACTTCTCTTTATAGTCACGCGACATTGGGTCATTTTAGCCCAATTGTGCATTTTGTAATGAAAGCACCAAATATGGCACAAAATTAATGTAGAGAAATAAGTTAATTTTTAAGTTATTCCCTAACCCTAACCCTGCTGCCGAAACGCTATTTCGGCAGCAGGTGGGTGTGTTGCCGGCTTCTTCTTGGTGACCTTCTTGGTGCTATCCTTCTCACGGTATTTCCAGGTTCACCGTTTTCTGCATGAATGTGCATAGTGGACTAACTGATTTAGAATCGTTTTAGAGGGATAATAGGGCTTCCCAGGCTTACCAATATTTGATATGTTTGAATGATTTATTTCCCAAAACAATTCATTAGTTTATCATTGCACTGACTTTGTTTCTCGAAATGAAAAATTAAATGTTCAGCGCAGTTTATCATGCAATGACGTTTGAAAACTGCACCAGCATATTCATCATCTAAACATTCAACTAGCTTTTATCATAAGCTTTCTTTTGATAGTGAATAGATAAATCAGAGTTTGGGGCAATTTGTTAGCAAACTAAAGATTACAAGTCCATGAGCCTGGACTGTTTTGTTGTGGCATGAATGTAGAAACGAGTGACACCTCTCTCACTTCCTGCTTATCCAGAACAAGTGGCAGCTCTTTTCACTGAATCTAACGTAGTATCGCCTGATGGCAGACACCTTTGTTCAGCTTTCAATGAACTCCCAATGCTGAATAAAGTTCTTTGATTATGTAATACCTCAAAACTAATTACTTGTACTTTCATATCCCATAATCTTGAAGTCATAATATGTCATAAAATAAAGTCTGCACATTTTGTTAACATACAAAACTTGTTTCTATTGATTTATTTTGCACTAATAGAATTAACATCATGATGAAATGCATGACTAAGATATTACCACGAAAAGAAGGGGGAGGGAAAAGAAAACTGTAAACATGAAACATAAGCTGGCATACCGTTATGAAGAGACATAGAAAGAGAGATGAGAAACAATGAGAGAGGAGATAGGTGAAAAGGGAAAAAGGGAGATTAAGAGAGATGCGAAAGAACACGAGATAAGACGGAGGTAAAAAAAAAAAAAAGCTGGAAAAAAAAAGAAGAAACAAATCAATGGAACATCAATATACAACTAATAATTGCAATTGCGTTAGGGACATCCGAGTCAGAGATCTACTCCACTCGTCAAAAAGTATATGGCTCCTAGCTGTTGGTTATTTGGCCACTGGAGCAAGCGAAGCTAGCGGGGGAAAATGGGACTTTAGAACTGTGAAAATGTAATTTCGTCATCAGAATTTGCTAATTTGAATATAATAAGATATAAAATAACAAAGAGACTATTTCACTTCCCGAAAATGCGGTCGCGGTAACACAAATGCCGGGTAATTTTGACATTCTCGGTGGAGGGGGGGGGGGGGGGGGCTGCAATTTAGAATATATATCACAATTATTATCCTTATTTTATCCCGGCGTTAATTTTGATATCTACGAGCGATTTATTATTAATACCAATAGGTAAGATAGATCATGTATCCACATGTAACATTTGTATGAAATCGTCTTTTAAGAACTTTAGACAATTTTTTTAACCCCTTTAACCTGGGACGATTACGACTAATAATTTTAATAATGATCGACCTGGGGGGAATTGTCTTGGGGGTAATCGTCCTAATTAGTCGTCCTAGGGGGTAAAGTTGTCCTTAATTGTCCTAGAATCAACCTTTCTTACATAGCCTTTACTTTATTAAAAGCTAATTTAGATTTAGCCTACCCCTACATGTAAGTTTTCTCCGGGGTATCTCGACTACCTTGTCGAGTTAAAGGGAGTGTTGCACGGCAAATACAGTGTCTTTCCCGTGGCCTGACTCGGGGCAAATCGGGTTTATCCGCAACTCTTTCAAGATGGGTTATGGTATTCCCTCACGTACGTACAACCTACTCGAAACCGAATAGTAAGGGTAACTTTGGTCTGTTTCGCAAACGCTGACTACCCTTAGCTGAGGTCCAATCGTTTACGTGCAGTTGTCAAAAAAAGACGTAGATGGCGTTAACCAGTATTTGCCGTGCAACACTACCTCTAAGAAGCCTTCTTGTAAACTGACAAGTAGACTATTCTCTTCTTATTAAGAGTGACGTTCAACAAATTAGCAGATTTACTTCGGCCACACAGAAAAAATACTGAAATGGAAAATAATTAAACTGCAGAACACAGACTGACCATCAAGGAGGCCGGAACCGTTCCGGTTTTGGGTGCAAACATTCTTTTGGGCCCTACCACAAAGGTATTTGGGGCAATTTTTAAATAAATTTAACTCAGAAATGCTGCTGCACTTCCTACCTCCTCACAGCACGATCGACCCCCACCCTAACATTAACAACAACAATGGAAAATCCGCATTGTCGTTTATTTTCCCTTAATTTACATACCCTTTCCTGGATATTTTAAAATCGCTTTGGAGGTTTATTTGGAAAATACTTTGCAATATTTTATGCATAGTAATCATCCAGTGTTTTGGATCATCACACATTAGGCCTGAGACCATAGCATCTGTCTGAGACTGAGTAACTTTGAAGAACCGGAACTTAGCTTTTAAGAATATGTTTTAGACACACCATCTTATTAAAAAAAATGTTTGCAGAGCAAACCTAAAGAGCATATTTCCTACAGCTTTAAAGAACTTTTAGTCCCGTCTTTATTTTTTAGGTGAGGGAGAGTAGCGACCGAGCAACAGAGAAAAAAAAATGCTTCAGTGATATTGAAAATTTTGCATTCAAGAGGGTAAAGTGGATCGTAAATAACTTTTATTACGGTTTAAAATTCGACCAAGCGATAAACTTTTTTATTGGAAATTGCTGGAAGTTTGCATTTAAGAGCACCAGAAACACCCCCCCCCCCTCACCCTGTTTTGCCTCAATTTGTCCAATGTGTCCGCCTCGCTCTAAAATTCATACTCATTAAGTGGTCTATCAGGAGAGTGAAGACTTATACATACACAATTCTATGTTTCGCTGGATATGGCTCTGATCACGATCATATTTTTTTTATCAATTTGGTCAGTCGATTGTGACGTATTCCTGGTCAACTCTGCCGTTTTTCGTACACAAAAATGCCATAAATTTCCGCCACCTCATTTTCGGGAAGTGAAACAGTCTCTGTTATTTTATATCTTATCTATATTAAAATTAGCAAATTTTGTTGAGCCTTTTCCTTCGGGGCCGCCTCAGAATATTTTGTAGTTTGCATATTGTCTTAGATCCTCCAAAAAGAAAGAAATCCTACCGTGTATCACATTTTGAAAAACTGACGTTTAAGTCACTTTGTGTGTTTGAACAAATGGGAGAGTTGTCCGCCGCTTCATCACAGCGACATTACCGATTCGGGCAATTTGAAAATACCATAATGTATGGTAATAATAACTTTCAAAAATTCATAACTTTCATATCGCTTGTCTGATTTCGTTCAAACTTTCACCAATCTGCTCTTCTGAATTTTCTGCAATTTTCCGTTAAGGTTAGATTTTCCTTAATTATTTATTATGGGATAGGTATTGTCCCATTTGTTTAACATTAAAGCGGAGAAAAAAACTAACACATAATAGCTAATAATATCTTATTCAGATGGAGAAAAATGAAGCATGAGCGAGTTAGGTTATTACCTGTAACTGAAACTGTAAATGGATCCGTAGAAGAAGTTACATTTGTGCAGTTTAGAGTGGGTGCTTCATTATCTGAAAACATTAGAAACAATATCATATTATAAATCTATCATCAGTGGGAAATACTCTGTGGCACATGATTTGAATAAACGAGAGATAAAGACGTGGCATTAAATAGATGATAGTTCATGGAAATGAAAATAACAAAATATTCCCATACTAGAGTAAAATAAAACTCATATTTCATTAGTATTATTAGAAAAAAAATTAAAGGTGCCTTTTAAGATATGAAGCAAACAATTATTTTCAGTTTTTTTAATTGACTTTAAAGGAGAAAATTATTTTCCAATTAGGCTTGACATAGTTGTCGGCCTCTAAAATTGGAAGATAGTAACGTGAACTATAACCAAATTATATTATTACCTGTAACTGTAACAACAAAAGTACAGGTGCCAGTGTTCCCTGTAGTATCTGTAGACGAACAGTTGACAGTGGTGTCACCTATCAGGAATGCATCACTAGATGGAGGAGAACAAGTTACAGCTGGATGTGGATCCACGTTTTCAGTTGCAGTAGCGTTGAACACAACGCTGGATGAGGAGTTCAGTCCCATATCAGTAAATGAACTTACATTTGGACAATTCAAGGTAGGTGCTTCATCATCTGAAAACGTTAAGGAAATTATTAAAATATGAATCTATCATCTTTCGGAATTATCTATGTCGTATAATTTCATTAAGAAGAGGCACAAAATTATGACAATTTAGGGGGGACAATGCCCTCACGAAAAAATAACATGATCTTTCAAATAATAAAACTCCAGTTCCAATTTTTTCTGACTTGTGTTTTTCATTACAGATCGAGCATACGATCTTTAACACTGGGAGTAAAATGCCTAAAGATTTGTTTACAAATTAAAAATTCCTCCCCAGTCAAGCTTCTTCGTTTACTAATAATATTATTGTTAATAATAATAATTATAAATAATTGTAAATAACATTTCGCTTAATACAATAAAAATAAAAATTGTGAAAAGAAACCAATATTGCTTTAAAATGTGAGTTTTAAAGGATGTAAAAAAAGATATGAAATAAAATGTAGCAATAATTCTGTGATAAATTTGCTTTCAAAAGAAACCTATTTTCCAGTTTGTTGAACGTCAGAACAAATAAAAAAGAACCATAAAGGCAACTAGTTGTATTTTAGTATTAGATACAAGTAATATATATCAGGCACGATCAAGTTAAGTTATTACCTGTAACCGTAACAAAGAAATGGCAGGTGCCAGTGTTCCCTGCAGTATCTGTAGACGAACAGTTGACAGTGGTGTCACCTATCAGGAATGCATCACTAGATGGAGGAGAACAAGTCACAGCTGGATTTGGATCCACGTTATCAGTTGCAGTTGTATTGAACACAACGGGGGATGAAAAATTTAGTCCCATTTCCGTACTAGAGATTATATTTGGGCAATTCAGAGTAGGTGCTTCATCATCTGAAAACATTGAGAAAAGAAATTATCAAAATGTTAATCCATCATCTTTGACAAAACGACATGACGCCTGTTTTAAATAAAGGAAACCTAATATCATAGATATCCTTAAGGGGAGACAATTCATTGCCTATGCAATAATGTGATCTTTCAAATAAAATATTTAAGTTCAATACATATATACTTTGGAAATTCATACGAATGATAGATATGGAAACACTTGTATTCAGGTTTTCTTATTTGCTTTAAAGGAGAAAAGTATCATGGAATTAAGCTTCACATATATCTTGGAACAAATTCTATCTTGAGTAGATAGATGTAACATGAACTAAAACCCAATTATATTATTACCTGTAACTGTAACAAAAAAACTGCAGGTGCCAGTGTTCCCTGCAGTATCTGTAGACGAACAGTTTACAGTGGTGTCACCTATCAGGAATGTCTCACTAGATGGAGGAAAACAAGTTACAGCTGGATCTGGATCCACGTTATCAGTTGCAGTAGGGTCGAACACGACGCTGGACGAGGAGTTTAGTCCCATATCAGTAAATGAACTTACATTTGGACAATTCAAGGTCGGTGCTTCATCATCTGAAAACGTTAAGGAAATTATTATAATATGACTCTATCATACCCCCTCACCAAAAAGTTACATGATCTTTCAAATTATAAAACTGCAATTAAATAATTATAATGTTATTATTGTTAATAATAATAATTGTACATCCCCTTTATATTTCGCTCAATACAATGTTTTAATGGCATTATATCTCAAAAATAAAAATAAAAATTGTCAAAAGAAACCAATATTGCTTTAAAGTGTAGTCATACTTGTGTGATAAATAATAAGGTAGCCATACTTCTGTGATAAATTTGCTTTCAATAGAAACCTATTTTCCAGTTTGTTGAACGTCAGAAGAAATAAAAAAGAACCATAAAGGCAACTAGTTGTATTTTAGTAATTAGATACAAGTAATATATATAAGGCACGATCAAGTTAAGTTATTACCTGTAACCGTAACAAAGAAATGGCAGGTGACAGTGTTCCCTGCAGTATCTGCAGACGAACAGTTGACAGTGGTGTCACCTATCAGGAATATCTCACTAGATGGAGGAGAACAAGTCACAGCTGGATCTGGATCCACGTTATCAGTTGCAGTTGTATTGAACACAACGCTGGATGAGGAGTTTAGTCCCATATCAGTAAATGAACTTACATTTGGACAATTCAAGGTAGGTGCTTCATCATCTGAAAACGTTAAGGAAATTATTAAAATATGAATCTATCATCTTTCGGAATAATATATGCCGCATAATTTCATTAAGAAGAGGCACAAAATTAGGACAATTTAAGGAAAGACAATGCCCTCACCCAAACAATAACATGATCTTTCAAATTACAAAACTGCAGTTAAATAATAATAATAATATTACTATTAATAATAATAATTGTAAATAACATTTATATTTCGCTCAATACAATGTTTTTAAGCGCATTATATCTCAAAAATAAAAATAAAAATTTGTCAAAAGAAACCATTATTGCTTTAAAATGTGACTTTTAAAAGATGTAAACAAAAAAGATATAAAATAAAATGACGTCATACTTCTGTGATAAATAATAAAGTATTCATTTTCACGTTTTAAAATTTGCTTTCAATAGAAACCTATTTTCCAGTTTGTTGAACGTCAGAACAAAGAAAAAAAAACCATAAAGGCAACTAGTTGTATCGTAGTAATAGATACAAGTAATATATATAGGGCACCATCAAGTTAAGTTATTACCTGTAACCGTAACAAAGAAATGGCAGGTGACAGTGTTCCCTGCAGTATCTGTAGACGAACAGTTGACAGTGGTGTCACCTATCAGGAATGCATCACTAGATGGAGGAGAACAAGTCACAGCTGGATTTGGATCCACGTTATCAGTTGCAGTTGTATTGAACACAACGGGGGATGAAAAATTTAGTCCCATTTCCGTACTAGAGATTATATTTGGGCAATTCAGAGTAGGTGCTTCATCATCTGAAAACATTGAAAAAAAAATTATCGAAATGTTAATCCATCAACTTTGGCAAAATGCCATGACGCCTGATTTAAATAAAGGAAACCTAATATCATGGATATCCTTAAGGGGAGACAATTCATTGTCTATGCAATAATGTGATCTTTCAAATAAAATATTTAAGTTCAATACATATATACTTCGGAAATTCATACGAATGATAGATATGGAAACACTTGTTTTCAGGTTTTCTTATTTGCTTTAAAGGAGAAAAGTATCATGGAATTAAGCTTCACATATATCTTGGAACAAATTCTATCTTGAGTAGATAGATGTAACATGAACTAAAACCCAATTATATTATTACCTGTAACTGTAACAAAAAAACTGCAGGTGCCAGTGTTCCCTGTAGTATCTGTAGACGAACAGTTGACAGTGGTGTCACCTATCAGGAATGTCTCACTAGATGGAGGAGAACAAGTCACAGCTGGATGTGGATCCACGTTATCAGTTGCAGTTGTGTTGAACACGACGCTGGATGAGGAGTTTAGTCCCATATCAGTAAATGAACTTACATTTGAACAATTCAAGATAGGTGCTTCATCATCTGAAAACGTTAAGGAATTATTATAATATGAATCTATCACCTTTCGGAATAATCTATGCCGCATAATTTCATTAAGAAGAGGCACAAAATTATGACAATTTAGGGGAGACAATGCCCTCACCAAAAAATTACATGATCTTTCAAATTATAAAGCTGCAATTATATAATAATATTTTCATTGTTAATAATAATAATTGTACATTACATTTATATTTCACTCAATACAATGTTTTAATAGCATTATATCTCAAAAATAAAAATAAAAATTGTCAAAAGAAACCAATATTGCTTTAAAATGTAGTCATACTTCTGTGATAAATAATAAGGTAGCCATACTTCTGTGATAAATTTGCTTTCAATAGAAACCTATTTTCCAGTTTGTTGAACGTCAGAACAAATAAAAAAGAACCATAAAGGCAACTAGTTGTATTTTAGTAATTAGATACAAGTAATATATATAAGGCACGATCAAGTTAAGTTATTACCTGTAACCGTAACAAAGAAATGGCAGGTGACAGTGTTCCCTGCAGTATCTGTAGACGAACAGTTGACAGTGGTGTCACCTATCAGGAATGCATCACTAGATGGAGGAGAACAAGTCACAGCTGGATTGGGATCCACGTTATCAGTTGCAGTTGTTTTGAACACAACGCTGGATGAGGAGTTTAGTCCCATATCAGTAAATGAACTTACATTTGGACAATTCAAGGTAGGTGCTTCATCATCTGAAAACGTTAAGGAAATTATTAAAATATGAATCTATCATCTTTCGGAATAATATATGCCGCATAATTTCATTAAAAAGAGGCACAAAATTAGGACAATTTAAGGAAAGACAATGCCCTCACCCAAAAAATAACATGATCTTTCAAATTACAAAACTGCATTTAAATAATAATAATAATAATAATAATAATAATAATAATAACTCTAACTGCGACTTAGGGCGAAATATTTTATCTCATTCTTTTGTTTCGTTTCGCCCTAACCCACACTCGTTTCGCCCGAACGTTGAGTTTCCATTGTGACGGAATAAACCTATTGTTAGGTTTCGCCTTAAGTCGCAGTTAGGTAAATAATATTACTATTAATAATAATTGTAAATAACATTTATATTTCACTGAACACAATGTTTTTAAGCGCATTATATCTCAAAAATAAAAATAAAAATTTGTCAAAAGAAAGCATTATTGCTTTAAAATGTGACTTTTAAAAGATGTAAACAAAAAAGATATAAAATAAAATGTAGTCATACTTCTGTGATAAATAATAAAGTATTCATTTTCACGTTTTAAAATTTGCTTTCAATAGAAACCTATTTTCCAGTTTGTTGAACGTCAGAACAAAGAAAAAAACCCCATAAAGGCAACTAGTTGTATCGTAGTAATAGATACAAGTAATATATATAAGGCACCATCAAGTTAAGTTATTACCTGTAACCGTAACAAGGAAATGGCAGGTGACAGTGTTCCCTGCAGTATCTGCAGACGAACAGTTGACAGTGGTGTCACCTATCAGGAATGTCTCACTAGATGGAGGAAAACATGTTACAGCTGGATCTGGATCCACGTTATCAGTTGCAGTTGTGTTGAACACAACGGGGGATGAGGAGTTGAGTCCCGTATCAGTAAATGAAATTACATTTGGACAATTCAAGGTAGGTGCTTCATCATCTGAAAACGTTAAGAAAATTATCAAAATAGGAATCTATCATGTTGCGGAATATTCTATGGCGCATAATTTCATTACAAAGACGCACACAAAATATGACAATTTAGGGGAGACAATGCCCTCACCCCAAAATAACGTGATCTTTTAAATTACAAAACTGCAGTTAAATAATAATAATGATATTATTATTATTAATAATAATAATTGTAAATAACATTTATATTTCGCTCAATACAATGTTTTTAAGCGCATTATATCTCAAATTATATCTTTCCGGCAGCGCCTGCAGTCCAGTCGTGGTTAGGACGTGTCGTTTTGCGTCCCTCCTGGCTAGATCGGCTGGACCGAGAGGGGGTCTTGGGCTCGGGCAACCCAAGGCCTCCATAGATCTTTCGCCTAGGATTCAGTGATCCCGTTTTTTCCACTTCTTCTTCCAAGTCCGGAGACGATGAGCGAGTGGTGACGGTGGCAGGTGCAAGATGGTGCTGGGAGCCGCTAGCCATGGGCCTGCACTCAGGCGGTCAGGGCAGGATGGTCGTTCTACAGCCTACCGGGGCAAGGGCATAATTCGGTAGCCACTCTGACGACGGAGCAGCCCTCTTCAGGGATAGCACTGCTCCCCCCTCAGGGGGAAGGGTCTAGAAAAGGTGACCTAAAGAAAGCTTGCCTCATCTCATCCCGTCAGCATACCGCAGGTGACTGGACATCTACCATGCGGTCGAAACACAAAGGAAACATCAAAGAAGGATTCAAGATCCTCCCGCCGGAAAAGCACTCTATGTGTTGAAGCCTGGAACATCAGGACTGTGTGATCACCAGGCGCCGTGACATCCAGGATGTTCGCATCACGAGGGCAATGAGGGGGGCTCACTGCAGGACAGACCACCTGCTTTCTCCATCGCCAGCAGACGTAGACGCCAGAAAGCTGACATTAAGAAGAAACTGGAAGTCCAGAAACTCAAGGAACCAGATACAAAGGAGACCCTCATTACCAGTCTAGCAAACCAGCTTGAACATCTACCAGCAGAGGGAAACTTTGAGAAGGCCTGGGCCAACTGCCAAACTTACCACACAAAACGGAAACACCAAGATTGGTTTGACAACAACGAGGAGATATCCACTCTCCTCCAGGAGAAGAAAAAAGCCTTAACAGCCTGGCTCAGCGACAAAGACTCCCAAGCCAAGCACGACCGCCTCAAGAACATCAGTGGAATGGTTCAGACTGAGCTGCGACAGATGAAAGACAAGTGGTGGGAAATCAAGGCTGCAGAACTGCAGTAGTACGCAGACGCGCACAACTCCAAGAAATTCTTTGCCGGCTTGAAAGATGTATATGGCCCTACATCGAACGCAATGGCACCTGTGCGCTCTGCAGACGGAACCCTGCTTACTGAGAAAAGCGACATCATACAGCGCTGGCGTGAACACTTCAGTCACCTGCTGAACAGACCTTCCCAGATTGACCAGCAGGTCATCCAAGACATGCCACAGCGCCCAGTCCTGGCGTCTCTTTATGAGCCCCTCCCAACACTGGCCAGAAGGCCATCAAGCAAGTACAGGTGGGGAAAGCACCAGGTCCTGATGGAATACCCCCAGAGATTTTCAAGGAGGGAGGTGAAGCTATCGCCATCAAGCTGACCGGGCTGATGCAGCAATTCTGGGAGGAAGAGTCGGTGCCGCAGGACTTCAATGATGCCAACATCGTGCATCTGTACAAGAACAAGGGGGATAGAGCTTCATGCGAAAATCACAGAAGCATCTCATTGCTGAGCATCGCAGGAAAGATCATGCCCCTTTCGTTCTGAACCGCATCACACACACACACTTGTTGGATGATGTGGTCTCTGAGAGCCAGTGTGGGTTAAGGAGCAACAGGGGACAGTAGCCATGGTCTTTGCGGTACGACAGCTACAAGAGAAGTGCAGAGAACAAAACCAGAACCTATACATCCTCTTCGTGGACCTGACGAAGGCTTTTGATACTGTCAGCCGAGTAGGCCTGTGGGCTATCCTGTCCAAGCTAGGCTGCCCACCAAAGTTCG
Source organism: Heliocidaris erythrogramma (assembly GCA_025617745.1). Taxonomy (NCBI): domain Eukaryota; kingdom Metazoa; phylum Echinodermata; class Echinoidea; order Camarodonta; family Echinometridae; genus Heliocidaris; species Heliocidaris erythrogramma. The sequence goes on along the minus strand of CM046859.1, from coordinate 44,471,414 downwards.
TCAGGATTATCCAGTCAAGAACTTGCCACCTGTCTCGCAGAAGCAGCAAAGACCTTTGAACTGACCATCAGCCTGCGAAAAACAAAAGTGATGCTTCAGCCTGCACCTGGCTTGATGCCTCTGAGCCTCAGATTGAGATTGAGGGCACAACACTGAACAACGTGGAGAGCTTTACATACCTTGGAAGCTGCCTGACTTCAAACTGCAGCATGGACAAAGAAGTTTCCAACAGGCTTGCAAAAGCAGGAGCTTCCTTCGGCAGGCTATGGACACGTGAACGAGGCATTAGACTTTCCACCAAGCTGGTAGTTTACAAGGCAGATGTCATCACCTCTCTGCTTTACGGATGTGAGACGTGGACGCTGTACAAGAAGCAAGTCCGCACACTTGACCAGTTCCACCTCCGCTGCTTGCGAGGAATCATGGGAATTTCCTGGGAGGACAGAGTCGCAAACACTGAAGTGCTTCGCAAAGCCAAAATGCCCGGGATCGAAGCTCTCATCATGAAAGCCCAGCTCCGGTAGGTCGGAGATGCAGTGCGGATGGACGACACGCGTCTACCAAAGATGGTCTTCTTCTCTGAGCTGGCATCTGGAGCAAGAAACCTTGGGAGGCCACTGAAGCGATACAAGGACTGCCTGAAAGCCTCCCTCGAGGCCTGCGGCATTTCAGCCCCTTGCTGAAATCACTTGCCTCTGACCGCAGTGCCTGGCTCCCAGCTGTCTACAAGGGTGTTAGGCTGTTCGAGGAAAAGCGCCTCTAGAGCCTGGACCAGAAGCGACAAGCCCGCAAAGAGTGGATCCCCGACCCTACTTCTACTGTTGCGTGCCCAATAGTATCATGGAATTAAGCTTCACATATATCTTGGAACAAATTCTATCTTGAGTAGATAGATGTAACATGAACTAAAACCCAATTATATTATTACCTGTAACTGTAACAAAGAAACTGCAGGTGCCAGTGTTCCCTGCAGTATCTGTAGACGAACAGTTGACAGTAGTGTCACCTATCAGGAATGTCTCACTAGATGGAGAAGAACAAGTCACAGCTGGATATGGATCTACGTTATCAGTTGCAGTTGGATCGTATGCAACGCTGGATGAGGAATGTAGTCCTACATCAGTAGTTGATCTTACATTTGGGCAATTCAAAGTTGGTGCTTCATCATCTGAAATCATCAGAAAAAGTATCAAAATAGGAATCAAACATTGGTGCTTTTTAACTGTGTCTTTTAAGAGATGTAAAAAAAAAAAAATACAAAATTTAGTAGGCCTAATATTTCTGTGATAAATATTGAAGTATATATTTTTAAGTTTTTAAATTTACTTGGAATATAAACCTAGAGTTTGTTAAAAATCAAAACAAAGAAAAAAAAACACGTAATAGCTGCAACAAGTTGTATTTTAGGTAGATACGAGTAAAAATCGACAAGGCAATTCAAGATAATTTATTACCTGTAACTGTAACAAAGAAACGGCAAGTGCCAGTGTTCCCTGCAGTATCCGTAGACGAACAGCTGACAGTAGTGTCCCCTATCAGGAATGTCTCACTAGATGGAGGAGAACAATTCACTACTGGATTTGGATCCACGTTATCAGTTGCAGTTGAGTCGAACACAACGCTGGATGAGGAGTTTAGTCCCGTATCTGTAGTAGAAGTAACATTAATATTTGTGCAATTCAGAGTGGGTGCTTCATCATCTGAACACATTACAATAATTATAAAAACGTGAATTTATCATCCTGGGGAATGCACTGGATGTCGCCTGGATTTGCTCTTTTGCGCCTGATTTAAGTAAAAAAGACACAATGATGTAATATTTTCTGTTGCAATTAGTTGAGGTTCAGGTCTTTTTCCATGAAATGAAAGTGCTTATTACTTGTATAATTATAAATAGCAAGAATGCATATTGCCTAATTACGTTTTGTTAGTCTGATAGTCTGGCAACAACTAATGTAATTTGCATTTCGGCTGTTAATACAGCAAATATAGTTAAAATATAGTAAAAAAAACCACTTCGTAACAGGTACTGTATTAATATAAATGTAAATGCAGGGCTTCATTATTTGGCATTGGTGAGTAATTGTAAATTACCTAAATGGTCGATATTATTTTGTTTAACTGTAATGAGTAGATGAAATATTGGAAAATATGATGAGCTCCCCCCCCCCCCCCCCCCCGAAAAAAGATTGCGGTGGAAAAGCCGAACCCGAATCAGCCATATAAATATACGAAAATCATCTTTTTGTTTTAAGACGTTCCTCTGTCGAGCGGCATAGTATTTGTGTATTTTGTGATAAAAGCACCAAATGTGGCACACATTATATATATATATATATATATATGTGGGAAGTTGTATTTTGACATGGCTCGCCCTTCATTGGCAGGCAACATTTTGTGGAATTTGCCATGCTAGGCTTCCAGTTGAAGTTGCAAGTTTGAGATTCCATTCCTTTTGTCCAATACAATTAGAGAATAATGTCAGTCCTGTTTTTTTTACTACAGGTAATGTGTGTAATGAGTTTCTAAGATTCTTTATTTCTATGAATGCAATTCAGGTTCAGGTGTGTTCAGGTCTTATGAATGAAAGTGTAGCACTACAATGTTCTTGCAGAAGAAAAGATAGTTCTGCCTAGTAAGGAGCAGATGATCTCCTTTTCTCACTGTTTAATTGCCACAGTGTATGTAAATTAGTTCAAAAAGAAGAATGAAATAGGCAGTTGTAGAAAGAATGTGAAGTTGGAAGAATGAAGGGATCAATGATGCAAGCGCATTAATATTTAAGTGATAGGCTGATGTGATGTACGATTCTACATTATAAGAGCCAGGGTGTTGGATTCATTCCTCCACGTTCTTGTTCTTAGAGAAGCTCTTGTTGCCGAGGCGTACATAGTAGTCCTTATTACCAACCTTTTTGTAGGGCTTTCGGGCCTTCTACGTTCAGTTCTTCAGTTCTTCATTTAACATGGTACGTACATTTAATTCTTAATCTCCAATAGCACTGATAGTATATTCTGTAAACTTTAAGTGCTAAAATGTTTTCAGTTTATAAGTTGTAGGCCTAGTCGTTACTGTTAGGGTAACGCAGATTTGTACGTGTGGAACATGTGTATACGCTTCTGGTAGATTGTGTAGGACCAGTATTACCGACCGTACAACGGTAGTGTGAGGTAAATTAATTTTATGTGATAGAGAATAATTGACATAATAGCCCTCAATTGTTGTGACATTATAGAAGGGTCTACATGTATATGAATATAAAATTCTTTGTCAATTACGATATGCATGTATAGATTGGAATAAGGAGTGTTCCTCGTACGCATAATTAATGCATCAACTACTTTTTATTAGATGCTTCCAGCGGTTGTTAAACTTATACTTGATGTAGAGAATGCTCTTTGAGCAGATTATCAGTTTGTAAGAGTGGCCGGAAATATGGTGCGAGGCAGTCGGTCGTTGTGTCTCTCCCTTCGCGATCTAAAAATTCTGTTATTTTGGAATCCCATGGGCCATATTTTCTTTTTGTATTGATCTTTGCAAAAGTGAAGATTTGTTTGCTTCAGAGAGTTTGTGGGTGGTTTTTTGTGTAATTAGTAATAGGTCTAATTCCAGCAAGTCCTTCATCTTTAGCTTTGTTTCCTGCTCTGCAAAAAGCTGCCACCTAGTCCCACACATCTCACCTCGCGTATACACTGTGACTTGTTAATCTCTGGGTGTGCACTCGTGTACTGTACATGTATGTGATGCCTTGTGCATTGCTCACTCAGCCTGGATCACCTAGTTTTCGCTAGCCAAATGCTGCCATTTCCTTTCCTCACTCAATCTGGATCACTTAGTTTTCGCTATCACTACACCGTACACGCTTTACTCTTCATACTCATACTGCATGCTTTATGCCCACACTTTGCTTCCGTGCATGTTTTCTCCTGAACCGTCTACACTCATGCATCAAATATCTGTGTTACTTTGTGGAGGCAATATCTTATCAATATCATAAGCCTTGATCTATATTATATTTTCTTGCATGTACACTGCCTTCATAATTACTATAGCACAAGGCATTCCCCTGGTTTAAGTTACATGTATATTCTCAGTTATAACTTTTGAGCTACTTGGAAGTCAGCATCCACCTCCAGGATCACTGTTTGTCTGTAGAGTCCATTTGTGAGTTGTTAGTGTGCCAAGATCTCAATAAATCCCTCTGACAGCACGCTACAGGTTTATGGGTGATTTCCTACCTGTTTAACATGCCACTCTCACAAAACAGCCATTCTCGCTCTGACAGCAATCTTAATGGGTCTCTGAGCAAGCGCTATAGCATTAATGGGAAATCATCTACAAACTTCCTTCTTAAAGATGTAACAACTTCCAGGAAAGGAGAAAAGAAGATTATCGCGAGTTTCCCTTTTAGAGTATTCAATGCTCTCAAGGACACAATTTTCTCTCTACTGAAAGACCACAGCAAGCTGTATAACTCTGATCTAACATCATACATAAACACCACAGGAGCCACTCCAAATGAACAGCTTGAGATCTCCTTCCTCAATAAGTCAACCAAGTCTGGAAGAACAGGTAGACAAAAACAATTTGATCTGACCCTCCTCTGTGCTACAGGTGAACTTCATATTAAAGGGAGATTCTTCACATATCTTGCTGACCCCATCTTCCCGTGGTTAACGAAGCACTTGAATGTAAACTACCCCAAGCTCTCCCAATCTGCTGAGCTTTCTATTCTCCTTAAGGATATTAACGGACACATTAGGTCACATTTACCTGAAATTTGCACTGCCCCTGAATTGTGCATCTGCTCCCAAGCTGAGAAACTAATCACTTGCACTGCTTGTGGCATCCATGCTTGTGTTAATGCTGTCCAATGCTCTGACTGCAGTAAGTGGTTACACTATTCATGTACTGGTCTATCCAAAGAAGAGTTGAAGAAACTACCTCACCCTAGTTATGTGTTCTTATGCACCTCCTGTCGAGATTTGTCTCCTAACCCTCCCTGCAGTGACTCGCCAGAATTGGTGTGTACTTGCCCTGTCTGTGACCAGTTGGCCGTCTTCGACTCTGTCGAGTGCGTTCTATGTGAAACCTGGTACCACACTACCTGCCTTCCTTTACCATTCAGCTTGCAAAGCGACAGTTTGAAGGCTTGCCCCACCTGCTCTTCTACTGCCATGGGTGACCCCATTTTGATATCTGTTGGCTCTCAAACCGCTAGATTTATTGGGATCCTGCATGCTTCACAAGCATCCCAGACCGATTCCTGCAAAGAGCTACAGACCCAACTCAAACCTCACCAGTCTAGGGCCTCCCAAACAACTCTCGTCACAATTCCTCATAGCCAACCAAAACTCTCAAAGTCTTCACAGACAGTTCATTCCTCCGCCCAATTATTTCAGCCAAGTCAGGCCAAACACGATATAGCATGTAGTACCTTGGAAGATGTTGTACTCGCCCCTCCAACTTGCAAGTGTTCCAGCCTCTCCAAGAAACTGAAGGAAACCCATGAGTTGCTTGCTGCTGACAAACTAGCGAAAGATGTTTTGCTTGTACAACACGAGCAAGTTGTCTCAAACCTACAGCAAGCTACATACGAAATTGAGACCCTTAAAAGGCTCCGTGCTGTAGAAATTAGACATAAGAAAGAGGCCCAAAAGGCCGTTGCAAATCTAAAGTCCGAGCTGACTGCAAAAGAGAGGGAGATTGTGTCTCTGCTTTCTTCCAATGATCATCTCGTTGCCATCTGCCTTAACCATGACATTGATGAAAATGAACTGCCATTACCCCCAGAGGAGCGGCTCACAGGAAGGCAAGGTAAGGCTCATATGAACTCTCGTACTAACCCCAGTTTCCAACAGAAAGGTAAACAAGCAATACCAAAAGCAAATGCTTCTCACCCCCTCGCCACCTCCAACCGCTTCAGTGCCTTAAATGACCAAATGAAAGACCAGGAAGTTAGGCTTACCCTCCCTCTTGATGAAGAGGATGATCTCTCTGCCTGCTCACCCAAGGATTCTCTCTCCAGACCGGTGGTCAATAGCCATAAGCCTGCACGACATGTTTCTGGCAAACAAAAATTACGCAGAAGTCATAGTGACCCTTCATTGGCTGCTTGTAACCCGCGTGCAGTAGCTGCAGATACCCTCACACAAAAAGTTGGTGCCCATGGTAGAGGGTCAGGTCACTCCCGTCCTGCAAGAACAGTTTCTCTAGATTGTCTTAGTGAAGCTCCTCAAGCAATGAACTCGGTGGAAAATACCCGCTTCGATAGTGACAAAGCTGTGGAATTCTCCCAGGTGAACAGAAGAAAGCTCTTGATGTCTCCTACATCTACTAGGCATAAGCAGCGTGCAGTATCTGTAAGGCCTGTTCCACCACCCTTAGCAGACCCTGCAAACCTGCCTCAAAGGCCAACAAAAGTTGGAACTACTTCCTCCGTCTCCAAACCCCAGTCACTTGATCCTCCAGGAAATTTTTCTCCCCCAAGACATTACCCAACTTCCCTCAAAACTAGAGTCTCCATAAATCCGAATCGGATCTCTTCAACTAGCCGGAGATCCAGCTCTTATGACCCATGCAGCGCCACTATATCTGCCTACATATAGCCATACAGACTCGATTACACCCGGCCAAGTATGTAATCTAAACAAACTAGATGTCTCTCCAACTCCATACCAAGGAGACACTCAAGCATCATCTCCCTCGGACACGCTAATGTTCCGTGGCACATCCATGGCTCCGTCTTCATCTTCACTCCATTACGCTAGATCCTCGCAAAATCTAAGCTATGGAGACCCCTCAGATGGAAATAGCCGAACTCCGTTGCACCACCCGTATGTCCTTGCGAACATGCCTGGAGTACCTGTTCCCTCAAATCTTCTATACCATGCCTCTCCGCTGCCCTCGGGTTTTCATCAGGGCAGAGCCTCAACATTGACACACATTTCGATAATGGAAACACTCCATCAGGCCTCTGCGAAAGCTCTTCACTTTCTCAGCCACCCGACTTTCCCAAGGACAGGATCATTTTGGCAAACCTACATGTCCTTCACCAGCAAATAATTCATCTTGCCCAAAGCAGTCTAAGAGTTCTTCCACCAATCCCTCAGTCCAACTAATTACATTTAACTCACGAGGTACCTCCGGCAGCACTCCATTCATCCGGCACCTCTTAAGCACTTCAGATATCACATGCATTCAGGAGCACTGGTTAAATCTGCATGGGCTAGACTCCCTTTCAAACCTTGACACCCAGTTCACTACATATGCTAAAGCTCATGATGATGAGCTTTGTCATAGTGTTCCAAGAACTGGAAGAGGTAAGGGTGGTCTTGCAACCTTCTGATTTCTCCTTTCCAGAGAACTTTGCTGTTTGCTCCATTGTACATATTAGCCAAAGTGGATAGGATCTCAGGAGGGATAGGAGAACTGGAAAGTTTATGAAACAAACCGGTATGCCAGACACAGTCAAACGCCTTGGCGGCATCTAGGAGTGCTACAAATGTGGATTTCTTCTGGGTGGAGTGAAGATCAATGAGCATCTGAAGGGGCATGGAAGTTAGCATACATGACTTTGTAGCTTGGAAACCAAACTGGAGTTCATCAGGCAAGTCTACTCCTGCAAGGGAATCTTCGATCATTGGCTTGAGGACTATTTCAAGGAGCTTAGACAGGGTTGGCGTTAGAGAGATACCTCTGTAACTCGAAGGATCATTAACTGGCTTGTTTCCACCTTTGTGCAATGGTATGATAACGGCTTCCTTCAGAGATGCTGGAAGGTGACCAAGTCGTATGGAGTTCTGAAAGAGGAGGAGAAGAAGTCTGCGCAGGGATGTTGGCCTACTTCGTGGATTTCTTCCTTGTCGAGGAACCAAGAGTGCTTTATGTTAGACTTGCAGTTGAAGACAAGGATGGCACTCTTAGAGGGGTTAATCTTGTATCTCCATGTGGATGCATACATGTGGGTGGTGTTGAGCATGGACTGGAGCTCATCAGCAGAGGAGGCGATCAACGCAACATCATCTGCTAGGACAATAACCCCTGCATACAGGTTTTGGAAATGACAACCAAGATCTGCAGCTCTAAGTGCCTTAATTAGCCCATCAATAAAGATGTTGTAGAGGAGGGGAGAGAGGATTCCACCTTGCCGGACTCCTTTCTCAAGAGGGAAGGATGACCTTCCTCCGGCCATCATCTGTCATGAAAGTGTAGTGGTCTGGTATACTTCTAAGCGCAGTGAGGCCAAAACTTAATCCTCGGGCTTCTCGGATATCTGCTACCTTGAGTGGAAAAGGCTGTGCCGCCAAGCAATCCTCATCAAGCACGATGCTCAAATACGTGATGCCATAGAGAAGAAGCACAGCCTCGCCCTTTGGTTGCAGTCTGCCAACTTGCCCACCTCTCCGAAGCTGTTTCCAGCTGCCCTGCCATCACACCTTCGAAATGCTTCGAGGCTCCGCTCTCAGCTCTTGACCGGCACTTATCTTACTCAGGCCCGACTGAACACCATAGGCAAGTCCTCCAGTTCCACATGTAGACTCTGCGCTGCAGCCAATGAAGACGCCATCCATTTTGTTGCCTCTTGCCCTGCTCTTCAAGCTCATCGTAGTGTTCTCACCCACCACATTCTGGCACTCAACCCCCCAGTTGAAGTCGTCCAGGCCTTCACCACTTGCAATCCCCTTGCCCTTGCTGCTACTATTTTACTTCCTCTATTGTCTGTATCAAATCCACTCTCTGCCAGCATAACGACCCACTGCCTGCGATACCTTCTAAAAATACATCATGTCCGTCTAGACAAAATATCACAGCTAGCTTGACAACTAGTTCCTGTCCCTGACCAATACGCGGTTCAGTTTGCCGCTGATCTCTGAACATCGGAGGAAGAAGAATTAAGAAGAAGAAGAAGAAGAATGTAAACAACAAATTAGTAATTTTGATCTTCCTTGCTTAACAGTAATTCCTGGTCCAGCCAGTCGATGCCTTGCAATTACTGGTTCGTGTGAGAAGTTGGTGTGAGAAGTTGGTGTTGTTTCTGGGTAAGCCGTACTGTTGATTCTATGGTTTATTTTATTTCCACATATCCGTCTCGTGACATGAATGCTAAATTAAATTGCATACAGTTTTATCTATATAAACACCTGTACATTATATATAAGTAGTATATTTGAAAATAAACAACAGTATGTGCTAGCATAAGACATTCATAATATCAAGTATAGGTTACGAATGAGAAACAGTTAATAGGTTGAAATGATAGCTGTCTTGTGTAAATTTCAACAAGATTTTATGAAGCATATTGTGAATATTTCTTGTAGGTTGACTTCACGATTACATAATTTTAGTGTCAAAGTGTATGATGCCACCTTACGTAGAAAATAGAGGTTTCCTAGTTAGTGTTGTGTAGCTGTTGGGCTACGCGGGATCGGTGCGTTGATTGTTTGATTGCATAAAGCAAGAGATGTAATATAGCACGAGAAGTTACCTATAGGATATGCTTCTGTGTTCGTAGTTGAAGGAGAAGTCTCATTTTATGTTCCTAAACCTAAGTTTCAAAATCTGGGGAGATCTTTTCTTACTCCAACATGGATAAATACCATGTGTGATTGGCTAAACCACATGTCAATTGTTGCTATAGAAACGAGTGGGAGAAGCTCAAGAATGATTTGCTCCATGTAATATTATTCTAAGAAATAGGTTCAGGATGATACAAATGTGTAACCTAGTTTTGACAAGTTCATGAAGAAATTCAAGCTTGCAAATGTTTAACAAAGGTTAATTTGGAATTTCGAATACTTGCATTTTAGTTGTATATTTTATGTCCAAATGTCCCATTTTTATTTGCTATTCCTTTAATCTGTTACTTCTTATGTTTGCCGAACTGTCAATTTGTTTAATTGCAATTTCTTCTATATTTGATTGGGAGTGTCCAATTCGATAGTATTTTTGCATAGTTTTGAGTCAAAATTAGGTCAAATCAAAGACATTATGTTTTATAGAGGCAATGAATTTCTATATGAAAGAATTTGTCATAACATATTGATGCTGTTTTATAGATTGAGGAAGTTTGAGATGTTTACTCTTTCAAAGAGTACAGTGAGAATAGTTAGTGAGACAATACAATATTGAGGAATTTGTATGTCATTCTATTAGAGGATAATGACGATGATCTCTTTTATCAGCCATTCGAGTTTGGTTGGGGATTCAAACATTAGAGGATAAGGATGGTTAGGATAGGCTAACTGTAAGAATATTGAGCATCATTCACTTTAATTTAAAGTTAATTTATGAGATAACTTTAACATTGCTTTATTCGGTGTGTGCAATGTAGTTAGTCTTTATTATTCCTCTTAATATAATTTTCTATTACGATTATAGTAGAATTTATATTGAATTTATTTTTGTCCAATTCATTTCTTTGCCATTAAATTTTATAATTTTAGTATTGCATTATGAAATTGATTTAGAATATGAGCATATTTTATGTATGAAATTGATTTAGAATAGGAATATATATCACGGCCATTCGATTATGTACTCATTATTGTCTTTGATTGTATTTTGCAGGTTTTTTGTTTAGTCTCAATTCATGAATCCTGAATAAAGTTGCTGAATGAAACATAACATGACTGGTGTGCCCATTACTCATCATTTGAGTGACCCATTCTGATCTGCTACATATATATATATGTATTAAAATCAATTTCAGATGTGGAGACTTCTCGATTTTCGCCCCTGAAGGACGTGGCGGCCATCTTTCAAAATGGCAGCCATCAGGGCACTTTTTACATAAACACAGTCTAAAATTATGTTTATTTTATCTAGTTAGTGGGTTATCTTCGAAATCAATCAAATTGTCTCCCTTTTCATTAATTAGGCACCTAAAGCCCTTCTCGTGATGTATTTCAGCCCCAAAAATCCAAATCTGGTAAATGCACACAATTTTGGACACATATATGTATTATAAATAAACCTGGACTGAGTATCATATTCCCCCTTCTCTTGAGGGCCGGGGCAGCCCTCATCTTTCAAAATAGCTTCCATCTGGTCATTTTGAACTTTTCATTTGAATGCAGTCCAAAATCGCAAGTAAATGGTAAGTTTAGGGTAATCTCGTGAGTAGAATTCATATCTGAATTTTTCAGGGGTGAATGTATAAGGAAAAGTGGTTTGGGTGCGAACTTTAGGAAAAAAGGGGGCCATTTTCATTATTTTCCAAAATAGCCTCCCACACTAGTGGCATTTTTGAAAGATAAAGATACCAGATTTGCCACATTGATAGATTGATGTATTATCACTAGATTTGGTAGTTGAGTCTTTTCAGAGCAGTGGTGGCCCCCTTTCTAACTGTCCGCCATTATGGTACTATGTACACAGTTCAGAGTCATTATTATGGAAAGTTTGATATGTAGCATACAGAACTGAACGTTTCGGTGCTGAATTATTTTGGTAAAAGAGGTCCCGATTCCGATTTTGAAAAAAGGGCACTTACATATTTAATGAAAAATGTACGAAGTTATGAGTTAAAAAGATATTCAGACATAATGATTCAAATATTAAGAATATATCATGCTTTTATCGTATACATGTATAAGAAAATGACAACATTTCAACTTACCTCCCCTCTCCCAGACAACATTTTCCTAAAGAAATATCGATATCATTGTGAACTATTTTTGTGGGACAACTGCATTGATTGTGGAAAGGTTGCTGCCCCTGCATTTCATATGGATGCAAAATATCTCAATAATAGTATCCAAATTGTATTATATTTAATCGTTGTAATTAGTTTAGAATTTATTTTATCGCCCAAAAGCATCAGGTTTGGAATAGCACGTTTCTCTAAACCTTGCATTTTGGCACTAAATTACAAATGATACCAATTCTGTATACCCAGTTCCGTCTGATTCATTTGAAATTTTATTTTAGGCCTAACCGTACATGTTTTTTTTTGCTATCACTGAAACTGACCCATTTTAAAGAAATGGACACTCTGTTTACTACCCAATAAATACTATAATCCTAATTTTAATTATTGTACTACTGCGAAAGCGTAAATTGTAACAACTGTTGAAATATGTTTGGATAATAAATACCGGATGGCGGCTGCTTTTTAAAGCACGTTTTAAAACACGTGGCTAATAAGGCTTTGAAAGGCAGAATCTGTCTGAGTATGTAAAAGTGTTTATCATACATATATCTGCATTATGTGAAACTTTTGGTGTTTCAATAACAACAGGCAAGAGGTTTTGTGGGTATTTTTGGAACATAAGGGACCTAATCAAAATGACCCTTCCCCGTGAAATGGAAATCTATATCACCTTTCTTAATTCAGCGCCAAACATTCAAATTTGAATTACCAAAGCACATTAAAACCACCTTAAACATGCAACTTTGATCAGCCATTTTGAATGATGGCTGCCACGGTCTTCTGGGGGTAGAGGAAATCTGAGATGTCTCTGTATCCAGAATTATTCATGATACACTATTGTAGGATGGCCTGAGCGGGTGGCAAGGGCGTGGTTCTAACTTACAGAGACACAAAGTAACTACAACCTCACTCAATGATTGCCTGAGGAGAACTGCCCTTGGTTTTCCAACTCTAAACCTCAGGGGTTTATTTTGCATGTAGATATTTACATATTCATTTGTATAATAAAAGGAAATAATGAATACTCAACTAGCAGAATAAAGCAAACTAATGAATATACATACAATCCATAAATAAGCTCTGCATGAGGGAACAAAAGACATGGATGGTGGAGTGAATGTTAAAAGGAATGTAAAGAAGCTGATGGAAGAAAAGGAGGGAATTTTGATGACTAACAGAGGAATGAAAAGAGTTGAGAGATGATGATCAAGCATAGTGATGTGCACCAATTTATAAATGTAAATTACTAGGTCTGTTCACACTACAGCTCTACAAACAATATCTCCTCTTACAAATAAAATGTCCTCATTTCATCAGTTAATTTTCCAGCATAAAGCTAAATAAATTCAACTTGCTATTTTTTTAAACAATATTTTTGAACAATCGCTCTATGAAATTATCTGAACATACATGTACAAAATATTTATCTCTTTCTATCAATCTGACTTTTGAGCAATTACACTTTTCAATCATATGAACATTACAATTTTTTTCTTTGTAAATGCAAGAAAAAGGGAGCAAAATCTCAAAGATTAAGAATATTCAATCACTCGTTGATTCTTCTAACATACACAAATTCACTATACATGAAAGAAAATTAACTGTTTCCATTTTTTTTCGTCTTTGGTAATTTGAAATTCAGAAACTATTTCATCAATTCGTATTCAATTTGTGAACATTAATTTGTCAAATTATAAAAAAAAATTTGCCTTTGAAAAACAATGAACTTCAATTTCCTTTTATGTAAATTAGAACAGAGTAACTTTTCACTATATCCTATTCAATTTCTGTATAAAATAATTTACTCAACATCATAAGCAATTATTTTTTCCGCAAATATTATCTTCAATTACAAAGCGAAAACAAATCTACTGAGTAAAAATAAAATTTTCATTTGTCTTAAATCATCTTCCTATTTAAATATCACATGTAATTTTAAACATTTCAGGTGACTAATATGGCATCGCATAAAATACTATATATGTACATGTACATGTATCATATTGTTTTTACAATAAATCATAAACTTTCTATCACCTTGTTATCTGCATATTAACATTTTCACTATATAGACAAGGTCCAAAATGAAAATAATTCAATATTAAATCCAATATTTTTTTTTTTAAATAAAGTTTGAACAAACTTGGGTTTATTTTGCATGTAGATATTTACATATTCATTTGTATAATAAAAGGAAATAATGAATACTCAACTAGCAGAATAAAGCAAACTAATGAATATACATACAATCCATAAATAAGCTCTGCATGAGGGAACAAAAGACATGGATGGTGGAGTGAATGTTAAAAGGAATGTAAAGAAGCTGATGGAAGAAAAGGAGGGAATTTTGATGACTAACAGAGGAATGAAAAGTGTTGAGAGATGATGATCAAGCATAGTGATGTGCATCAATTTATAAATGTAAATTACTAGGTCTGTTCACACTACAGCTCTACACTATCATTATTTGTGTCAACTGTTGCGCTTTTATCACAAACAGCATCTAGTTTATGGACTTACGAACGAGTGAACTTGGTCCCCTTTTCTTCAATTGGGCACCTAAATAATATTTATACCCCCGCCAAACGAAGTTTGAAGGGGGTATACTGGAATCAGTCGATGGTTGGGCGGTCGGTCGGGCGGGCGGTCGGGCGGGCGGTCGGGCGGTCGGTCGGTCCGTTGCAAATCTTGCGGATCGAACTACTTCCTCAGTTTTTGACCGAAAGTCATGAAATTTGGTACACACATTGGTCTTGGTGGGAAGATGTGCAAGACATATTTTTCGGATGAGTCGGAATCTGCGTTGTCATGGTAACGGCATATTTATGGCAGAAAATCAAGGAAACACCTTGCGGATCGAACTACTTCCTCAGTTTTTGACCGAAAGTCATGAAATTTGGTACACACATTGGTCTTGATGGGAAGATGTGCAAGACATATTTTTCGGATGAGTCGGAATGTGCGTTGCCATGGTAACGGCATATTAATGGCAGAAAATCAAGGAAACACATTGCGGATCAAACTACTTCCTCAGTTTTTGACCGAAAGTCATGAAATTTGGTACACACATTGGTCTTGGTGGGAAGATGTGCAAGACATATTTTTCGGATGAGTCGGAATCTGCGTTGCCATGGTAACGGCATATTTATGGCAGAAAATCAAGGAAACGCCTTGCGGATCGAACTGCTTCCTCAGTTTTTGACCGAAAGTCATGAAATTTGGTACACACATTGGTCTTACTGGGAAGATGTATACAACATATTTTTTTGATGTGTCGGAAGCTGCGTTGCCATGGAAATGGCATATCTATGGCAGTAAATCAGGGAAAAATCTTGCGGATCGAACTACTTCCTCAGTTTTCGACCAAAAGTCAAGAAAGGCTGTTCTCACGGGGCGGGGTATTAATCATCATCTTCAGTGATATTTCTAGTTTCTAACTTGTTTCGGCACCAAAATTTGAATTCTACATATCAATTTTCCTCAGTTTCACTGTGTACGGGTGATTTTTGACTATGTTTATAAGAAAAGTGCTTTGATGTCGGGCATTTTAAAAGATGGCCACCGCGGCTCTCATGGGTGCAAATCGAGATGTCTTCTCATTTAAATTTCTTTATAATACAATTTTCCTGCGTGCCAAATTTGTTGCTTTTATGTAGTTAGTGAGCTATCTTTGAAATCAATCAAGTTGTCTCCCTTTTCATAAATTAGGCACCTAAAGCCCTTCTCGTGATATATTTCAGCCCCAAACATCCAAATCCAAATCGTAAATCATAATTGATTTTAGGGTATATTGTATGGAAAGGTGCTTTGATGGCGGTCATTGTGAAAGATGGTCACCACGGCCGGCCGGCCGTCTTGAGTGGAAACCGAGAAGTCTCCACATCTAAATTTGCTTTTAATACATATATGTACCTGTGTGTCAAATGTTTTGCTGTTATCACAAAATGCACAATCGGGGTATATTTTGGCACTATGCCGCTCCACTGCCTGTGCATACCCAAATTAGGGAAACAATACCGTCTAGAATAAGATTAGTATAAACAAAATTAACCTATAAAAATGCAGTGTCGTCAATAAGTGAGGTACGAACATCAGAGGAATCTTTTCCTAAACAGGATGATGAACAATATTTTCATACATGTGAGAAATGAAACTGTATCATGAGCATGCATTCACTGTTTTAATAAACGTACAACTTACCTGAAATCGAACCGCCAAAACTAAATGCCGCCGGATAGGCGCTGCTGATGGCAATTCCTGTCGAGTAGATGTAGACTGCAAACCTGGCGTTATTATCATTTGATCGGATCACATGTCTGCCGGTTAAATCAAAGATTTCACCTTGGATTACAGTTCCGATTATTGCTTCTGTTTCATTCCAGTCGCTCGGAAAAGACGCGTTGTCATATGTAAATGACTCGATTTCTCCTGAAAGAATGACCACAGTTGCAAAAAGCCGGAAGTAATTGTATACCGAAAACACCATCGTCCCGCTGGAAAACTGTTCATCGGCATTGATCAATGTCATAGAAGGGCCAGTTTCATCGATGATATCGCTAGCATTTTCAGGAATGTTAGATTTCATGAACTGAACTACAAGCACTGGTTGTGATGAGACAACGCGAATTATCTCAGATGTACTGACATTTCTCTCAAGTACCTGTCTTTCCTGGAGGACAATTGGTACACCGTCAATCGTGACATTAGTGTCATTGTAGGCAGTGATAACTCGAAAGACGTATCCAAACGATTGACTGTAGAAAGGAGCTACAGTAAAGCCTGATCCCCATTTGTCCACAGATGGTAGCTGCTCGGCGAAATAATCATGATTTCCACCTTCGATTATGATATTGCATGCATTACCAGAAACTACAGCGATCGGTTTGTTGGACGTGACTCTTGTTCCTGTCAAATCCGACGAACTTTGCAGCTGAACAGATTGGTACTGGGTCATTGTGATTGTAACAAAGCTGCCAGGATCATAATCAATACCGTTAATGGTGGTATTAGCAGTCAGCTGGATGACTACCTCGGTATCTTGATTTGTGCTCGTAATGGTGAACTCAGAGTAGTCGAACGGTTCTTTGGGTGGATAGGAAGCGATTATATGGTCAGTCCCAAGTTCTCTCTCTGGAAAGACGACGAACATGTCAGCGGAAACTATATTTGCTAAATGTCGACCCTCTGCATGTAATGTGATACAAGCATTAGTTTCCACGATAATTGTGGATATATTTGCATAGGGATCAGGTCCAGTGGCACACAGGGAAGGTTCGAGCTCTAAGTATGTACCATTTTGGCCTGGTATGTTGAGTGATTTGAAGAAACCATTAGAAGGTGAGGAGATGTTACTTGCCACGTCTTCTCCAGAGAAACTAGCAAGGCGGAGGAAGCAGAAAGATTCGGTGTAGTACTGCTGAGGAAAAGCGAATACAAAGCGTGTTCCCGCGGAACCATTCGTGCATAGATCTGAAATAAAAAGTGTTTAGAATATACAAAGATAATAGAATTGATTAACGAGGGAAAAAAATCATTGTCATTGCAATTTTGATCAACTATATTTTTTGGGTAAAATTATCTTCTTTTTTTTTTTACAATTTCTATTTCATTTATTGTGTAATGATTTAACCATTATAACAATTAAAGTGAAAAATATTTCCCATGAGGAGCCGTCTGTGCAAGCCTACCTATCGATCCTCTTCTAGCAACCCCGAAGTATATCCCCCCGCCCCTTCTAGCGAAAAATGCTCCGGCGCGACTGTCGCCCCAACGAGATGTTACGGAGCCGAATCCAAAGAGCCCCCGTCACATATCCAAAACGGAGCCTGCCCGACTTCTCTCCAAGCTCAAAATGGCATTTTCGACCGGAATACTGCAGGAATGCGGCCAGTATCTGATCGAACACTGAGGGCTCCTCCGCGATTTTTAAGGGGTCGCCCGCAGGGCACCGAAATCTGCTCCTAATTCAGCGATTTTGCAATGGCGAATTTTGAGGTCGCAGAGCTTGTAAACAGGCCGCCCGGAGATCAGAAAACATTCGATCTATATTCGGGCGGGTTCCACCCAACGTTCTGTCTAGTGTCTCCCACGCCTCCGCGCCTCGAAAATATCGTCTGTTCGAAGCCGCCCGCAGTAATCGAGCATACGCCGGCCGCGTTCCGGCCGTATTCCGGGCGAAAATGCCATTTTGAGCTCGCAGCGAAGTCAGGCAGGCTCCGTTTTGGATATGTGACGGCCCCATTACGCAGCTCGGCCAAAGGACATTTTTATGCCACCGCCAATCGAAGGTGGTGCCAGAGGCAATATGTTTTCGGGTTGTCTGTCCCGCTTTCTCGTTAACGCGATATCTCAAGAACCATTTGAGGTATGAACTCCAACTTTGGTGCTACTCTGTATTACTATAAGAAGACGATCTGATTAGATTTGGGGTTCCGTAGGTCAAAGGTAAAAATCACAAAAGTCAATTTCAGAAATTTCAGGTGTAAGCCTAGTTAACGCGATATTTTCAGAACCATGCATTTGTGATATGAACTTTAAACTTGGTTACCAGCATGTATCACCATAGGAAGATGATCTGATTAGATTGCGGTGTATGTAGGTTAAATTTTAAAGGTCAGAGAGGTCAATTCTGAAATTGCAGGTTTTAGCCTCATTAACGCGATATCTCAAGAACCATTTCAGGTAGGAACTTTAAACTAGGTGCTAGCATGTATCATTATAGGAAGACGATCTGATTTGATTTAGGAGTACGTAGGTCAAAGGTCAAAGGTCATAAAGGTCAATATGCATGACAATAAAGATTTGTTCGTTTGTTCTCACCGTGAGTACATGACTAGTAGGAGATAAAGTGATTGGACTTTCTTCTCTTTTTTTTAGGTCAAATGCCAAAGCTGGAAGAGGTCAATCAACATGTACTTAACGTGGAGAAGGTTTACGGTTCACCATGTGTGTTGGTAGGAGGAAAGGGAAAAGGAAATTAGAAATGGATAGACGAGAAAGGATGACAAGAGAGAAAAGAAGAAATAATCTTTCGTGACAATGGGTGAAGTCCTGAAAAGGACTGTAGACCAGATGAGATGAGATGAGAAGACTCATCCTGATGACGGACAGTCAACCTGTCCGAAACGTCGAGTAACCTCCTACTCAAGCCTCATCTACTCAAACCTTCGCTACTCAATCCATCGCTGCTCATCAATCGATCATCAACCAAGTCTTCTCATCTCATCTCATCTGGTCTACAGTCCTTTTCAGGACTTCACCCATTGTCACGAAAGATTATTTCTTCTTTTCTCTCTTGTCATCCTTTCTCGTCTATCCATTTCTAATTTCCTTTTCCCTTTCCTCCTACCAACACACATGGTGAACCGTAAACCTTCTCCACGTTATAAGCTCCACCATGCAAACCTTCAAAGATCATCCAACATGTACTTGTAGGCTTCTTACTCTGGTTATCATATTTCAGGAACAGGTAGAGTCAGTTTGGGGCAATTCGTTAGCAAACTAAAGATTACAAGTCCATGAGCCTGGACTGTTTTGTTGTGGCATGAATGTAGAAACGAGTGACACCTCTCTCACTTCCTACTTATCCAGAACAGGTGCCAGCCCTTTTCACTAAATCTATCGTAGTATCGCCTGATGGCAGACACCTTTGTTCAGCTTTCAATGAACTCCCAATGCTGAATAAAGTTCTTTGATTATGTAATACCTCAAAACTAATTACTTGTACTTTCATATCCAATAATCTTGAAGTCATAAGATGACATAAAATAAAGTCTGCATATTTTGTTAACATACAAAACTTGTTTCTATTGATTTATTTTGCACTAATAGAATTAACATCATGATGAAATGCATGACTAAGATATTACCAGGAAAAGAAGGGGGAGGGAAAAGAAAACTGTAAACATGAAACATAAGCTGGCATACCGTTATGAAGAGACATAGAAAGAGAGATGAGAAACAATGAGAGAGGAGATAGGTGAAAAGGGAAAAAGGGAGATTAAGAGAGATGCGAAAGAACACGAGATAAGAAGGAGGTAAAAAAAAAAAAAAAGCTAGAAAAAAAAAGAAGAAACAAATCAATGGAACGTCAATATACAACTAATAATTGCAATTGCGTTAGGGACATCCGAGTCAGAGATCTACTCCACTCGTCAAAAAGTATATGGCTCCTAGCTGTTGGTTATTTGGCCACTGGAGCAAGCGAAGCTAGCGGGGGAAAATGGGACTTTAGAACTGTGAAAATGTAATAGATATAAAATAACAAAGAAACTATTTCACTTCCCGAAAATGCGGTCGCGGTAACACAAATACCGGGTAATTTTGATATTCTCGGTGGAGGGGGCGGGGGGGGGGGGCTGCCGCCCCGATCCCCGAATCTAAGGACGATGGAGCAATTTAGAATATCCCTCCGGTTTTATATCACAATTATTATCCTTATTTTATCGTTTGATGTTTTCTTCTTTTTTTTTAACTGGCGTGGGAGGACAGGGAACGGATAATTTTGATATGCTATTTGAGAGCGAGCGAAGAGAGCGAGCAAACATTTAGAAACCTCTATTAATACCAATAGGTTGGAAGATGTATCATGTATCCAAATTTTTTTTTTACTAGATATTTTGGCGGGCCGTATGAAATCGTCTCGCAGGCCACACTTTAAGAACAGAGGCTTTAGACAATTAGCCCAGGGACAAGTAGCCCCAAGAACAACTACCCCTCGGACAATTAACCCCCAGGAAAATTACCCCCAGGACGATTACCCCCCCCCCCCGCGACATTTACCCCAGGACGATTACCCCCCCCCCCCCTCCCCCCCCCCCCCCCCCCCCCCCCAAAAAAAAAAAAAAACAAAAAACAAAAAAAAAACACAACAACAACAACAAACAAAACAAAATAAAAACAAAATAATAATTAAAAAAAACCCAGTAATGATCGACCTGGGGGGAATTGTCTTGGAGGTAATCGTCCAGGGGTAATTTCACGGGGGGGGGGGGGGGGGGGGGTAGTCGTCCTAGGGGGGTAATTGTCGGGGGGTAGTTGTCCTCGTGGTAATTGTCCTAGAATCAACCTACCCATTCTTACATAGCCTTTAATCACGCCGTTATTCAAAGCTAATGCCTTACTCGAACTTACCTCAACCTTCTCTCTACTGATTTAGCCTACCCCTACATGTAAGTTTTCTCCGGGGTATCTCGACTACCTTGTCGAGTTAAAGGGAGTGTTGCACGGCAAATACTGTGTCTTTCCCGTGGCCTGACTCGGGGCCAATCGGGTTTACTCGCAACTCTTTCGAGATGGGTTATGCTATCCATACGTGCAACATACGCGAAACCGAAGAGTAAGGGTGACTTTGGTCTGTTTCGCAAACGATTACAAATAGAAAAAAAAATCCTACTGATTATCACATTTTGAAAAACTGACGTTTTAGTCACTGTGTGTTGGAACATATCGGAGAGTTGTCCGCCGGTTCATTACAGTGGCATTACCGATTCGGGCAACTTGAAAATACCATATGTATGGTAAAAAAAATTCATAACTTTCATATTGCTTGTCTGATTTCGTTCATACTTTCACCAATTTGCTCTTCTGACTTTTCTGCTTTCTTCCTAAGCAAATATCCATTAAGTTTACATTATCCGTTAATTTTTTTTTAGTGGGATATGTATTGTCCCATTTGTTTAACATTAAAACCGAGAAAGAACTAACACATAATAGCAAAGCAGTCTTATGTAAATGGAGAAAATGAAGCATAAGCGAGTGAGGCTTTACCTGTAACTGTATCTGTATCTGTATCCGTAGTAGAAGTTACATTTGTGCAATTTAGAGTGGGTGCTTCATCATCTGAAAACATGAGAAACAATATCAAATTATAAATATATCATCAGGGGGAATACTCTGTGGCACATGATTTGAATAAAAGAGAGATAACTTGACATTTAATAGATGATAGTTCATGGAATTAAAAATAACAAAATATTTCAAAAGTACAGTAAAATAAAACTTTTTGAAAATAAAATGTGCCTTTTAAAAGATGAGCAAACAATTATTACAAGTTCTTCTAAGTGACCTTAAGGCAGAAGACTATTATCCAATTAGGCTTGAAATATACTGTTGGTCATAATGTTAGCATAATTCGTATTTTCATAGTCATCCGTTGATTTAATCGTATTTAAAAGCCTAAATAGATAATATTGACCAGGTTCATTGATTACATAATGATCTTTTATTGTCGAGGTAAAAGTCGGTCAAGTGAAACATTCCATAACGTGGCCTAGCTTATTGTTTGGTGCTATGAAAGGCGGAGCCTCCTTTCTGCTGTTGTTTTGCTGTCCATTTCGTGCAGAAAGCCTACGTGTGTTAACAGCCCGTTTTCAGAGTTAGCTTGATCAATTACTACCAAATTTGGTACATTGATTCCTTGCACTATGCCTCGCCCAACGGCACTTGCAATTCGTCAGAGGGTCCTTGCACTCCGACGGAATGGACGGACACAGGCCCAGATTGCAGATATTCTTGGACTATCGCAGAGTTGTGTGTGCCGCATCCTCAGAAGACATCGAGAGGCGGGTACTTTGAGTCCAGAGAGATCTACAGGTCGACCACGAAGAACATCCGCACGGGATGACCGTCAACTGCTGAACATGTGCCGTAGGAACCGGAGAATACCAGCGAGTCGTCTTTGCCACTTGTGGAGGAGGCAGTTCGGAGTGAACGTTTCACGGGAAACCGTAAACAGGAGACTTGGCCAACATGGCTACAGAGCTCGGCGAATGACCAAGGTTCCACGTCTCACTGTTCGCCACCGGGTTGCTCGACTCCAGTGTGCTAGGAGGCACAGGAGATAGCAGCTTGGTTACTGGCGCCATGTAATCTTCACTGATGAAAGCCGGTACATCCTTGACCGCACCGATGGGAGGCAGAGCGTTCGACGATTGTGGGGCGAGAACCTCGGTAATGACTGTGTCCAGGAAACCAATCAAGCAGGTGGGGGCTCAGTGATGGTATGGGTCGGAATACATTATGGCGGAAAAACGCCATTGGCTGCACCTGAAGGAAACGTCAACGCCGTCGTGTACCGCGGTATCCTGGAACGCCATTGTCTTCCATACGCGAGAAGGGTATATGGCAATAACTTTCAGCTCCAAGACGACAACGCTCGATCACATAGGGCACGTCTGGTGAGGGAATTCCTTGACGCAGAGGACGTGCAGCAGATGCCTTGGCCTGCCTGTTCCCCCGACATGAACCATCATTGAGCACGCCTCGGATGCATTGGGCCGTGCCATCAATGAGAGAAACAATCATCCTCAAAATGTGCAGGAGTTAGCCCAGGCACTGACCGAAGAGTGGGATGCACTGCCCTTGAACACCATCAACAACCTTGTGGACAGTATGCCACGGCGTGTGGAGGCACTGGTGCGTGCCAGAGGTGGCCATACCAGGTACTAAGTGACCCAACAAGATTAAAAAGAGGAACACTTCCCTTCAATCATCAAAAGATCCCAAGATTTTATTTTTCACGATAAAATTATCATTTTTATCATTAACATTTACCAAAAACGATACATTTTTTCAAGGAATCCAAGGTCTGGATGATTGTGTTTGTCAAAAGTGGTTTAAACCAGTGTATAAAGTTTGTATGAATTAATTTTTGTCTTATATTTTTTATTTCATATGTTGAGAACAGATTTATCAATAAAATCGGTGAAGATATAAGCTTTATTTTGCAAAAAAAAATGACTCGTATTGTTGTCAATAGTGTACGAAAGGTAGAAAAAAAATTATGCTACCATTATGACCAACAGTGTAGTTGTAGGCCTCTAAAATTGGAAGATATAAGTAACGTGAACTACAACCAAATTATATTATTACCTGTAACTGTAACGACGAAAATGCAGGTGCCAGTGTTCCCTGCGGTATCTGTGGAAGTACACCTTACAGTGGTACTACCTATCGGGAATGTCTCATTAGATGAAGGAGAACAATTCACAGCTGGATTTGGATCCACGTTATCAGTAGCAGTTGAGTAGAACATAACGCTGGATGAGGAATTTAGTCCCATATCCGTTGAGTTAGTTATGTTTGGGCAATTCAGAGAAGGTGCTTCATCATCTGAAAACAAAACAAAATTAAATGTGAATCTTTTAGCTCTTGGAATATGCTAAGCCGACTGGTATTAACAAAAGAAACACAAAATCGTGAGGATTAAGCAGAGACAATCAATTCACGAAGAGGTTATACGATATTTTCAATTCGAAAACAAAAGTTGTATTAAGCTCATAATACAACTGACTTTCACTGTGTTTTTTTTTTATTCAAAAGTTATAGTTATAAAAATGTATCTTTAAATAATACACTCAAAGATTAGAGTAATAAGATGAACTTTGAATCATTTCCGTTTTTAATATCTAAAATGACCACAAAGTGATTGATATTTTTAAATAATCGATTAACATCATAGAAAACAACCCCAACAAGTAGCATCTTTGGTAGACATGAGCTGTATGAAGAATAAAACAGGCTATTACCTGTAACTGTAACATAGAAAAGGCAGGTGCCAGTGTTCCCTGCAGTATCTGTAGACGAACAGTTTACAAAAGTGTCCCCCGCCAAGAATATATCACTAGTTGTAAGAGAACAAGTCACAACTGGAGCTGCATCCACATTATCAGTAGCAGTTGGGTCGAACGCAACGCTGGATGAGGAATTTAGTCCCATATCCGTTGAGTTAGTTATGTTTGGACAATTCAGAGAAGGTGCTTCATCATCTGAAAACAAAACAAAATTAAATATGAATCTTTTAGCTCTTGGAATATGCTAAGCCTACTGATATTAATAAAAGAAACACAAAATCGTGAGAAGTAAGCAGAGACAATCAATTCACGAAGAGGTTATATGATATTTTCAATTCGAAAACAAAAGTTGCAATAAGCTCATAATACAACTGACTTTCATTGTGTTTTTTTTATTCAAAAGTTATAGTTATAAAAATGTATCTTTAAATAATACACTCAAAGATTAGAGTAATAAGATGGACTTTGAAGCATTTCCGTTTTTAATTTCTAAAATCACCATAAAGTTATTGATATTTTAAATGTTACAGCGAAGGTGCTTCATCATCTGAAAACCAAACAAAATTAAATATGAATCTTCTAGCTCTTGGAATATGCTAAGCCTACTGATATTAATAAAAGAAACCCAAAATCGTGAGAATTAAGCAGGGACAATCAATTCACAAAGAGGTTATATGATATTTTCAATGTGAAAACAAACGTTGCATTAAGCACATAATACAACTGTCTGTGATTGTGTTTATTTATTCAAAAAGTTATAGTTATAAAAATATATCTTTAAAAAAATACACTCAAAGATTACAGTAATAAGATGAACTTTGAATCATTTCCGTTTTTAATATCTAAAATGACCATAAAGACAGTGATTGATATTTTAAAATAATCGATTAAGATCAAAGAGAAATAGAAATATCACTGAAGATGATGATTAATACCCCCGCCCCGTGACAACAGCCTTTCTTGACTTTTGGTCGAAAACTGAGGAAGTAGTTCGATCCGCAATGTGTTTCCTTGATTTTCTGCCATAAATATGCCGTTACCATGGCAACGCAGATTCCGACTCATCCGAAAAATATGTCTTGCACATCTTCCCAGTAAGACCAATGTGTGTACCAAATTTCATGACTTTCGGTCAAAAACTGAGGAAGTAGTTCGATCCGCAATGTGTTTCCTTGATTTTCTGCCATAAATATGCCGTTACCATGGCAACGCAGATTCCGACTCATCCGAAAAATATGTCTTGCACATCTTCCCAGTAAGACCAATGTGTGTACCAAATTTCATGACTTTCAGTCAAAAACTGAGGAAGTAGTTCGATCCGCAAGGTGTTTCCTTGATTTTCTGCCATAAATATGTCGTTACCATGGCAACGCAGATTGCAACTCATCCGAAAAATATGTCTTGCACATCTTCTCACCAAGACCAATGTGTGTACCAAATTTCATGAGCTTTGGTCGAAAACTGAGAAAGTAGTTCGATCCGCAAAATTTGCAACAGACCGACCGCCCGACCGACCGACCGACCGACCGACCGCCCAACCATCGACTGATTCCTATATATCCCCTTCAAACGTCGTTTGGCGGGGGTATAAAAAACCCAAACCGCAACAAGTAGTATATTTGTTAGGCATGAGTTGTATGAAGCATAACAAAGTTAGGCTATTACCTGTAACTGTAACATAGAAAAGGCAGGTGCCAGTGTTCCCTGCAGTATCTGTAGACGAACAGTTTACAAAGGTGTCCCCCGCCAAGAATATATCACTAGTTGTAAGAGAACAAGTCACAACTGGAGCCGCATCCACATTATCAATAGCAGTTGGGTCGAACAAAACGCTGGATGAGGAGTTAAGTCCCATATCCGTTGAGTTAGTTATGTTTGGGCAATTCAGAGAAGGTGCTTCGTCATCTGAAAACAAAAGAAAATTAAATATGAATCTTTTAGCTCTTGGAATATGCTAAGCCGACTGGTATTAATAAAAGAAACACAAAATTGTGAGAAGTAAGCAGAGACAATCAATTCAGGAAGAGGTTATATGATATTTCAATGTGAAAACAAAAGTTGCATTTATTACATAATACAACTGAATGTTATTGTCTTTTTTTTTTAATATAGTTATAAAAATGTATCTAATAAAAACCTCAAAGATTAGAGTAATAAGATGAACTTTGAAGAATTTCCTTTTTTAGTTTCACTTTATTTCATGAAGTGATTGATATTTTAAAATATTCGATTAACATCATAGAAAAAAAAACCCAAACCGCAACAAGTAGTATATTTGTTAGGCATGAGTTGTATGAAGCATAACAAAGTTAGGCTATTACCTGTAACTGTAACATAGAAAAGGCAGGTGCCAGTGTTCCCTGCAGTATCTGTAGACGAACAGTTTACAAAGGTGTCCCCCGCCAAGAATATATCACTAGTTGTAAGAGAACAAGTCACAACTGGAGCCGCATCCACATTATCAATAGCAGTTGGGTCGAACACAACGCTGGATGAGGAGTTTAGTCCTATATCCGTTGAGTTAGTTATGTTTGGGCAATTCAGAGAAGGTGCTTCATAATCTGAAAACAAAAGAAAATTAAATATGAATCTTTTAGCTCTTGGAATATGCTAAGCCGACTGGTATTAATAAAAGAAACACAAAATCGTGAGAATTAAGCAGGGACAATCAATTCACAAAGGTTATATGATATTTTCAATTCGAAACCAAAAGTTGCATTAAGCACATAATACAACTGACTGTGATTGTGGTTTTTTTAAATATAGTTATAAAAATGTATCTAAAAAAAATCAAAGATTAGAGTAATAAGATGAACTTTGAAGTATTTCCGTTTTTAATTTCTAAAATCACCATAAAGTTATTGATATTTTAAATATTCGATTAACATCATAGAAAAAAAACCCCGAAACCGCAACAAGTAGTATCTTTCGTAGACATGAGTTGTATGAAGAGTAATAAAGTTAGGCTATTACCTGTAACTGTAACATAGAAAAGGCAAGTGCCAGTGTTCCCTGCAGTATCTGTAGACGAACAGTTTACAGAGGTGTCCCCCTCTAAGAATATATCACTAGTTGTAAGAGAACAAGTCACAACTGGAGCCGCATCCACATTATCAATAGCAGTTGGGTCGAACACAACGCTGGATGAGGAGTTTAGTCCCATATCCGTTGAGTTAGTTATGTTTGGGCAATTCAGAGAAGGTGTTTCATCATCTGAAAACAAAAGAAAATTAAATATGAATCTTTTAGCTCTTGGAATTTGCTAAGCCTACTGGTATTAATAAAAGAAACACAAAATCGTGAAAATTAAGCAGAGACAATCAATTCACAAAGAGGTTATATCATATTTTCAATTTGAAAACAAAAGTTGCATTAAGCACATAATACAACTGACTGTGATTGTGGTTTTTTTTTTAATATAGTTATAAAAATGTATCTAAAAAAAATCAAAGATTAGAGTAATAAGATGAACTTTGAAGCATTTCCTTTTTTAATTTCTAAAATGACCATAAAGTGATTGATATTTTAAAATATTCGATTAACATCATAGAAAAAAACCCAAAACTGCAATAAGTAGTATCTTTGGTAGACATGATTTGTATGAAGCATAGGACAATTAGGCTATTACCTGTAACAGTAACATAGAACAGGCAGGTGCCAGTGTTCCCTGAGGTATCTGTAGACGAACAGTTTACAGGGGTGTCCCCTATCAAGAATATATCTCTAGCGGTAAGAGAACAAGTCACAGCTGGAGCCACATCCACATTATCAGTAGCAGTTGGGTCAAACACAACGCTGGATGAGGAATTTAGTCCCATATCCGTTGAGTTAGTTATGTTTGGGCAATTCAGAGAAGGTGCTTCATCATCTGAAAACAAAACAACCAAATTAGATATGAATATTATTTTTGGAATATGATGTAGGAATATAAAAGAAACCCTTTTTTATTTAAGATCGAAAACAGTATTTTCATACATAGTTTATCATTATTTTGTTTTCACTGTTTTGATAGACGTAAAACTCACCGGAAATCGCATAGTCAAAACTAAATGCCGCCGGATAGGCGCTGCTGATGGCAACTCCCGTCGAGTAGATGTAGACTGCAAACCTGGCGTTATTATCATTTGATCGGATCACATGTCGGCCGGTTAAATCAAAGATTTCACCTTGGATTACAGTTCCGATTATTGCTTCTGTTTCATTCCAGACGCTCGGAAAAGACGCGTTGTCATATGTAAATAACTCGATTTCTCCTGAAAGAATGACCACAGTTGCAAAAAGCCGGAAGTAATTGTATACCGAAAACACCATCGTCCCGCTGGAAAACTGTTCATCGGCATTGATCAATGTCATAGAAGGGCCAGTCTCATCGACCGGAAATTCAGCATCGTAAGACTTCATGAACTGAACTACAATCACTGGATGTGACGAGACAACTCGAATTATCTCAGATGTGCTGACATTTCTTTCCAGTACCTGTCTTTCCTGGAGGACAATTGGTACACCGTCAATCGTGACATTAGTGTCATTGTAGGCAGCGATAACTCGAAAGACGTATCCAAACGATTGACTGTAGAAAGGAGCTACGGTAAAGCCTGATCCCCATTTATCCACAGATGGTAGTTGCGCGGCGAAATAATCATGGTTTCCACCTTCGATTATGATATTGCATGCATTACCAGAAACTACAGCAATCGGTTTGTTGGATGTGACTCTTGTTCCTGTAAAATCCGACGAACTTTGCAGCTGAACAGATTGGTACTGGGTCATTGTGATTGTAACAAAGCTGCCAGGATCATAATCAATGCCGTTAATGTTGGTATTAGCAGTCAGCTGGATGACTACCTCGGTATCTTGATTTGTGCTCGTAATGGTGAACTCAGAGTAGTCGAACGGTTCTTTGGGTGGATAGGAAGCGATTATATGGTCAGTCCCAAGTTCTCTCTCTGGAAAGACGACGAACATGTCAGCGGAAACAGTATCTGCAAAATGTCGACCCTCTGCATGTAATGTGATGCAAGCATCAGCTTCCACAATAATTGTGGATACACCCGCATTAGGATCAGGTCCAGTGGCACACAGTGAAGGTTCGAGCTCTAGATATGTACCATTTTGGCCTGGTATGTTGAGTGATTTGAAGAAACCATTAGAAGGTGAGGAGATGTTACTTGCCACGTCTTTTCCAGAGAAACTAGCAAGGTGGACGAAGCAAAGAGAATCCGTGTAATACTGCTGAGGAAACGCGAAAACAAAGCGTGTTCCCGCGGAACCATCCGTGCATAGATCTAAAATGAATATATAGAAAATTCAAAGAAATAGATATATTGAAACTTATTTGATATAACAATATTCAATATATTTACAATTTGGAGCAATGTTTTTACTTTCATCTGTTCATATTTGAAAAGCACCATTTTAGAAAATGCCACAGAGATGTCTAAATTATGGTGTAAATTACGTTTATCTTTTTTACAACTTCTATTTCCTTTAAAACCCATTGTGAAAAGATTTAACTATTATTACGCACTAGTGGAAACCAACTTAGCTTCGATAACGACACATGGGATATGAATTATGAATTCCCCTCATTTGTGAATTGTTTAACCTAAAAAAAAATATTTTACAGTGTGGTTCATTTCGAATCGGATGAACTAACATAAAAAGCATTTGATTTTGATCAGGTAATTAGCGTAATAATAATGATAGAGTTTTCCTTTCCGCAGTTTTATTTAATTTATTCCTTTTAGCAAAATTTCCGTTTCTTGGACTATCTACGTGCCAGACAATGAATTGTTCACATTGAGTTTAATCATTTTATCATTCAAATTTATTCATTGGATTTGAATGTAAATCAGATTCATTAAAAATATATCTGCACCATACCGAACGAACATCTCGGCCTATATTCATAGCTTACCAAGCTAGTTTCTAACTAGGCCCTAACTAGGCACCTAAAATCCCTAGTTACCAACTAGGCCCACTAATAATGTCAAATTTAAATTATTATTTTTTAGAGAAGGAATGTTAGATATGTGAGATAGTAAGATACTTTTCTAAAGAAAATCTATGGCAGATTCTCCGCCAACCCTTCCCTCCAGCACTAATGAGCGCAGGGGCGGCGACGCGTCTTTCAAAGTGGGGGGGGGGGGGGGGGGGGGGGAAACTACAATGGTGAACATAAAGCGAAAAAGGACCATTTTGTGACAGTGGTATTACCCTACATTCTCATGCGTTCAGGGAAAAGATATCGTTCCTTGAATTGCCGCACCCAGCGCTTCCTAAATTCGTTTGTTCCTTTCTCGATTCGTTTATATAACCAATCTAATTAGACATTGCAAACCCATCTCCTTTCCATTTTTAATTTTAGCAGCTTCATAATATCATGATTAGTATTTATTCAGGATTTAGTTAAATCGATTATAATTGATGATATTTGTGTAAAATTTAAATCATATCACACATTTTGAACTCGTATATTGTAGTCTCCATTACTACTACATTCTCTATTTTCTTACGTGAATTACTTGTAAAAATGTCTACCATGTATTATATGTATTGTATTGTATTGTACATATATCTGTATGCGAGCGAAATGAATTTCCAAATTGGACAATAAATGAAAATTGAATGAATGAATGAAATGAATTAATATAGATATAATCAAGCATAACCTTCTTCCTTTTTAGTGTACATCTGGTCACTATATTTCAGCCTCCCTGATTAGTGTGTAATGGTCTAACGATTCATGTGCGATCGAGCTTTCTTAACTTTCTGAACTTTCTTAAGTTTATCCGTTTGTTCCTGATATCGATTTGACCACACAGAGGAACAGTTATCAAAGTGAGGCAACACGAGTGCATGATACAGCATCTTTAAAGATGTTAATGGTAAATAACCCTTCGCTTGTTTATTACACTGACATTTCTTTGCGTTCTTTTGTTACTTTGTCAACGTGTTTGGACCAATTCAATTCTTCATCAATTAATATACCAAGACATTTAGCGACGTTAACCCTTTTCAAAACCATTCCATTTATAGAAACATCGAAGGATGTTGTCTTGTTTAAATTAGCACGAGAAGCTATGATCTTTACGCATGTTTTTCGGTTCTTAGTTCTAGGCGGTTTTGATTAATCCAGAGTCATTGTTTCTTCCAATGCGAAAGAAAGTTTTTGTTCAACCTCAGATATGCTACTTCTACTTACAGTTAAAGTGGTGTTATCCGCATAGAAATTGGGCGGTAATTGCTTGGATCGGACATATCACCAGCTTTAAAATTTGGAATTTACTCGAGTTACTGTCCAACCCTTGGGTACACATCCCGTGGTCAAAGATGTATTGATGATATCGGTAAACGATCCTGCTATCAAATGTTTCGTCATTTTTACAAGACGACAAGAAATGTGGTTATCGCCAGTAGTTTCAGGTTTACACATGTGATCAATTTCCTTATTAGACGTATTATCAAATTGAATGTGTGATAGGATTAATCTAAATATCGATACCGATATGAGATTCAGTTCTAGAAATTTTTAGGTTTTTTTTTTTGTTATATTGGAAGCACAGGTAGTAAAAAGTTATTGAAAGCATTAGCTATTTCAGGTGGATCTGATATACGAGCACCATCAATTTCCAAATTATTCGGCGATATTTTGGTAGACTTTGGAATTACACGTTTCACACACTTCCATATATTGCGAGAATTTCCATGATTTTCCGTAATAAAGTTTCAGTGGTATTCTTTCTTCATTTCTTTATGGGATTTGTAACGCTTCCATAACTCATCGTCTTTTGTAAGTATAGGAGCTCTGTGAACATGATCATGTTTTCTCATTAAATGAACAATATCGTCCGTTATCCATGGGCAAGCATTGTTATGAATTCGCTTGAGACATTAGGTAAAATGCTTGTTCATGACTTTGAAAAATACATGTTCCCAGATGTTCCCAGGTTTTCCAGGCAAGATCAACATTTCTAATATCTTTAAAAACATGCCAAGGGATAGTTTTTTAAATCATCAAGAAACCTTTTTTTTAATCAAAGTTCTATCGAGGTGGGATTTTTTTTCTTTTACTGAAATTGAATAGACGAAAAAATGATCACAAATTCTATAGTGTGACAAACCCCTGGTTCACGGTAGAGTTCAGGATCGGAAACAAATATAAGATCAATTTTTGTACTCGAGCTGTTAGTAACCCGAGATGGGCTGTTGATCAGTTGACTAAACTATATAGCTATGTGTAGTAGTCTAGATTATTAGTATTAGAGTCAGCTTGATTAGTCACATAATTGCAGTTAAAGTCACCTAGTAAGATGCATCTGTAAAAAGCTCCGATCAGAATAGTTGGTTTATGTGGATAAAAAAGTTCAACCCTCATACACACTCCAAAGTCAAAGGGTCATTGACTTTTGCTGAAAACATGAAAATTGTATCTCAAGTATAAGCTATGGCATGTCGCCAATCTTGGTGTCAAAATGCTCAGAAATGTAAAAGAAGTACACACACAATAAAAGTTGACTCCGATGACCAAGTCGTGACCTCTAAATTGAGGTCAAAGGTAAAAAACAAAAATAGGCCTGTCACTTAAATTCACATATTACTTACTATATGGTAACCAATCTGCCGACAAATATTTAAGCAGAAATTTTGAATTTACCTTACACACATTAATATTTAGGTATAGATG
The DNA here is from genome assembly GCA_025617745.1 of Heliocidaris erythrogramma. NCBI lineage: Eukaryota > Metazoa > Echinodermata > Echinoidea > Camarodonta > Echinometridae > Heliocidaris > Heliocidaris erythrogramma. The sequence continues at coordinate 44,438,503 of CM046859.1, read as the reverse complement.
ATGGGTAAATTCTTTTCTGGCCAGCTTGGGCTGAAAGGTTATATGATCAAATATGCCATATGCGGTATCTGCGAGACAAAATATGATTATGGAATATCTTTTTTCTCAGGTCTGTAATGAATATTATTCAATCTGATGGTCAGAAACATATCTTGATCCTTCATATTTTAGGTCAAAGGTCAAAATAGTTGGTTTATTCATTGCCACGACAGCCAGTTTTCTTGCACCTTTTCTCTTTCCACTGTTGGGGTACTGTACACAACACTTTCCACATTCAGCAACGCATATCATGCCAGATTTAAGGAAACAGCATTTCAGTGTTTGACACTGCTAATCAGCTGCTTGACATTTACAAGGTTTTTGGATTGATATCACCTAGTATTGGTTTCTTGTGAAACTCCCATCCTCTTTTGACAGGGTCAATAATTACGGGGTAACCTCGCTAGTCATAAGGGCCGCTATTCATAAGGACCGCTATTCATAACGTGTAATTTCCTATACCTGAAGGGTCGCTATTCATAAAGCGAAAAGGGGTTCACTATTCATAAACTCATCAGAACCATTATGCATAGGGATTGCTATTCATAAAAGGAGAAGAGGGTCGCTATACATAATCGAAGAAGATGGTCGCTATTCAAAATCGAAGAAGAGGGTCGCTATTCATAATCGAAGAAGAGGGTCGCTATTCATAATCGAAGAAGAGGGTTGGGGTTTGTAAAATATATAATTTGATTTTGATTGTTCAATAAAACACACGAATATAAAAAAACCCTGAAATAAGCAAACAAAATGATAATATTGGATGGGAGACACCCCACGGCTGTGTCGAAGCTATTATATAGGGGAAGGGGCGATGGAACAAATACCCCCCCCCCCCCCCCCCCCCCCCCCCCCCCATTAGTCCGACCACGCTGCGCCATTCGACCCACCGGCTTGCCTCGGTACAAGCACATATTACTGACAGTCTTTGTCAAAGTAATTAAAAAATGGCATAGCCTGTGTGCGAGTGGGGGGGGGGGGGTGCTGTAGCAGGTGCTGTTCTATCATGTCCATAATCCTCAGAAAAGAAGAGATAGCTCAGTGGTCGAGCAGTGGCTTCATAACTGAAGGACCCGGGTTCGAAACCAGAATGCACTCGTGTCCTTTGGTAAGGCATTTAATCCAAGTCCCTCGGAGAGGACTTAAAGTCGTCGCACAGTGGGCCAGAATGGTTCCAAAGTGCGCCAAAATTCACATTCACTGAGTTTTACTTAAACTTACAACTTAGATGATGGAAATATAAGTATTCAGACCCGTAGAATCCAATGGAAATATTTCCATTTCCAAATACCTATGACGTCATTAAAATACCGAATTCTGATTGGCTGCCAAAATCCAATGGAAAATAACAAATTTCTCCCATTACAATGAGTTTCATACTTCAGAAAATTGATAATGCAATCTCTATGCTTTTATATAAAAAATTGACAACGGTGTTAACTTAAAGCTGAGGCATATGGTACGTAGGAGTGACTTAAACGGGGGGGGGGGTGCGCCGTACTGGAAAACAGGGGCGGATCCAGGATTTTGTATAAGGGGGGAGCACAAAAATGCAGGTTTGTCAACTTTTGGAAAAGGGAGACCCGTATTTTGGGGGTCTTGCCAGCTCTCGAAAAGTCGGACAGTGGGTGGTGGGGGGGGGGGGGGGGGCGAAAATTTTTGCTTTTCGCCAGACCTCCAAAATTCACTCGGGGAGGGGGGAGGTATGGGGGTTCAGTTTCCCTCCATAATTCTCTGACAAGCGAAAACAAACAAACAAACAAAAAGGTTTTCGTCCTAAAGGGGGGGGGGGGGGTACAATCGAAAAAAGTGGGGCACAATGCATACTTTACTTCCAAAGGGGGGGGGGACCGGTCAAATGTGCCCCCCTTCCCCCATTACAATAATTTGCAATGTATTGTAATGTATGATGTCATTACATGAAATTAAACTTTCATATATAATTCATATACTTCTAAAATAATGATATTCAGCTAACTAAAAAAGTGTTCAATGAAATTTAAAAAAAATTGAAAAGCACCCTCTGTAGCCTTGATAATTTTTGCGAAAGAGAAACGTACCTGTATCACTCAGAAGTAATTCTGTAGGTTCTATCGAATTATCAAAATCATAATGCTAACTGATAAAAGTCCATGTATATTTTAAGTCCTTTTGCTCTATTGTTTATACTGTCAGAAGAGTGAGTTATTTCGAAAAGCCTTCTCCTTGAAATATTCACTGAAGGCATTGTGAATTACTCAGAATGATAGGTCTGTAAAAAAAAAAAGATAGAGAACATTCGAGAGCTTGGTTTTGGTGTTGGACAAATTATGATACAAATCATAATTTCTCCAAAGCCCTATAGTTTATTACCTTGTTTACTTCTTTCTTATCAGTGTTAATCATGTTCATGGGACTCCTTGCCGTGTAAAAAAAAAGTCATGCGCGCCCCCACGCGGCAGCCGTATGATGACAGAGAATCCTTCAGCGGCTGCGCGGTCCAAAATAAACACATTTTCCGGGGTAATGCGTCAAGGAAAATCGGCTCTAACATAAAAAGGGGCAGAAGGTGGTATCCAAATCTGGTATCAACTTAAAGCTGAGACATCAGGGAATATGGTGGTAATAAATTGATTTGGAAATCCGTGGAAATCAAAACGTTCCATATGGATTTATAAAAAACACGAATAATCAGCCTATTTTCTAGGATAATTACCCTATTATACTCACGAAAATTGCTTTTCTTTCCATTTTTACCCCATTTATACAATGAAATAAACTCTCAGGAATATGTGGGAGCAATTATAAATAGATAACTTAAAAACTACATGTTAAAATAACTTATTTATTAAATTGGTCACAATTTGCACTGCAACTCGCAAAATGTTGAATTTTGCGGCTTGACGTAGGAAATATACACCCTTAATGTACCTACCGGAGTTGAATATTTTACTGAAATGTTCTTCAAAGTATTGTCTTTCAACAGGGCATGACAAAAATTAAAAAAAACAAATTGCCCAAAATGACTTTTGGCGCACTATGGTTTCACCCTGGCCCACTGTGCGTCATGATCGGTCCCATGCTTGTTTACTTACAAGCAGTATGCTTTACAGTATACCATTGGCACTGATGGATTAATATTAGGTTGATGCTGGAGTTTAAAGACTTAGAAACATGTACCGTTCGCTAAATGCTATGTGTTTTGTCATGTTTGTTTGTAAAAGTATTATGTGCCCTTTTTATAGGCTATCCTTGACACTGATATCAAGACATCCCCATAACCTAGCTAACATTATTTGGCCTGGCCCTGTGTTGACGAAATTGAAGTAAAACATAACGCACATAATTATATATTCCTAAATGTAATTTGTCCCCTTGTGGGAAATCTTGCCACACCACCCTGCCCCAATCTGATCTTATCCTGGCTACACCACTGAGACATTACGAAGATCAAGCAGGCCTATTATCATTACCATATTAGAAACCATCAATTTTTATTCGAGAATAATGCTTTTTTATGTGGAAAGTAGCTTTTTAATAGGACCTAAGACCTACGAATTGCACAGTGCCTCCCCCCAAAAAGTTACCATTTGGAAAAAATCTCCCCAAATCAATATTTCGGACTATTTTTCAAACATTTTCATTCCTGTTGATAACTTAGGGTCTCTCCTATGCAATAACACCTAAAAATCTGACTTGTTATTAAGCTTGAGTGATCAAAAACCACTTTTGTGAAAGGGTGCAAAATCCACTTGACAAGAATTGGTATTTGTCCTGGCTTTTATGAACATAGTTAAGAACCGTTTAAAATTGACAGTTGAAAAAAGTCTCTCCATTTAAAATCTCAAAATATTTTCAGGAAATGTTCATACCTGTGGAAAGCTTAAGGTCTCTTCTATCATATGACACCAAAATATCTCACAGTGTTTTAAGCTTGATTGAGCAAAAGCCAATTTTTGTGAAAAGGTGCAAAATCCATACTTGACAAATGTTTTTTTAATGTTCTTGCAGGTATCAGCAAAGTTGAGTCATGAAAAGGCTTAAAATGTTATATGCTATGATCAATAACAGACAAAAATATGAAAGAAAAGACTTTGTTCACTGTATGTCCTGATATATCCCATGAAAACTTTATGGTTAAGTAAGTAAGCCACGTGACATTAAAAGACTCACCAAAAGTAACATTTTGAAACACTCAAAGTAGTTAATTTGCTCACTCAGGCGTAGAATGTTGATGGGATGTGTAAAGACATACATAGAACAAGGCCTGTTATTTCATAAATTGACTTTTATTGACCAGAATATGAAAATTTCTAAGCCTTTTCATGACTAAGCCTTTTCATGACTCACCCAGAGCCAATATCAATTCTTGTCAATATCAAGTTTGGATTTTGCACCCTTTCACAAAATTGGCTTTTGCTCACTCAAGCGTAGAATACCGGTTGATATCTTGGTGTCATTTGATAGAAGAGACCCTAAGCTATCCACAGATATACGAATTTCCTTAGAATAGTTTGAAAATTTAATCTGGGTAGACTTTTTCCAACTTTTTTTCCTGGGACGCACTTTATAGCTTTAGAAATATGTAGTGGCAGAAGTTAAGGACCAGCCCCCCCCCCCTGACTCTCTTCAATTTCAGTCAATGAAGAGTTGCAAAATGTTAATTTTTCTATGAATAATCATACCACAAGCAGGATACTATTAATCATATTAATTAACATAACTTCATGCATGGGTGTCTAATTGTATTCGTGGTAGGTTAAATGACTGGTGCCAAATATCCTCAGCGTGGGACCTAAGTGGACCAAGCTTGCCCTGGGAAAGGGTGTCGGGGAGGGTGTCAAACGTGGATCGACAAGGCAAAGGAGCGGAGAGACAGGGACATCGGTAGAAAATTTTGAATTGGGGTGTAAGCTCTTGCATTCTAAGTCTAATCTACCCCTGCTATATATATATATACACCTCACAAGAAATTATTTTCAAACAATATCGCAGATGGAGACCCTCAAAACTATAATGGAATGTCTATGACTGCGATAGAGCGAAGCGAGCGAGCCTCAAAATAACCACTTCTTACCATGAAAAGTGTGCTTCTGTCATCAAAATACACTCTGGGGCATATAAGATAGTTGAATTGTATATTTCTTCATCTCGCTGCCAAATATGATTATATTCTAGCACCTCACTAGTCCATTATTGTTTGCTGTTGGAAACTCTCCTGTTCAAAATATTACAATAGCGAAGTTACCGAGGAAAAGCATTATAGATAGGCCTTTAAGATATCTAAATTATACTGTATATTCGGTCACCTCGTTTGCATCATGTGCATGACCAATTCGTTTGCCTCTCCAAACCATCCTGAGTGCAGCAAGCAAGGGAAATTATACATCTTTTGCTAAGCCTCAATGATATCGAAAAAGGATCTCACCCATCTTCCGAAGATGACGCTATTATGGCTCGTTGCTTGCGGTCCAAAACCATTCTGTTTCTACGAGCGAGCGAAGCAAGCTACCGACAAAAGAAATTTATTTTCTTATAATGAACACTGGGTTTTGGTCACAGGCCATTATCTCCTGATATCAATCTAATTTAGGTAAACTTGCTACTTGACTCCGCAGAATAGAGCTATATGGCAGAATAGACCTACCGCAATAATACACAACATTAGACAGAGGGACAAGATGGAAACCAGTTACCTTCATCTGAATATTATTATAACCGACAATGGCTAAGAAACTTATGCGAGTGAGCGAGCGCTTTCAGGTTTTTCCTTTTTTTTTTTTTTATATCCCCTTTCTTCCTTTCTCTTTCCCCCTTTATCTATTTTTAGGAGATGAACAGGGGCCATGTCATTTATTGAGGGTGAATTATTTGGGGAATGATAATACAGGCCTTCCCCCATATCCCACACCCCTCCCCTGGATCGCCACACCCATGACTATTCTATCCACAATCTTGATTCCTGAACCTTTTCTAACACCGAAAACAAACCGGGTTGGATCGAAGTCTATAGTTACTGCCCGGAGAGAGAGGGCAGAGGGCAAAATTTTCGGTTTGCCTGGGGGATAGGGGGCTTGGAAACTTGCGGACCTTCAAGGTTTTCTCGTCAAGTAGTGCTATCGGAATATGAAACAAAAGGGGCCGCGGAACGTTTTTTTTTTCTTTTTTTTTTGTCGGGGGGGGGGGGGGGGGGGGCTAATACCCAAACAGGGGAGCCCATGCAGGGGTTGTATGGCCCTCATGGAACCCTCCTAAGACCATGGGTTTTCATCTGTTTGCAAGCCTATGAAATGAGCAATTCACAATTACATACATATTTTTGGTTTAATATTAGGGGGTGGGGAGGGAGAGGGGGTTGTTGGGCGAAATTGGGGTCTGCAGCCCCCGGGCCCCGCTTCCGCGGCCCGTGAACCAAATATTTACTTTTGTTGTTGTTGGAGGTTCGGGTGGTGGTGGTGGTGGTGGTGATGGGTATAGGGAGGTGTGATAAGGCCTATAGTGCAATAAAATTAAAGTGACACTACTTCCGTGACAAATTTGTTTGTGTTTTTTACTATTGGATGCGGGATATGTAGCCCTCGTAGCAACAAGAGGGCAAATATAATGAAAAGTTAAACATTAATTCATGCAAAATGTATCATATTGCTGTACAATTTATATGTTTCTTTGTTTAATTTTGTTTAATTTTTATAGGAATTGTTTTTTGCTGGAAATGGGAATAAATTGGATTGAATTGAATTAAGTTGAAAGCAAACATAGAAAATCCATGGTACACTGGGGGGGGGGGGCGCTGGTGAGCAGGGTCCGCTTGAACAAAACAAAAAGAAAGCAAAACAAACAAAGCGTCATCCCAAACCTCCAAATGCAACGAAAAAGAGATTTTAAAATAAAAACAAAAATCCAAGTCCATACAAATAACCTGACTAGGTTGATTCCCCCCCCCCCCCCCCCTCCACTCCCGCTTGGTCGTAGTTCTAGCTTGGTCGCCGTTTATGGTTTATAGACTCAGACTCCGAGTGAATGGCTGAGCAAGCGCCTCTTGGAGATGAGATTGCTGGGGGTACTGCAGGACCAACGGAATTTTTGAGGGGGTGCTGCGGAGGCTGAGGATGCTGCAGTTCCCCGAAACTTTTATGAAAGCTCTCAGTAAGGGGTGCAAAAAACCGGAAAGGAAATGAGGAAATGAGAGAAAAGAAAGAAATTTATACTTAAGAATTATTGGGCCTCAATCCGCAGGGTTAAGTGCATTAGGAATCTATATTGTTAGGTTTCGAATGCGGAAAGCTTTCTTAAGTTCGGTCACTTTGCTCCCTCGCACCTATTGCGATAGGATCTCTATTACGTTCCCCGATATTAGCTATACGTGTATAGCATTTTAAAAGGGAAAATGTTCTTCTCGTTGCTCTCCTGCCTATTATAACATTTTTTCTGCACCCCCTATCCGAAACTCTGGCTTTTATAACATAATTTAGCGAAACAATGTGTAATAATTATCATTGGCGGATCTACGGCGGAAGGGGGGGGGCAGGTGGCCTATGTGGTTTTTACAGGGGGTGTGAATTTATGAGGCCGCTGGTTAGGGGGGGGGGGGGGGGAGGGGGTTGGTGCACGCGAAAAGAGGTCTTATTTTCTCTTCCTTTCCCTCTCCCCCATCTTTTTTTTCTCTCTCTCTCTCTTTTCTTCTCTTTCATTACTTTCTTTTTTTCCCATCTGATTTGCGGGGCACGTGCCCCATGCCCCCTCGTAGTTAGTACTAGTTACGCCCCTTTTTTATATTTTGTCCCAGTATATGTTAAAATATAAAATCGCATTTCCAAATGTTCTGGTTACATTTGACAGAAATATCAACTTTCGGTTGCCTTTCTAAATTCCTTGATTATTTCTCACTTCCGTCAGTGTTGTGCCCCTATTTGAGAAGGAAGTTAAAAAAGGGACTTTTATATCATTGTTCAATATTTGGATCGCAGTGGTCATTTGCGAATTTCCCTTGGTACATTGAATAAGAAATGACGTTTTCTGCAGCTTAAAGATGCCCCCCCCCCCCAAAAAAAAAAAAAAAAAAAAAAAGAAAAGAAAAAAGAAAGGAATTGAGAGAATAATGGTTGCGTAACTTAATCAAGGTTCCCCAGAGTTGTCCTCCCTTTATGAAATTTTGCAAAGGTTGAAAACATGTCTCTCCCGGGAATCGAACCCGGGTCGTTGGCTAAGAACGCCAATGCCTTAACCACTAGACCACGGAGACGGGTCAGTGGTTTCGGTAACACCAGATTCAATTGACCGACAGATTGACAAATCTTCAACCTTATTAGTTAATTAATTAAAATAATTCTAAACAATTGTAAGGAAATAACATATACAACAGCTTTGGCAACTCCCGTGGAAATAAATACAATGTGAAAGGAAACGAGAGAATAATGGTTGCGTAACTTAAATCAAAGTTCCCCAGAGCTGTCCTCTGGCATCAACATGTCAGACATTTATATTTATTTCTTTTCGGGGGGCTGAAGTGTGTGTGTAATTGGGTTTTTACAGACGTCTATCAATCAGATATGATTATGTACGTCTGGGGACCGACCTTTAACGTCACCATCCGAAAGACGTGACTCAGTCTCGAACCTGGGTCCGCTGGATCATATTATAACTTCCACTGTTAGCTGGATTACAGGCGCACGCCGCAACGCCCAGTTATCCAGATTTGCTTGTAGTCTAGTCTTGTCTACAGGGGCGACCGAGTGACTTCCACGGTGGGGGAGGGGCGCCAAAAAAAAACAGGGCACTTACAAGAGATTATAGTAGGCACTTATGAGAATGGAAAAAAAGGACACTTGAAGGAAATTGGGAAATTGTCGACTGAAAAGGGGCACGTGGCAAAATAAACAGGGCACTTATCAGAGATCAAAAGGGGAAGGGGCACTTTTACAAAGTATTTCACTTCACTCTCAAGCTTTCTTCTCTCTCTTTAGCGAGTCCTTCTTTCTGTATGATTTTATCTTGTTTTCCCCCTTACTTTTGAATACATGGGATGTACACGATGGAACAGCCTTAGTGTGAATCAAAGAAATAGTCGGTCGTTGAATCCTTTTAAGTTGTCACTGAATAACCCAAATTAATATTTGATCTACATGTCATCATCAAAATGTTTAGTATGATCAATCCCGGAAATATGTTCTTATTTTCTAAAGTGTTTCCAAATCACTCATTTTATTGTCAGCTTTAAACTGTAACTTATGTTAACTTTAAAATCGTTTCTATTTCTTTTTAAATTGGTGTTCGTTTGTTTTTTATCTTGTTTTTGTGTGTGTGTGTTTTTCCAAACTTAAACACTTTTCTTCAATCAAATTATTCTTAGTTGTCTTCAAATCTGGATTTTGTATATACGTATATTAATTTATTTCTTTGTTAGTAATTTCTACAAGGGATTATATTCTTTTATCTGCATGTCAATCTTTAAAAATATTTCCATGTACATAGTAAATGTTGACAGGGTCATTGTGGAAATCAGTTCGGGTCTGTCAGGGTCAGTGGCGTAGATATGATGAATAGATCATCCCCCCCCCCCCCCCCCACTAACAATGGATAATTATGCGTGTGTACGCCCGTGGTCAGGGTTATGCTGAGTACGTCTCTGGTATCATTTTACAACAAAAATCATAGGAACAATGCAGAAAGATCATGTTCAAGGTCAATGGACGCTTGTAAAGAATATGTCTAGACTGCATGCATGTTTCATTAAATCCATTCATTAATAGTAGAACATTGTTCAATACCAGCATCATCTGATCGTGAGTCAACATACACTGTCCTTTTAAAAACATCCTTTGATTATACCTGACATACCGTGAATTTCGAGGTCGAATTTCCCCTCCCACACAGATATGACTTCAATGTGTTTTTTTTTATTATATTAAAAAAAGAAAAACATTATTCTTTTCAACATTTCAATGTTGAAAGTACTCCTCCCACACAGATATATCTTGCGTGTACTTTTTAAACATCGTTTTTCTTTGTTGCTTCAAACAGCAGTTAACATTTTTACTAAGTACATAACTAAATGCCCATTTCCCACTTTGTTAAGTGCCCCTTTTCTAGTCTTACATAGATGCCCTTTTGTTTTTTTTACTCCTGACAAGTGTCTTTTCCCCCATCGCCCTTTTCCCCTTTAAAAATTCTCCCTTCTTTCAAATCTGAAGAGTGCCCTTTTTTTATTTAGTGTATTCCCCTTTCACATTCTAATAAGTGCTATTTTCCCCTTCTGAGAAATGTCACTCACTCCTTATTTCAAAACAGTTATACAGTATAGTTATACTGTATAGTTGTACTTGTTCAAGTCTTGTTGACTATTATCATGATTATGTTGCTTTATGATGAACAGACTTAGAGGCCATATAAGAATATTTTCTTGTTTAATGAGTCTAATTTATACGGCATTTCAATAATTATGACTTTAAAGTGTTTTTCATAGGGGTGAAATCAGGGCCATAATAAGTACGCCACATTACTCCGACCCAGATAAGTAACACAGAATCAGGGGCGTAGCTTCATAGGCGACTGGGGGTACATTCCGCCAATCGAATATCAAGAGAGAGAGAGAGAGGGGGGGGGGGGGTAAAGAATAACACAAAAAGGGTTAATTAAAATTGAATTTATCGAATTAGATTGGTGCCCCTTCTTCTCTTGTTTATTTATGTATTTTACTTTTTCTGTTATTATCATCTGACAGCACGTTTACACACGTGACGAAGCAAACGGTGGCCTATAGAGTACCGAAGTGTGACGTCATCAAATTTTGATTTTTGTATTTCAGTATTTTTAGGACCATATTTAGGTAGAGCATGATGGAAAACGTTCACACATCAAATGTGACATAAATCAGTTCATGGTGGCCCAAGGTATGGCTATATGAATATCTAATTAGCCCCATTGAAGTCAGTGTAAATTGGCCTGATTCTTAACAGTTTAGAACCAGGCCAATTTAACACTGACTTCGATGGGGCTAAGGAGGTATTCATGCGGCCATATCTCGGGGCCCAATATGCCAATTGCCATAAAATTTGGGCTCTGGATGTTTTTCACCATGTTCCTTTGAGATATGGTATAAAAAATGTCAAAATGAAAAAAAATTGCTTTTTGTGACGTCATCACTTCGGTACTCTATAGGCCTCTACATATGATGACGTCATCAAGTCGTCTTCTGTTTTTCGTGAGATTATTTCCGGATTTTGATGCTCTTGAATTCAAGCTATCAAACACTTATTTCTCCCTTGCATGACACGTTGTGGGCAAATAGTAGCAATTACTGCATTCTGTGGCCCATAAGCTTCAGTTTGATATATGATTTATCCATTTCATTTTTCAGTTCGGTGATAGTTTTTAAGTCCATTTTGGCCTTTTCTTCCTTTTCTTGCTAAATATCACCATATCAAATTTAGATAATCATGTACGGTACAGATAACTCAATTATACTCCTATGTTTAAAAGCATTTGAATCGTCATATGCCATAATTTATTATTCTGCAAACATATTCAATTTGATTCATACGTATCAACGCTACTTGGTAATATGATCTACCTCCATATTTATGCTTCTCAGCCTTCTGCTATGTATGTAGCCTATATATCCCAATTATTTTTCAATCTATTTTAATTTTAAATCATGTATACTTGCATTGCAAATCAATGCGCATCTAAGAGTTTTTAATGTTACATGCAATAATGTTCTTAATGATGTACAAATATGATTTAACCTTTGGAACGAGAATCATGCTTTTTCCTTTTTATTTCTTTCTTTCTTCCTTTTTTCTTTTTTTCTCTCGAGCCCTCACTCAAGTATTTCTTGATGTTAACCATTTTTCTTAAGACAGGCTGATTTATACAGATCCGAAGTTGACATTTTACAACATTTAATGCTTTACCATAAATTTCTGGATGATTGCTTGTTTTCATTTATATATTCGTTTTATTTGTCTATTATATTTCTGGGAATGGCATGTGCGAGTTCACATGCCTATGGGTAACGGAAAAAACTTCTCTTTTGTGAACCGTGACCCACATGCCATTCTGTTCTATGAATCTTTTATCTATTACTCTATCATGTATTCGTTTGTTTGGTCAAATGAATAAACACCACTACTACTACTACTATTACTACTACTGACTGTTTTGTCAAAGTAAAAGTGGAACATTTCCTTTTTAAAAGGGGCACTTCTAAAAAAGTAAGAGAGGCACCGTTCACATGTAAAAGGGGTACTTCTTGGGTTATACCCAGATGTTGTGCTTCCGGACAGGTTGTGTATGTAGACAGTCGATTTAAGTGATTTGGTAACTCCGTAAAAGCTTGATAAAAAATTCGCTGCCTGGCCTTACATGCTATCAGTGTTTGTAATGTGGTGTAAAAATGAAGCCCCCGGGGGGGGGGGGGGAGCACTTCAAAATCATTATATCCTTCACAAAAGAAAACATATGCAAGTGACCGGAAATGCCAGACTCATTTTTCCCCATAGAGTCAGTGTTAGGCTAGAGCGTATGGCCATACGCTTTCGTAAATGAGATTATTCAGTCATAGATATCTTAATAATAGCATCATATATTTGAAAACCTTTCTATGCCTGGCTATTTATTTATCCTTCTGAATATCATTATACAAGAAAGATATCAAAATTCAACAATTTATTATATCAAGCTTCCACAAAGTTACCGAATCCCTTTAAAACAGCCACTGAAATAAGTTTACAAGCAATACCTTTTCTAACACTTGTGTTAGACAATATTATAGAGAACAAAATTGATGCTGATTAGTGCTATTTAATGAATAGGTTTTGTTAAATTAAGAGATAAAAGAGAAGGCTTCAGTTTTGTTGGGCGTCCGGACACATGACCCCCATCCTACTTTAAAACGTGTCACTGTGCCCCCCCCCCCCCCACCTCCGGCGCCTTTGAACGCATCCTAGGTCTCAGTTAGGTTAAATGACGTCACAATTTATGGGAGGTCCCTTCTGGAAAAAACTAGAAGAGAAATATAAAACAAAATAATACAAAATGATAAAGGAAAGAATAAGAGAAAAATACTGAAAACATAAAAGAAGGTAAGAAAAGAAGATGCTAAAATAAAAAAGACAGAATAGAGAAGATGATAAAAGGAAGAAACAATGAATAAGAGATAAAAGAAAGATCAAAAGAGGAGATGAAAGGAGAATAATAAAGAAATACACGGGGTAGAGTACAACAAAAAATGAAAGATATGATAGAAGGAAATAATAAAGGAAAACATAAGGAGAGAAATAAGACAACATGATGGAAGGATAAAACAAAGAATATAATAAGGTAAAGACAGCAAGAGAAGATAAAATAAGGGAAACAAAAGAACAATATATGGAAAGACAGAAAGAGAAGATCCAAGGAAAGAAAAGAGAAAGAAGAAAATAAAGAGAGACGTAGGGAGGGATAGAAGTAAAGATGAAGGGGAAACAATAAAGGAAAGATAAAGATAAAATGATACTAAAAGAAAGAACAACTTAAGGAAAGTTAGGAAAAACAAAGGCAGAAAGATAAAGCCCACAGAGCCCCCCAAAGAAGCCCCAAAGTCGGTCGATTTCACCCCATCACCCACATGCACCAAACTTTGTCAGTAGGAATTAGTATGGCTGGACATATTACAAAACACCAAAAAAATGACAAAATTTCCGTCGGGATGGAGTGTCAGACGGCCCCTAAAACTTGGGGTAAATGTTTCCCCTTGAAGCCCAAGGACCAGATTTTGTGAGAAGTAAGAGCTATCGATGTATGTTCCAAATATATAAAAAGTGACAAAACTGTCCATCGGGAAGGGGTGTCAGACCCTCTGAAATGAAAACCCCAAAGTGCCCTTTGAAAACGTCCCCCCCCCCCCCTCCCCAAATGCTCTGTATGTAAAGAAAAACCACTTTCTTACTTCCTGACTATGAGAACTCAAAAGTGTTTTATTCAATTCAATTCAAACTTTGATAACATAATTTTGAGTATAATAATCTTCTTGCTGTGCAATTTGGTGTTAATTGGTCTTTTGATGAATAAGTTATTGAATTGTGAAGGATACATGTATTATTTTCTCAAAAGTAGCCAAAAAATATTGTCAGGACTATGTAACCACACCCATTGTCAATCTGATAAGGCATAATAGAGGAGCTTGCTTGGTATCTGTGTAATTAACACATGAAGAGTACGTTTCAGACTGGCAGTCACATACCACAAATACCTGAAAAGCTATTCTGTTATGTCTTTTCAAACAGGTGAAGAGGGACAATGGGTGTGTTTACCTTCCCGATGGACAATTTTGTCACTTTTTATATTTTTGGAATGTACATCCATAGCTCTTCCTTCTGACAAAATTTGGTCCCTGCATGGGCTTCAAGGGGAAAAATTTACCTCAAGTTTTAGGGGCCGTCTGACACCCCATCCCGACGGAAATTTTTGTCAGTTGTTTGTGTTTTGTAATGTCCATTCATACTACTTCCTACTGACAAAGTTTGGTGCATGGGGTAGATAGGGTGAAATCGACCCGACTTTGGGGTCTCTTTTGGGGGCTCTGGGGGCTAAACCCGGTGGCTACGTTCAGGCTGACAACTTTTTTGTCAATGACTTAGATCGTCTAATTAAGTTTAGGGGTTAAAAAAATTATAGATAAAAGGGGGTGACTATTTTGGGACAGGCTCCTGACCAAAGTTGTCTGGGGGATACTTGTCCGGGGGTAGTTGCCCGGGGTAGTCCGGATACGATATATACATGTATACCCTGCACTTTTTTCAAGAGGGGAGTTCATATAAACGATGGTTCTAGTACTAGAATTTATATTTCAAATGCTATGGAAGCATGGGTTTTGATCCCGGGTGGGGGAGGTTGTGTGATATATTCCCCAAATAGTTCAGGAGGGGGATGGCCTGTATCATCACCCCAATAACTCACCTTCAATGACATGTCTAAAATATGATCAGTAGGAGGAGGATCACCATGATGATTATTATTCATAGGATCACAATCGATCAACATGGAACTTGAGATAAAGGCTGCGGATTAGGGTCTCCACAAAGGAGTGAAGAAACGGGAGGATCTGGATGTGTGTGGGTGTGTGTGTGTGTGTGGAGGGGGGGGGGCTCTCCTCCCACGGAAGAGACTTTTTTTTAGTTAATGAACTGAAACCATGGTTTATCACATTGTAGATGTATGAATTAGACATCGTTTTTGAATTATTAAAGCGCCTTTCAAAGTGTGGGGAGCATTAATATAGTTCTTTTTTTTTTAAACATAGCGATAGGCCTATATTTGACAAAAGCCGGAAATGCATTTCAAGACTTTCTTAAATACAGTACCGTGGGGTTGTCCTTCATCCATTTCCAGGGAAGGGGAGACAGAAAAGGAAAAACAAAGAATAACATAAGAAAAGATTAGGATAGATTAAAGGAGAAATACAAGAGGTATGAGTAGAGGAGAGATTAAACGAAAAACACAGAAATACATGAGGAAGGAGAAAAGAAGATGATAGATTGAGGAAAAGAAAGAAATACATATGGAAAGAGAAGAAGATAGATTAATTTCTTTGAAAGACAGGAAGAGTGGGCTTAGGGTGCACTTATAGCTAAATTGCGATCCCAGAATCAGTATTTTGAAATATGTTACACAGTTTTGAAACCCTATTTCACTGTACTCTGTTTATAGTTCTTTTCTCTAGGCAAATTCGGGCTCTGACGCTGGATTCGCAAGCCGCACTGAGTGAGTGAGTTATGAAACTGTGTTTTGAAACCATGTTTCTGTGAAAACAAATGCTCCGGACACCACCGTTTTTTAATCAAAAAGCTTATCAAACACTAATTCTGGACGTTAAAAGAGAGCTCTAAACGCAGCCTTCTTCTGCCTTCTACAAACATTTAATTTTCATGAAGTGTATAGCACAGTTTGATTGAGAACAGGAACCACTCATACCGTCTGAAAGCAGAGGAGAGTTTTAGTTGGTCATGTGGCGAGCCGGGTTTTTTTTTGTAACACAGCACAGAAGTCTGATTAGTATATAATCCATTATTGTCCTATACTTTCTTTCAAACTTTAATCATATCAATTGAGTTGTCTTACCACTGCATTCTGCACAAATTACTTGGTTCAGGATAAATATCCATAACATGAAGAGGATGCAACACCGATCCTCCATCATCATCGTGGGTAGCCCTCTTCACAGACGAAATTCCTAGAGGGGAAAAAATGATGGTAAAGTTAAAAATAAATTTTGAATATCAATATCAATTAAATGTTAAACGATTGGGCTGTAGTATCGACACACATCAGCTTATTACCAAGGCCGTCAAAAGCATTCATTGTTTCTCTCCTAAATCTTATTTGTTTAATAAATTCATATTTCTCACACTAAAGTATCTTTATTATATTGGAGTCCAGAAAACCTCCACTTTCTATACAAATCAACATCTCCGCCCCCCCCCCCCCGCTCTCTCTCTGTCTGCCTATTTTTGTCTTCCTTTTCTCCTTCCAATCTCTTTTTAAAAAAGTTTTTCCTTTCTTTCCTTCTCTTTCTTTCCCCTTCTTTTTCTTTCTCACTTGATGTTCTCTCTATTCTTTCATCATTAGGAAGCAGCTCCTTTGGTCACCAGAGACCACCTGTGTGTAGTCTAATATAAATAAAGGATGTGCTCTAAACGATATATTGCGACTATATTGCTTACTGATCAACCCCGAGATCTTTTTAGCTCGATTTTTTTTTTTAAGTGATCTTGCGTGTGCCTACCCGATGAAGCGAGAGAGAGAGAGAGAAAACGGTCCACTAATCTGGAAAGAGTGTGGGAAGAGCTTTTCTTTTATTAAACAAAACGAGTCACGTTTGCTCTTTGTTTATCGTTCTTTTCTCCTCCTTCTTCAGGGGAGCATTTCATGAAGTATTTTGTCAGTGATTTTTACTGACAAATTTGCTCTCAGCCAATCAGATGCAAAGATTTCAGTAGCTTATAACAGTTGTCGGTAAAAATCACTGACAAAATGCGTGATGAAATGCTCCCCAGGTGTTCTTCCTGTCGTATTGCTGCCTTTTCCTTTTTTATACGAGGAGGGAGAACCTTTGGCCAGTCGCGGCTCTACACTGCGATTAACTGCCCAAAAGCTTTCGCTCCTTCCTGCTTAATTTGCATAAAATAAACAAGTTGTTTACGTAAAACCGCTACCGAAGAGTCTCAGCTAAATTGTGAAATCTCGCCCGAGAAACAACCAAATGAAATGAACTAAACGTCGAATTCCAGAATAAGAGTTGCTCTAACCCATAATTAGTATCACTCGTAGTCAAATCATTTTTTAATTTGTGAAAACTTGGAGAAATGAGGAGCCATATTATTTAAAAATCGAAGGCAATGCATTCATGAACCCTCTACCGTTCTTCGCGTGTAGTCCCACGCATAGCGGTGCATGCAGGATGGTTTCAACTCGAGTGTACGCTAAACAGGGGGCGTGTCTTGTCAGTGATTGTTACCGACAAATTTGTTCTCAGCCAATCAGATTGCAAGGATTTCAGTATTTTTCACGTTAAGTCTTCGATTTTTGATGGCAGTTTTACACAAAACTACTAACTGCGCAAACTTGAAACTGCCCAGGGAGTGAGACTGGAGTTTAAAGTTTAGCAATATGTTATTTGTTTGCATATTCATTTCGTCCCAGACTTGTGTCGGGAAAAAAAACAAAACCTCATTTCTCGGCCCTCTGAAACAGAAAAATACTCGTATCTCAAAAGATACTCATCCGTTTTCAGTGAAAATTAATAAGAAGCATAATATCCTCATTTCCTATCTACTCTGGAATTTTCATGATATTTAAGGCCCGAATGGGGGAGATACGAGAATGTGAATTTTCGAGGATTTCTGCTCCTCGCTCAGCGGAGGGCTTCGATAGCCGTTAGAAATTCAAAAGCTTTGATGACTTTACAAAGACGTTAATTGGGGTGTAGAGCCACGCCTGTGGCCACTCACCTAATCCCGTAAATAATTGGGTAAAGGAGAGAGAAATACGGCATATGAACAGATATAATAGAAAGGGGAAAGAGAGAGAGAGAGAAAGAATGTGTGTGCGTGTGTGTGTGTATGTGTAGGAGAGAGATGAGAGGGGGAGGGGTAGAGGCATATAGGAACAATCAAAGCTGTATGCATCAAGTAATTCGACGTACACATAAAATAAAATTGGTAAAACCCGATATTAAGTAAATTTGCGGTGCATCTCACGCAACATCGGGCAAACTTTCACCCTGCTAACATGCATGTTCCATTTTCACCATTGGGTAAAATTTGATCCAAACATTTTAGAGTGTATAATTATAATATACATTATGTCAATTTGTGTATAATGTCAGTATCAGTTGAATTCATATTTTTTACACTTATACAATAGTTATTCAACTCCATCAGGAAATGACGTAGTTTTGAAGCCCCTTTTCAATGATGGTGGAGAATTAAATAGAAAACTGCTACCCGATACCAAAGCGAAAACAAAACTGAAATTAGCTAAGGATTTATAAATGCCCCAATGGTTACTGTATCTGTGAGAAATAGAAGCAGCGTAAACAAGTTGAAGTGACAAAGCAACTTCATGAACCATTAAGAAATGAATAAGGGCTCTTTTACATCATGTACATGTAGCTATTTGGCTTTTGTCACTCTTGTCGTCGCGGGGGGGACCATGAACATTGGGGGGGGGGGGGGGGGGGATCGCCGAACTCGCGTGCGTGAAAGGGTTATTGTATATCATTCTATAGAATTATAGGAATAGTCAATATTATTCCGAAAAAACCACACCTGACCTTGAGATCACATGAAATCACGCATCATAGTCGTGCTAGAACTAGGAGGTTTCCCCAGAAAATAAGATTAATAGTGGATTAGGCCTACTGATAATTGGTTCGTTAATATCATAGTCATGAGGGGAAAACATAAGAAAATACAACTGCACTTTGCGCTCTCTTGCCTTTATTCCAAGCTCTAAAGCTCTTTCTTCAATTTCAGTTGCGGGGGAGGGATGATAATGTTACATTTGCAGACGCCGGTGAAGGTCTAAAGGTCTGAACGCAATTGCCAATAACTGAAATTAATAAACAAAAATACCACCATAGACGTACAATACATTTACTCACAAGAAAAAAAAAGATATTGTATTCAGCAGATTATCATGTTTTTGATTGATTGGTGTCTTTAACAAACTCACTCTATAGCCTAGACCATGCTCAATGATACCTATAATAGTGTCAGCAAATTATGGATATGATTCATTTGATATAGATAGACATACAGAATAAGATATATGGCCCAGTACAATGAATTCAATCAAGCAGGGCATAAACGATACATTCACAGATATTAGCATATACAAGGGTATATAAATAGTAATATAAATAAATAAATAAATATATAAATAGTAACCATATGATAAGATACGGAGAAAAGTATATAGTTATATAGAAATTGTATAGGTTATTACCAACAAATACCGGTTATCAAGTAAAATTGCTGGATGTTTTTTTAAATGGTTGTCAGCTTTAATTATGGAAGAAAATCTTTACATGATGATGAGTATAAGTGCATTATAATTATAATTCTCATTTTATTTGTCAAATCAACACAAATCAACACAAACCGTACAACATTTGACGGGAGCTGAAAAGGTGAAACCAATCACTGTTGCCCTCAGACATTCAGCTCCCTCAATAATTCAAGGGCCCTAGTAATATGAGATGTAACATTTATTCATGATTTCTTGTTAGTCCTACTGTAAGTAAGACTAAATAGAGGAAAAGTGGAACTAGAAATCACTTTCAACTACAGTCATCACGGAAACTTTAAAAACAAAGCTTACAAAGCTTACAAACAGACAAAAGAATATCAAAATGTTACTGTACTTTGTCACTTCAAGATAACACTTTCTTGCAAAATTAAGGTTGTGCGGTACATGCTATGTACAGCGACATTTCCTCCGTGGTAATGCATAACACTAACCAAGTTGTAAACTTCAAACCTTGACCTAACCCTACCGTGGGTCTCGAAAAAAAATTACACTTTTGAAATGGCTGCCTAAGAAAAAATATACGATTCTGGGGGAAAGGTTTATATGTATGGATAACTCATGGACTCAACTTTCATATGACACCCCAAAAACTCCGAAAATAATTATTGCTTGGGTGAGTACTGCGCACTTTTGTAAAGGGTATGAAAATTAAGTTGCGCAGGAAGTAGCCTTCCAATTTGTGAGAGGTGAGTCCTTTGGAACTTACAAAATTGAGGGTGATATGATAAATTCATGATCAATTGCGATCAGTTTGGGTTTGCTGAGTGAATTTTATGGTTTATTAAATGAAAATTTTAATGCATGACTGAACAGGAATTACATTATTATATCGTTTCCCAAATTTGGATTCGTTGCTATTAGCAATTGACCTGAAGAATAAGTAGCCAACATCTGTGACATTCCTTTTTTCAACAAACCGAAATGTTAATCCCATAAACCACAAATTTAACCCAGCAAACCCAATCTCATCCCAATTGATCATAAATTGTTCATATCATCCTCAATGGCGTAAGCTCCAAAGGACTTTCCTCTCACAAATTGGAAGGCCCATTCCTGCGCAACGTAATTTCCATACCCTTTACAAAAGTGAGCAGCGCTTACCCAAGCATTAATTATTTCCGGTGTCTTTTTGGTGTCATATGAAAGTTGAGTATATGAGCTTTCCATACATATATAAACCTTTCCCCCAGAATCATATTATTCTATTTGGCAGCCATTTCAAAAGTGTAAAGTTTTTTTGAGACGTACGGTATAGGCCTACATAACCCTAACCCTAAACCTAAGCTAAAACCGATTTGCACGCCAAACACTAACCCTATGGCCCCAATTCATGAATGAGGTTTATTTAAGACCATGGTCCACCACTTTGGACTAAAATAAGCGCATTACTGACCGCCCACTGGACAAGAGGACATGCCCGTACTCCGCTACTCCTACTACTCTTGCTACTACTATTCCAAGTACTATTACTACTACTACTACTACTACTACTACTACTACTACTAAAGCGCATATAGGGACGTTATATTATAATGTGATATGCGCTATACAAGAACAGTGGTATTATTATTATTATTACTAATACTACTACTACTTCTACTACTACTACTACTCTTGCTACTACTATTCCAAGTATATACTACTACTACTACTACTACTACTACTATTTATACTACTCTCTACTTCTACTACTACTACTACTCTTGCTATTGCTATTCCAAGTACTACTATACTACTACTACTACTACTACTACTACTACTCTCTACTTCAACTACTTCTACTACTACTACTACTACTACTACTACTCTTGCTACTACTATTCCAAGTACTACTACTACTACTACTACTACTTCTAATTCTACTTCTACTGCTACTACTACTACTGCTACTACTACTATACTACTACTACTACTACTACTACTACTACTACTACTCTCTACCTCTACTACAACTACTACTCTTTTATACTACTATTCCAAGTACTACTACTACAACTACTACTACTACTCTTTACTTGTACTACAAATACTACTTTTGCTACTACTATTCCAAGTACTACTACTACTACTTCTATACTACTACTACTTCTACTACTACTACTACTACCACTACTACTCTCAACTTCTACTACTACTGCTCTTGCTACTACTATTCCAAGTACTACTATACTACTACTACAACTACAACTACTACTACTACTACTACTCTTGCTAGTACTATTCCAAGTACTACTATACTACTACTACTACTACTACTACTCTACTACTCTCTACTTCTACTACTACAACTCCTACTCTTGCTACTACTATTCCAAGTACTACTACTACTACTACTACTACTACTACTAATTCTACTTCTACTACTACTACTACTACTATACTACTACTACTCTCTACCTCTACTACAACTACTACTCTTGCTACTACTATTCCAAGTACTACTACTACTACTACAACTACTACTACTAATCTCTACTTCTACTACTACTACTACTACTACTACTACTATTCCAACTACTAGTACTACTACTACTACTACTACTAATTCTACTTCTACTACTACTACTACTATACTACTACTACTACTACTCTCTACCTCGTGTGTTGCTAAACTTCGAGTTTCGAGTTTCGAGTTTCGAGTTTCGAGTATCGAGTATCGAGTTTCGAGTTTCGAGTTTCGAGTTTCGAGTATCGAGTTTCGAGTTTCGACTTTCGAGTTTCGACTTTCGAGTATCGAGTTTCGAGTATCGAGTATCGAGTATCGAGTTTCGAGTTTCGAGTTTCGAGTTTCGAGTTTCGAGTTTCGAGTTTCGAGTATCGAGTTTCGAGTATCGAGTTTCAAGTTTCGAGTTTCGAGTTTCGAGTTTCGAGTTTGAAAATAAGCAATTACATCTTTATATTTTCAAATTTTGAACCCATTAATCTATGCAAGAACTATATACTGAGGGCGCAAAATTACGAGATCCTGAAAGAAAATAATTGTGCGAGGGAGCAAAGTGACCGAGCTTTGGAAACTTTTTGCATTTCAAACCTTAAAAAGCGAGATTTCTAGTGCATATACCCAGCGGATATGAGGGAGCATAATCCGTAATGATTATGATTTTTCTTCATTTCCCCCTTTTTTTTCTTTCCCTCCTTTGCGTTTATTGCACCCCCTCCAAATGCCGCCTGGGGCATCTGCCCCCTGCCCCCTAGATACGCCACTGAGCGAAGCGACCGAGCGGGGGGGGGGGGGGGGGGGTATGGGAGGGGGGCTTTTTTTAAATCTGTCTATGAAACTTGCATTTTAGAGCATCCCAAAATGGTTTTTAATGAAAAGAAGGAATACTCGGATCAACGCCAATGGAGGGAACCCCTTAATTGAGAATAACAATGCAAGCGAACAATTCGTCTTCGATATTTTGCATTGAAAATATGTCATTTCTTATTTCCTTAATAATGAGTTTGAATGATTATTAGTTTTAAGTTAATGTATCATAATTCTAATGTTTTTTAAACAAAAATATTGGGAGGGGAATGATAATACAGGCCACCCCCACCTCAGGTTTTGGGGGATATATACCTAGCCCCCCCCCCCCCCCCCCCCATCCTCCCGGGATCGATGATAATTCCCGGGTTGAAAACTTATCTTTGGCTTATTATAGCCTATAGGTGACATAATTATGACCCATATTGACCCCAATCGCATGCGCACGATATATGTTTCTATCCCAACATTTTATTATCGATGGAACATTATATAACTTAGGAGAGAGAGAGCAGCGGTTTTGAAAACTTTAACCAAACATTTAAAACGATGTGATCTGACACGCCATACACGATCCTTTATTACTCAAAGGTAAGAAGTTCATAGTTGAAGGTTCAAAACCTTATGGCGATCAAAACAAATGGAAGATCAGACAAATGAGCAGCGATTTCTAACAAAATGATCAATGTGACTTTATCAGCACAAGATGTCACTTGACACTAACATCGTACACACCACTATCATTGATTGTGTATACGTAACATGGGGTGAAAGTCAGAAGGACGCTATCATAATTCGTTGACAACCAGAAAAGCGCTATCACCATAGACATTATACCGCGATAGCGCTCCTCTGGCTCTCAACTGAACATCGTTGAATTATGATAATGCCCCTCTTGTTCTCAAGACAAATTAAGATTTCTCGTCTTATGCCTCCGCTGACTAAAATTATTTGCCATGTTTATGATGAGATCATGAGAATTAAACGGCTATCAAACATTTGTTAGGCAGCGCTGCGATATAAGAAACTTGTCTAACATGATATTGTCTTGACATTTTTAATTTAGGCAAGGTCGCAAATTATCTTTACTGGCAGAATGGAGAATTTAGATGGGTACAGATCCCCCAGTATCTCCCACGTCCTAATTGACACCGATGAGTTATTAACAGAACTTACATATTTTGTAATATCAGTTAAAGTCAGAAAACTAATAATCATCCAAACTCATGTTGGATCTTAAAATAGAAGTAAGGAAATAAGAAATGCCATAATTTCAATGCAAAATATCGAAGAAATTTTGTTAGCTTGCATTGTTATTCTCAATTAAGGGGTTCCATTGGCATTGATCCGAGTATTCATTCTTTTCATTAAAAACCATTTTGGGATGCAAGGTTCATGGACAGATTTTTGAAAAAGCCCCCATCCCATACCCACCCATGCTCGGTCGCTTCGCTCAGTGGCGTATCTAGGGGGCAGGGGGCAGATGCCCCAGGCGGCACTTGGAGGGGGCGCAATAAACGCAAAGGAGAGAAAGAAAAAAAAGTGGGACATGAAGAAAAATCATAATCATTACGGATTATGCTCCCTCATATCGCTGGGTATATGCACTAAAAATCTCGTTTTTGAAGGTTTGAAATGCGAAAAGTTTCCAAAGCTCGGTCGCTTTGCTCCCTCGCACAATTATTTTCTTTCAGTATCTCGTAATTTCGCGCCCTCGGTATATAGTTCTTGAATAGATTTATGGGTTCAAAATTAAAAAAAAAATGAAGATGTAATTGCTTTGCTCGCTATATCATGTAAGTTTCATATGACTCCTGCTCATAGGCGTAGCCAGGGGGCACAATGGGACCATACCCTCCCCCTATTAATTCTCTTGAGAGCGAAAAAGCGGGGGAAGTGAGAGAAAAAAGGCCTAAAAAGGCGCCACAAGCCGTTATCTTTCAATCAAAATTTGCTAAAACGTCAAAGCATTCGCGCTTCAAGCTCAAAAGGGGGAAGTAACTCCCCTCTCCCGGCACACACGCCTGTAATATACAGTACAGTATATTGCCTCCAACTAAAAGCAGTCCGGGTGTCAAGCTAAAAAAGAAGGTGCTACGAGCCGTTGTTTTTCTCTCAAATTTGCTATATATCGTCAGAGCTTTCAAAATCCCCCCTCCCTGTACCCACCCCTGTTACAACACTGCAGTTTTACGTCCAGGCAATTTAAAAACAGTCCGGGTGCCGAACTAACTTTCCGTCTAAAAAAGGTGCTACGAGCCGTTGTTTTTCTCTCAAATTTGCTATAAAACGTCAGAGCTTTCACGATTCGCGCGGGAGGGGGAACACCCCCCCCCCCCATCCCTACACCCACCCCCTGGGGAGCACGCATCTCACAGCCGCACCACAAAATGATATCCTGGCTACGCAGTTCGATCCTTCAAGTCTACCCCCCCCCCCCTATTGAAAAATAATATTTACGCCATGCAGTGCTCCTGATAAATATTGCGACCCCAATGTAGGATAGTGTATAAAACAGCATTTGCAAAGGTTAAACTTTTGAAAGAAATCTCAACTTCAGGTAAAGAGTGTACAACCCTTATTATTGGTAGCAAAAAAATATTTGAAATCGGGCAAGAAAGACGTAACTCGAAAACGGGAAAAGTTCGAGTTTAAACTTTATTATATAATTGGAGCTTTACAGCAATAGCAGTATTGAATTTTGTGATTGAATTGTGTTAAGAGTGTACAGCCCTTATTATTGGTAGCAAAAAAATATTTGAAATCGGGCAAGAAAAACGTAACTCGAAAATGGCGAAATTTCGAGTTAAAACTTTATTATTGAATTGGAGCTTTACAGCAATAGCAGTATTGAATTTTGTGATTGAATTGTGTTAAGAGTGTATAGCCCTTATTATTGGTAGCAAAAAAAATATTGAAATCGGGCAAGAAAGACGTAACTCGAAAATTTAGCATTTTCGAGTTTCAAACTCGAAAATGGCAAAATTTCGAGTTAAAACTTTATTATTTAATTGGAGCTTTACAGCAATACCAG
Source organism: Heliocidaris erythrogramma (assembly GCA_025617745.1). Lineage (NCBI taxonomy): Eukaryota > Metazoa > Echinodermata > Echinoidea > Camarodonta > Echinometridae > Heliocidaris > Heliocidaris erythrogramma. The sequence continues at coordinate 44,412,635 of CM046859.1, read as the reverse complement.
TATTGAGTTTTGTGATTGAATTGTGTTAATAGTGTACAGCCCTTATTATTGGTAGCAAAAAAATAAATGAAATCGGGCAAGAAAAACGTAACTCGAAAATTTAGCATTTTCGAGTTTCAAACTCGAAAATGGCAAAATTTCGAGTTAAAACTTTATTATTTAATTGGAGCTTTACAGCAATAGCAGTATTGAGTTTTGTGATTGAATTGTGTTAAGAGTGTACAGCCCTTAATATTGGAAGCAAAAAATATTTGAAATCGGGCAAGAAAAACGTAACTCGAAAATGGCGAAATTTCGAGATAAAACTTTATTATTGAATTGGAGCTTTACAGCAATAGCAGTATTGAATTTTGTGATTGAATTGTGTTAAGAGTGTACAGCCCTTAATATTGGAAGCAAAAAAATATTTGAAATCGGGCAAGAAAAACGTAACTCGAAAATTTAGCATTTTCGAGTTTCAAACTCGAAAATGGCGAAATTTCGAGTTAAAACTTTATTATTGAATTGGAGCTTTACAGCAATAGCAGTAATAAATTTTGTGATTGAATTGTGTTAAGAGTGTACAGCCCTTATTATTGGTAGCAAAAAAATAAATGAAATCGGGCAAGAAAGACGTAACTCGAAAATTTAGCATTTTCGAGTTTCAAACTCGAAAATGGCGAAATTTCGAGTTAAAACTTTATTATTTAATTGGAGCTTTACAGCAATAGCAGTATTGAATTTTGTGATTGAATTGTGTTAAGAGTGTACAGCCCTTAATATTGGAAGCAAAAAATATTTGAAATCGGGCAAGAAAAACGTAACTCGAAAATGGCGAAATTTCGAGATAAAACTTTATTATTGAATTGGAGCTTTACAGCAATAGCAGTATTGAATTTTGTGATTGAATTGTGTTAAGAGTGTACAGCCCTTATTATTGGTAGCAAAAAAATAAATGAAATCGGGCAAGAAAGACGTAACTCGAAAATTTAGCATTTTCGAGTTTCAAACTCGAAAATGGCAAAATTTCGAGTTAAAACTTTATTATTTAATTGGAGCTTTACAGCAATAGCAGTATTGAATTTTGTGATTGAATTGTGTTAAGAGTGTACAGCCCTTAATATTGGAAGCAAAAAAATATTTGAAATCGGGCAAGAAAAACGTAACTCGAAAATGGCGAAATTTCGAGTTAAAACTTTATTATTGAATTGGAGCTTTACAGCAATAGCAGTAATAAATTTTGTGATTGAATTGTGTTAAGAGTGTACAGCCCTTATTATTGGTAGCAAAAAAATTAATGAAATCGGGCAAGAAAGACGTAACTCGAAAATGGCAAAATTTCGAGTTAAAACTTTATTATTTAATTGGAGCTTTACAGCAATAGCAGTATTGAGTTTTGTGATTGAATTGTGTTAAGAGTGTACAGCCCTTATTATTGGTAGCAAAAAAATAAATGAAATCGGGCAAGAAAGACGTAACTCGAAAATTTAGCATTTTCGAGTTTCAAACTCGAAAATGGCAAAATTTCGAGTTAAAACTTTATTATTTAATTGGAGCTTTACAGCAATAGCAGTATTGAATTTTGTGATTGAATTGTGTTAAGAGTGTACAGCCCTTAATATTGGAAGCAAAAAAATATTTGAAATCGGGCAAGAAAAACGTAACTCGAAAATTTAGCATTTTCGAGTTTCAAACTCGAAAATGGCGAAATTTCGAGTTAAAACTTTATTATTGAATTGGAGCTTTACAGCAATAGCAGTAATAAATTTTGTGATTGAATTGTGTTAAGAGTGTACAGCCCTTATTATTGGTAGCAAAAAAATAAATGAAATCGGGCAAGAAAGACGTAACTCGAAAATTTAGCATTTTCGAGTTTCAAACTCGAAAATGGCGAAATTTCGAGTTAAAACTTTATTATTTAATTGGAGCTTTACAGCAATAGCAGTATTGAATTTTGTGATTGAATTGTGTTAAGAGTGTACAGCCCTTAATATTGGAAGCAAAAAATATTTGAAATCGGGCAAGAAAAACGTAACTCGAAAATGGCGAAATTTCGAGTTAAAACTTTATTATTGAATTGGAGCTTTACAGCAATAGCAGTATTGAATTTTGTGATTGAATTGTGTTAAGAGTGTACAGCCCTTATTATTGGTAGCAAAAAAATAAATGAAATCGGGCAAGAAAGACGTAACTCGAAAATTTAGCATTTTCGAGTTTCAAACTCGAAAATGGCAAAATTTCGAGTTAAAACTTTATTATTTAATTGGAGCTTTACAGCAATAGCAGTATTGAATTTTGTGATTGAATTGTGTTAAGAGTGTACAGCCCTTAATATTGGAAGCAAACAATATTTGAAATCGGGCAAGAAAAACGTAACTCGAAAATGGCGAAATTTCGAGTTAAAACTTTATTATTGAATTGGAGCTTTACAGCAATAGCAGTATTGAATTTTGTGATTGAATTGTGTTAAGAGTGTACAGCCCTTATTATTGGTAGCAAAAAAATATTTGAAATCGGGCAAGAAAGACATAACTGAATTTTGTAAATTTTGTAAAACGTAAATTTGTATCTTGAACTTTTTCGCATGTTCATGTATTGAATTTTGTGCCGGTTTTCGAATGCATTATTGATGCCGAGATTAAAAAAAACCCCAAAAGACCCCCCCCCCCCCCAAAAAAAAAAAAAAAAAAAAAAAAAAACCCACAAAAAACACAAAAAACACACTGCTGTTAACAATTACCATTTTTTTCTTCTTCGCGTTCACTTTACTGCCAAGAAGGAAGACATTTTTTGAGTGACAAGATGGGAAGTGCCTTGTGGATTTTTATACAATGACATTGAGCTTCCTGTATTGCTGCGATTCTTACTGATAGATTATCAATCTTACCGTCCTCACTATTCGTTTTAGTTAAGATTTCATATTTTTCATAATCAGGGATTGTCAGAAGATAATGCTCATCGGTTTACTAGCACAAAATATTTTCCGCATATTCAAGACTCAATTTTTAAAAATAGCTGCTTTAATTTTCTTATTCTATGAAGAGAAAGTAATGTTTTGTGTAAGTCTACTGAGATAATCCAGTGGCATTAATACGAAAAAGGGCAAATAATAACGTCTAAATACATCGCGAAGTTCAAAAGTAGCGTGATCGCTGCAATGCAGTTCGCATAAAAATGATGATGATAATAATGATAATACTGATCGTAAGAATGACAATAATTATAATCATTACAATGATAATAACATTAAAAATAATAATAAGGATAGTAATAAATGCATAGATAGATGAATGCCTTTGAACAAATGATAAGATAAAGACGTGAAAAAATAATTAGACAGATATCGGTATAAAAAAAAATTGAAATCCGCCAAGAAAAGCGTAACTCGAAATTTTGTTTTGATAGTTTCGAGTTTCATTACACGAATAGTGCACACAAAAAAAAAAAAACTTGAGGTAGCGCAGATTCCCGTGGTTTAGCTAGCAAGTATGATTCATCCATTTTGGTTTCAGTGTTTGTTCTTTTGAGATTTTTATGAAGAAGTGACTGCTTGAAGTAGAGCTACCATGGGCTTTACAGTTACCAGTTATCAGCTACTGGAAATTTAACATATGAACTGGAAACTGGAAACTCGAAACTGGAAACTGGAAACTCGAAACTGGAAACTCGAAACTCGAAAC